>CALYLW010000166.1:648108-966823 GCA_944989445.1 Ampullaceana balthica
CAGTGGTCCCCAACCTGGGGTCCGCGGACCACCAGTGGTCCGCGGAGATGTGCCTGGTGGTCCGCGAGCAATGGAACATTAAATTATTGATTTTTTTATTAGTATGTTGTATTTCTCAACGGACTGTGATTTCCATACACCAAGGGGAAAAACTTGTTACCCGTTTTGGCGGCACCACGTCGAAAGAACATCAATCACACATAGCGGAGAGCGGACAACCGCCTACAGTCACTCTTTGCGCTCTGTGTCGGCGCTCTTATGTCGGCGTTCTTATAACGGCACTTCTATGTAGGCGCTCTTTTGTTGTGCGCGATTTAATGGGTCGCCCATGTGGGCAAGCTAATCTACTTTACTACTTCTGTTTCCGCTTTTTTCCTAGTTAGTCTTTAGCATTGTAACTAGGCGCATTGAGGAAATAGCCAAATATATTGAGATACAATTGTTGGAGAGGATTAATTCATCACCGTGGTACGCACTCCTAATTGACGAATCTACATACATCGACAACAAGGCAATATTACTTGTTTATTTGAGATATATTTATCCTGAGGATGTAGCCTACGTGAGGATTTGTTATGTGCTCTATCTTTGTCAACCAACACCGCGGTAGCTGAACTGTTCGAGTCATTGGATGGTTATATATCAGGACACCTAAAATGGTCCTTTTGTGTCGGCATCTACACAGATGGAGCTGTTGTCATGACCGGACGACTGTCTGGTTTAACAGCTCGGATTAAGCAGGTTGCACCTGAGTGTGGATCTACGCATTGTATCATTCACAGGGAAATGTTGGTAAGCCGAAAAATGTCACCATAATTTAACAGTGTATTTATTGATGTCGTCAAAGTTATTAACAACATCAAGGCACACGCCATTAACTCTCGCTTGTTTGGGCAGCTTTGTGAGGAGATGGAAGCAGAGCACAGCTGCCTCAGATTTCAGTGACCAGGTATGGGTCGTAAAACTTGCTTACCTGTGTGACATATTCAGCCAGCTCAATGAAGTCAATATATCCCTTCAGGGGAAAATGACAATTGTTTTGAAGTTGGCTGACAAAGTATAGCTGCACTTAAAGCCAAACTGGAGTTGTGGAAACGGCGCATGAACAAAGGCATTTTGGATATGTTTCAAAATTAGCGGGGATTCTAGGCGAGACTGAGCCTGAACACTCTTTGTTACAGTTGGTGAACGATCACCTGTCTTTGCTTTTAAAAGAACTGGTAGGGAATGGATTCGTGATCCATTTGTCAACAAACCAGGCGATCTAGCATGACTTTGCAAGAAGAAGGGAACTGCTCGAGATTGCAAATGTCTGTGGCCTTAAAACTACGTTTGACAAAACAACTCTTCCAGTCTTCTGGATTAAAGTCATCGCGGAATATCCTGAGATTGCCACCAAAGCCATTAAATCCCAATTGCCATTTCCGACCTCCTATCTGTGTGAAGCGGGGTTTTCTGCAGTGAAAGCAACGAAGAAAAAACAACGGAATAAAATGGACATAAGCAGAAAAATTCGGGTGTCATTGTCTCCCATTACCCCCAGATGGAACCGTCTCGTTGAAGAGAAACAAGCTCAGGGTTCTCATTGATGTAAAGTTTTAGCAAATTAAAATATTAAATAATGTTTAATTCACATTTTGTGTAACTGTATTTTATTTTGAAAGCATATTTAAGTACAATTAAATTAAAACTATAATAAAACAATCTTAAATACCTTTATAAACAATCAACGCAGTCGCAAACCCTACCCCCCCCCACATCTCCACACACCCATTAATCCCCCACCCCCACCCCAGGTTAGTGGGCCGCGGTCAAATTATCAAACTTTTAGTGGTCCGCGGCGCTAAAAAGGTTGGGGACCACTGCAATAGAATACTGGCCGGCGAATGTGATGTGGTGGTCAAATAGACTACGGGCCGGCGAATGTGATGTGGTGGTCAAATAGACTACGGGCCGGCGAATGTGATGTGGTGGTCCAATAGAATACGGGCCGGCGAATGTGATATGGTGGTCCAATAGAATACGGGCCGGCGAATGTGATATGGTGGTCCAATAGAATACGGGCCGGCGAATGTGATATGGTGGTCCAATAGAATACGGGCCGGCGAATGCGATATGGTAGTCCAATAGAATACGGGCCGGCGAATGTGATATGGTGGTCCAATAGAATACGGGCCGGCGAATGTGATATGGTGGTCCAATAGAATACGGGGCGGCGAATGTGATATGGTGGTCCAATAGAATACAGGCCGACGAATGTGACATGATGATCGAATATAAAAATTAGTTTTAGCCCACCACAATATCATTAACATACAATCCATTGCCTTTTAATACCTTATATTCGGCAAGATTCGTAATCTCCTATACCGCCACCCCCCACCCCCCACTTACATCATGACGTAAGGCCTCTCAGATTAAAAAAAAAGAAGAAGAGAAAAAAAGCAAAGAACTTGACTTAAAAGAAAACAATTTGTTTTGTCTCACATTAAGACCATTGTCACATTGTTCACGCAGTCCATGGGTAAACAATCGATTCCGTTGATTGAAGGGAGCAGAGAGTTTTTATTGACGAGTTGAATATGAAGGCAACAAATAGACTGTAATTTCAGCTGTTTTTTCGTGGCAGTAAAAAGTCAACTAGACATTTTGTGTGGCGTGATGGGCGTAAATATGACCACATCCTGGCCTCGTGTACCTGGTGTTAAAGACTTGAGAACACTCCGTTGGAATGTCATTGTAAAATATTTTAAAAAATTGTCTACATAGGCCCTAAACAATGGTTGCATAGGAGGCAACAATCTTCTGTATAGAAGGAGCGTCTGTAGCAGATAAGATAGGGCCTAAATTTAACAATGGTGGCATAGGGCCTGAACTTAACAATGGTGACATAGGGCCAGAACTTAACAATGGTGACATAGGGCCTGAACTTAACAATGGTGACATAGGGCCAGAACTTAACAAAGGTGGCACATCTCTCTGTCCTGAACTCTCACTTTCTCCCTTCTCTAATCTCTGTATCATTCCCTCTCCTCCTTATCTATCATTCTCTCTCTCTCTCCACTTTCCCTAACATTCTCTCTCCTCTCTCACCCTTCTCTAACTTTCTCTCTAATCCTCTATTACTCTCCCCTCTTCTTTCATTCTCTTCCCTCCTCTATTATCCACTCTTCCCCTTCTCAATTCCCTCTCTATTTGAAAACGTGTCCCCCCCCCCAATAAAATAGTTACTAAATGAACAGTATCGTGTTCACACATTCATGTAATTAATACATTTCCACCTCACGCTTGGGATCGATACCTTGAGGATCGCAACACAAACACGTAACTCGAAGGCGTACTGGAAACATGACCCCATCCGGGGACTTTCGACCCCAACCAACAGTTCTATGTACGCGCCAGCAATCACACAGACACTCACATCACTAGACAAATAACTGACATTCAATACAGTGATCTCGTATTTTAAACCGCCCCCACCCGCGCCCCACTCCCTTTCTATCACTTCCACCCCGGGCCTCCAATCCATTTTTCGGAATACGCCCCTGCCAACAACTACCTCAGCGGGTCAGCGAGATTGTCCGTGACGGCGACTGACCCCCTGGATACCCCTACAGTCTACAGCCGTGACGGGGGAAGGGGGTCATCAATAATTCATGAGCTGCTAACGGTACACCGTAACGGCTGCGGGGAGGGGGGGGCCACACATTGCACCGCCATATTGAATATCACCCAAACACATGACAACAAAAACAACGATGTCGGTGGTTGTGTTACGTTACGTTAATAGCATGGTCGTTTGTTGGGGGGGGGTCTAATTAACATTAGGTAGGGTGGGGGGTAGAATCGACATCGCCAGGTGATTTAATTTGGGAAGTGCGGGACGATGATCCACGGTCACCTGGGTCGTGTGGCAAGGTAGCACTCACCTGGTCGTGTGGCAAGGTAGCACTCACCTGGTCGTGTGGCAAGGTAGCACTCACCTGGTCGTGTGGCAAGGTAGCACTCACCTGGTCGTGTGGCAAGGTAGCACTCACCTGGTCGTGTGGCAAGGTAGCACTCACCTGGTCGTGTGGCAAGGTAGCACTCACCTGGTCGTGTGGCAAGGTAGCACTCACCTGGTCGTGTGGCAAGGTAGCACTCACCTGGTCGTGTGGCAAGGTAGCACTCACCTGGTCGTGTGGCAAGGTAGCACTCACCTGGTCGTGTGGCAAGGTAGCACTCACCTGGTCGTGTGGCAAGGTAGCACTCACCTGGTCGTGTGGCAAGGGAGCACTCACCTGGTCGTGTGGCAAGGTACCACTCACCTGGTCGTGTGGCAAGGTAGCACTCACCTGGTCAACATACCTGGTCTAATGACATCGGGGACATAACTAAATGACGACTACAATTTCTTGCCATCAGAGAAAGACAATGACCTCTATTCACCCTTACATTTGTTCCGCTTGAATGACCACCCCACCCCCCACCCCAGTGAATGTTTTAGCTCCACCCACTGTCACGTTTAAGTCCCAATAGTTCATATGAATTTATTGACCCATTTCACTGGTGTTTCTTCCGTTTCTTCAGAGCCCCGTGGGGGGGGGGAGTCGGGAGCGATGGGAGAAAGGAGGGGCTGTTTGAGGAGAGATGGGAGAAAGGAGGGGCTGTTTGAGGAGAGATGGGAGAAAGGAGGGGCTGTTTGAGGAGAGATGGGAGAAAGGAGGGGCTGTTTGAGGAGAGATGGGAGAAAGGAGGGGCTGTTTGAGGAGAGATGGGAGAAAGGAGGGGCTGTTTGAGGAGAGATGGGAGAAAGGAGGGGCTGTTTGAGGAGAGATGGGAGAAAGGAGGGGCTGTTTTAGGAGAGATGGGAGAAAGGAGGGGCTGTTTGAGGAGAGATGGGAGAAAGGAGGGGCTGTTTGAGGAGAGATGGGAGAAAGGAGGGGCTGTTTGAGGAGAGATGGGAGAAAGGAGGGGCTGTTTGAGGAGAGATGGGAGAAAGGAGGGGCTGTTTGAGGAGAGATGGGAGAAAGGAGGGGCTGTTTGAGGAGAGATGGGAGAAAGGAGGGGCTGTTTGAGGAGAGATGGGAGAAAGGAGGGGCTGTTTGAGGAGAGATGGGAGAAAGGAGGGGTGGAATAGAAGGCAGATCAGTTGAATGGAGAAGGAAGGAACGGAAGGTTGAGAAGATTGGGGAGTAAAATTGGGCGGGGAAAAACAGAGGCATGTGGATTTAACAGTGGAGAAATCCTTGATTGTTTGGTTACGGGACGGGAAAAGTAAAGGGGTTTGTCTTGGAAGGAAATTTGGCTTTTGGGACGGGACAACTCGGTTAGGTGAAAATAGGGTAGCCGCCCTTTCTTATGTTTAAAACATAATTTGCGCTGCCACTGGTCGATAATGGGGTTATGTACAAAACAAGGTGGGGAGGGGAGGGAGCGATTGAGTGCTATGGTATGCTGGGCATTTGGGGGGAGGGGGGTAGGAGGCTAGGGTGGCGAGAGACTCCTGAGCTCAGACCATGTTATACGTCACCGACCAGCAGAAGGCTCAGATTGTCCGGTTGCGAGTCACGTCCCTTGTAAGCTACGGCCGCGTAGCTATCTGTCACAGGCGTCTTAATAATTGATATCTAGACCGCTTGCTCTCAGATTCATAAACTCATTTACACAAGAAATGACTGAACACTGCTAACGGAAACAAACTTTAATGGCCGAGCCCCTTTTCAACAACACACTATACACCACTCAACTCTCTAACCTTCTACACACATAAGTATTAAATAAACATTCATATCTTAACAACCACATAAATGACAGTACGGTTGTTCAATTAATTGTGAAAGTAAAGTTTGAAGAGATGTGTCTTCGGTTAGGTGCAGTCTTGTAGGCATTGGTAGTTGGAATACTACGAATGTGTAATGGTAGAGAACTCTATTGTATGTAGGCCTTGGTAGTTGGAATACTACGAATGTGTAATGGTAGAGAACTCTATTGTTTGGGGGCACAGAAAAAAGAATGACCTTTCGCATAATGCGTTTGTGCGTGTCTTAGGAACAGAGAGAATACACGTGTCTGCAGAAGAGCGTAGCTCACGAGTGGGTGAGTAGACAGACAGAAGTTCAGTAAGATAGGAAGGTCATGGGGCATGAGTCAGTTGTGACAGAGAACGGCTAGTTTGTAAGCAATTTGAGCTTGTATAGGTAGCCAATGAAGGTAGTAAAGTAGCGGAGTAACATTTTCGTGTGCAGCCAGACTAGTTCTTTAAAAAAAAGGGGGGGGGGCCTTTTTTTTAAAGAACTAGTCTGGCTGCTAAATTTTGAATTTTCTGCAGTTTTTAATGCATTGTTTTGGCGCGTAACTATTTATGTAGGAATTGCGGATTGCAATAAGAAATGTGGTGCCGATTTCCATCACCCCTCTCTTTCTGCGTTTATTTCTTTAATTTAATGCATAGCATTTTCTAGAAAATACAGGAGTTTATAGTTTAATTTTTATATTTAAAGATATGATTTAGTTTCTTGTAAAGGAGCCAGCCAAGGTTAGGATGGCTCCAGCTGAGCCACTGTTGCAGTTGGAGGTGTGTGTGTGGGGGCAGTGGCGTAGCTAGGGGGTGGTGGGGGCGGTCCGCCCCGGGCGTCACTCATTTAGTGGCGGCATTTTTGGGCATTTGAAAAGTACAACCATTTCCGACAACCGCCCCTTTTCTTTTGAAGGGGGAAAACCAAGGTGAAACAAAAATATTCATAATTTCGCGTCTTAATTAACGAATTCGCACAACATTTGATTGATTATATAGTGGATATTATAACTAACGCAAAACCGTTCAAAAAAATTTTAATCGCTCAAAAAACGTATCCATTTGTTTGGACAACTAAGCGGTATTAGTCACAGATGACGCTTTTATAAGAAAACTACAAAAAACAACAACAAAAAAAATCACCGCTGGGCCGAAAAATGTGTGCTATTAATATCACCACGACAGTTTTTACGTGGAATTTCGACATTTGCAGAATGATGCGCGAACAAGAACCTACCTACATACAAGGTTTCAAATATTGAGTTTAACTTTCAAGTAGTAATTTATATTTACCGTTTCAGTTTTCAATAAATTATTGTAAGGTAAATTATTCAAAATTAAATTTATTTTGTTTTTATTGCATTAAAGTAGCACACATAATTTGTGTTTTCATTAAAATACGGTTATTTATTAAGCATGTTACGCCTATCCAATTAAAGTAATAGTAATGTGTAAATAATTTGAATTCGTATATTTTTTGGAAAATTATTAAGATTTATGACAAGAATATGTAAATATTCAAATTTCTCTGTTAATCAACACCACAATAGGCATACTAACTTCGAAAAAGACATACTTTAAACTTTCAAGAGTCTTGGAAAAAATTGACATCTGAAGAAGTAACTAGGAAAACGAGATCAGAAGCTGGAATTTTACTCAATTCAATGCAGTCTTTTTCTCTTCTATGTTATCTCAATTTATGGGGACCAGTCATTTTTTAAAAAATTAATGCAAAGCCATTGCAATGAACAAAGAGATGTGCTAAATCAAAATGCTGTTATATCAGCAAAACAATTTGTGAAGAGATGGAGATATCAACTGAACGCCTAGTTAGAAGGAGAAAAAATATGAGTAGTGAAAATTCAGAAGACGTGGTTCTATCTTAAGAACAAGAAGTACAACGAGAAATGTTTTTATCCATGGATGAAATTATAAAAGAAAAGAAAATAATGCTTTAATGAGTTGCATGTCCTTGCAAGAAAATATTCGTATATAATACCATGTAACCTACTAAATGAAACATTTGAAGATCAAATAAATTACTTTATTGACATTGACAGTTCAATATGGAAAGAAAAAGGATCCAGGTTTTTATGGCTGTACCTACACTACAAGAAGAGGCATTATGTTAGAAGAACGGGGGAAATGGTACCCTTGATCTATCAAAATTTATTCAACAGTATAGATTGGAAAATTATGTAATTTTTCGATGCATTTTTTCAACTATTGCTATCAGTGTTGCTAGTTCTGAAAGGAGCTTCTCCAAACTAAAGTTGATAAAAAAAATTATCTTCGTTCCACAATGAGCGATTAAAGACAACAAAATCTTGCAATACTGTCCATAGAACATGATATTTAAAAGAATTTTAATTTTGATAGCATAATACACGATTTTTCTATTATGAAAGTTAGGAAAATAAATGTATAAATATGTTTACACACAAATGTACAGAGGCGTAACTGGGTTTTTCACGCCCTTGGCTAATTTATTTTTGGCGCCTTTTATTTAAATACAAATTTAAAATTTAGAGATTTAGCGGCTCCCTTTTGAACTGGCGCAGGCCGGGGCCCTTGGCAACTGCCCCAATGCCAAGCCGTTGTTACACCACTGCTAATGTATACAATTTCTTTGCTTGTAAAAAAATAACATATATTTATAAATACAAAATAAAAGAATAGTAATTGGTAATTTTTTTTGGGGTGTAAATTTGGAATATGTTTTGTCTCACGGGTGGGGGGGGGGACCTGCGACCTCAGTAACTTTCTTGTGGCCCTTTAAAAAAAGTATATTGTATTTTTATAAATGTGTATTTATAGGTATATAATCTTATGCGGCCTATTTTATTACTGCTTACATAAATATGGAATGCAATGGTAAACATGTTCCCCACCTTTACTTCGTTTCAATTACAATTATTTATTCATGTTTATTAATTTTTAAAAACCATAATATGATCAACAAAGTGGCCGTCAAATAAAACGAAACACGCTATTTTGGCTGATTTTTCACCTCCTCCCCGCCCCCTCGTCACACGTCGTCACACAAAATTTGACCCCTTCTTCAATAAGACGTAACAAAGCTTTGACCCCCCCCCCTCACCCCCAACAAAAGCCGTATTTTCTGTTTGAAAATGAGCATGTTTCAAATTAAATTTTTGCCATTTAGTATGTTTTTAGTGTAGCACTGCATTCTAATATCGTAACACGCGTTTTACATAAACGTCATTAAATAAAGTGTCAGTAATCAAATATTTAAGTGGAAATTTATTTAAAGTTGCGCAATTTGCCACGACGTCACATTTCTTAAACACCCCCCCCCCACCTCGTCACACATCGTCACAAACGTATGTGACTCCCTCCTACCCCCAGGTGCGTGACGTCGTTTATGGACGGCACCTAAAAAGGGCGGCAAATTGGAGACCGCCCCGGGCGGCAAAAGTTCTAGCTACGCCACTGTGTGGGGGTGGGGGTGTGTGGTGGAATGGGAGTAAGTCTAATAAAAGAAAATTAAGAAAGGAATTCATCAAAATTTATTTTTTAAAACATGAATTTAAAAACTCAACGGCGGATATTTCGCACGAACATAGAAAGACAGAATACGAACTTAGAACGACAGAATACGAACTTTGAACAACAGACTCCTAGTTCACCATTTTTTGACTGATCGCTAAAAAGACTTTTCTGAAAACTAACTGTTATACAATTCTCTTGAAATATTTTCCAAAGCTACCTTTGCCCCCGGAGTTCTTCTTTGACAAAATATCCACACGAGTTATCTATCGTCTTTATCGCTCATCAATTATTGAACAATGGCTTATCCTTTGTTTATCAAGTCTGAGCTTATCTTCGCCGAGTATCAAAGACCACATATCAAGTCCCTCACACACGAGCCTCACATATCACGTCCCTCACACACGACTCTCACATATCACGTCCCTCACACACGACTCTCACATATCACGTCCCTCACACACGACTCTCACATATCAAGTCCCTCACACACGAGTCTCACATATCAAGTCCCTCACACACGACTCTCACATGTCACGTCCCTCACACACGACTCTCACATATCACGTCCCTCACACACGACTCTCACATATCACGTCCCTCACACACGACTCTCACATATCAAGTCCCTCACACAAGAGTCTCACAAATCAAGTCCCTCACACACGAGTCTCACATATCAAGTCCCTCACACACGACTCTCACATATCAAGTCCCTCACACACGACTCTCACATATCAAGTCACTCACACACGACTCTCACATATCAAGTCCCTCACACACGACTCTCACATATCAAGTCCCTCACACACGACTCTCACATATCAAGTCCCTCACACACGACTCTCACATATCAAGTCCCTCACACACGACTCTCACATATCAAGTCCCTCACACACGACTCTCACATATCAAGTCCCTCACACAACAGTATCACATATCAAGTCCCTCACACAAGAGTATCACATATCAAGTCACTCACAGACGACTCTCACATATCAAGTCCCTCACACACGACTCTCACATATCAAGTCCCTCACACACGACTCTCACATATCAAGTCACTCACAGACGACTCTCACATATCAAGTCACTCACAGACGACTCTCACATATCAAGTCACTCACAGACGACTCTCACATATCAAGTCCCTCACACAGGACTCTCACATATCAAGTCCCTCACACAAGAGTATCACATATCAAGTCACTCACAGACGACTCTCACATATCAAGTCACTCACACACGACTCTCACATATCAAGTCCCTCACACACGACTCTCACATATCAAGTCCCTCACACACGACTCTCACATATCAAGACCCTCACACAAGAGTCTCACATATCAAGTCCCTCACACACGACTCTCACATATCAGATCCCTCACACACGACTCTCACATATCAGATCCCTCACACACCACTCTCACATATCAGATCCCTCACACACGACTCTCACATATCAGGTCCCCCACACACGAGTCTCACATATCATATCCCTCACACACGAGTCTCAGATACGAGTTTCTCACATGAGACCCCACACACGAACCCTCACAAACTAGGTCCTCCCTGTAAAGGTCACTGCCCCCCCCCCGGGCACATGTCCGAAACACTTCCGCCATGCCTTGTCCGATGTCAAAAAATAAAACTCCGTGACATCGTCAGAAGTTTTCTCCTCACCGCGCCCTGGGAAATATTTGAACTGTCGGGATTAAGATTGTCATACCCGCCCCCCCCCCACCTGGTCAGCGCAACCAGGTCGATACCGCGATTGTATGGGAAGTGAGGGAGGAGGGGGGCCCTATTCCATTACATTAACCATTTCTAGATCTTGATAAACCATCAGCGGTTCTCGGGTTTTGGTGGACAGTATCCCTGGTGTAAGTCTCATGCGTAGCTGTGGCCATGAGCTCAATAAAAGTCGACTTGAGTGGCGTGACGGGTGGGGGGCGGGAGATCCGCCCCTGCCACTAACAACCGACAAACGTTCCCAACGTCACTTCATCGCCACTTAAGACCGCCTGTGTTACTTAGAGGACAGATGACCAATAGAGAACAATGCCAGAAACTAAACCATAAAGGTATTATTGTATGGGGAGAAAAAAATGACACATGTCATAGTTACTGCCACAGTGAAGGGGACAAACAAATGTCACATGTCATAGTTACTGCCACAGTGAAGGGGACAAACAAATGCCACATGTCATAATTACTGCCACAGTGAAGGGGACAAACAAATGCCACATGTCATAGTTACTGCCACAGTGAAGGGGACAAACAAATGCCACATGTCATAGTTACTGCCACAGTGAAGGGGACAAACAAATGCCACATGTCATAGTTACTAACACAGTGAAGGGGACAACCAAATGTCACATGTCATAGTCAAGTAGTGGACATTATACAAATTAATTCATAGAACAATCACTCGCATAATGTTGTGTAAATAATTGTGACAAAATTGACACCCCTGTAAACGCAGGAGTTGAACACGGTCATTCGACTAAATACATGGACATTTGACTAAATACACGGACATTTGACTAAATACACGTCGAGGAACCGATTGTTCTATGCAAATCGCCTAAAACACGCCCGGCGGCCGTATAATTAACTCCGATCCACTTATATAATCATGACCAACGGAAGCATGCAGACGTTTACAAGTGTCCTCACGTTTAATATGCCAGGTCCTACATCTAATTCCATGGTCGCCCCCCACCCCCCGCCTCCTAGTCATGTGACTGAATCAACTCTGAAATGTGTGTCTGTTTTATGCTCGGGTTTTGGTGCGTGCACAAAGTCTCGTCTCCATTGGTCGATTTGGAGATGCTTGACAGAGGTCATGCAAGGGTAGGTGAATGTCACCGTGACCCACTGATGACGAAGAGTTGTGTGGCCATCGAGGTTGAGGATGTGTACAAAGTTTCAGCTCAGGCGGTCATCGGGTAGATGCTCAAGTTCCAGGTACCAGATTCCACCAGAAACCAAGAACTTTCCAGAAACGCAAGTAAAGGCAGCCAAACAATATGCCGAGCCTCTCCTAGTCTCGCCAATTCTTTTCAACCCCCAAATATATAATTATTGACTTGAACAAAGACCAGAAAGTTATTTAATTTACTCACTTTTAGCAATTCACCGACAGGATAAGGAAAACAGAAGTACAAGACGTGACCAGGGGCGTGGTAAATGTGGTGGGGTTGGCGAAAGGGGCGTCCCCACGTTTTGATTTATTCGGACGTTTGCATATTTAACCGCAGGCGTATTTTCTTTTACTCGGATAATGACGGGGGTTGAGTCAAAACCTTGTTGCGCCCCCGGGCGCAGTGTTCACTATCTACGCCCCTGAACACGAATAACTCATACATAATTCAGGCCATACCAACGGCCAGAAGCTTATTGGACGGATTTAAGTCTTGCGTCAACTGACGTAAAGACACAGAAAAGTACTTTCAGAAATTCCGATAACTCTCTTCACCATCCCCTGTACGAGCGATCAAATAATGTCCCCTGTCGTATGCCTAATTAATGCTGTTGGTGTGGAGCTGTCGTGGTTGGTCCCCCTGTCTGTATGTTCGACTGTGTCGTGTAAGTAAGTGGACGGCACATCGTCGCGTGCATGCTAATGTATGTGGGCTTTTAAAAAAACGTGTATTGTTCTGGATAATAACAAAATAGAAAGTGGTAGTAGGGGGGAGGGGGGGGACCATTTGGACAGTTTAAATTATTGAAACTGGTAATGTGAGACCTCTGGCTGTGGTGGGTTTGTGTATGTATGCTGGAGGGGGTCAGATTTTTACTCGGGAGAGTACGTCCCCCCTCGACTGTTCCTCCATGTAGATTGATTTTTGGGCACGACTGTGCTCGTTGGTGTATTAGTCTATGTGCGTGGGAGGGCAGAAATAGTGGGTGGAGCTTTTTGTCATATTATTGGTATTAGTAAAGATTTCAGCCCACACAACTCAATACCACACCCCATATCTGCCCACACAACTCAATACCACACCCCATATCTGCCCACACAACTCAATACCACACCCCATATCTGCCCACACAACTCAATACCACACCCCATATCTGCCCACACAGCTCAATACCACACCCCATATCTGCCCACACAGCTCAATACCACACCCCATATCTGCCCCCACAACTCAATACCACACCCCATATATGCCCACACAACTCAATACCACACCCCATATCTGCCCACACAACTCAATACCACACCCCATATCTGCCCACACAACTCAATACCACACCCCATATCTGCCCACACAACTCAATACCACACCCCATATCTGCCCACACAACTCAATACCACACCCCATATCTGCCCACACAACTCAATACCACACCCCATATCTGCCCACACAACTCAATACCACACCCCATATCTGCCCACACAACTCAATACCACACCCCATATCTGCCCACACAACTCAATACCACACCCCATATCTGCCCACACAACTCAATACCACACCCCATATCTGCCCACACAACTCAATACCACACCCCATATCTGCCCACACAACTCAATACCACACCCCATATCTGCCCACACAACTCAATACCACACCCCATATCTGCCCACACAACTAAATACCACACCCCATATCTGCCCACACAACTCAATACCACACCCCATATCGGCCCACACAACTCAATACCACACCCCATATCTGCCCACACAACTCAATACCACACCCCATATCTGCCCACACAACTCAATACCACACCCCATATCTGCCCACACAACTCAATACCACACCCCATATCTGCCCACACAACTCAATACCACACCCCATATCTGCCCACACAACTCAATACCACACCCCATATCTGCCCACACAACTCAATACCACACCCCATATCTGCCCACACAACTCAATACCACACCCCATATCTGCCCACACAACTCAATACCACACCCCATATCTGCCCACACAACTCAATACCACACCCCATATCTGCCCACACAACTCAATACCACACCCCATATCTGCCCACACAACTCAATACCACACCCCAATATCTGCCCAAACAACTCAATACCACACCCCATATCTGCCCACACAACTCAATACCACACCCCATATCTGCCCACACAACTCAATACCACACCCCATATCGGCCCACACAACTCAATACCACACCCCATATCTGCCCACACAACTCAATACCACACCCCATATCTGCCCACACAACTCAATACCACATCCCATATCTGCCCACACAACTCAATACCACACCCCATATCTGCCCACACAACTCAATACCACACCCCATATCTGCCCACACGACTCAATACCACATCCATATCTGCCCACACAACTCAATACCACACCCCATATCTGCCCACACAACTCAATACCACACCCCATATCTGCCCACACAACTCAATACCACACCCCATATCTGCCCACACAACTCAATACCACACCCCATATCTGCCCACACAACTCAATACCACACCCCATATCTGCCCACACAACTCAATACCACACCCCATATCTGCCCACACAACTCAATACCACACCCCATATCTGCCCACACAACTCAATACCACACCCCATATCTGCCCACACAACTCAATACCACACCCCATATCTGCCCACACAACTCAATACCACACCCCATATCTGCCCACACAACTCAATACCACACCCCATATCTGCCCACACAACTCAATACCACACCCCATATCTGCCCACACAACTCAATACCACACCCCATATCTGCCCACACAACTCAATACCACACCCCATATCTGCCCACACAACTCAATACCACACCCCATATCTGCCCACACAACTAAATACCACACCCCATATCTGCCCACACAACTCAATACCACACCCCATATCGGCCCACACAACTCAATACCACACCCCATATCTGCCCACACAACTCAATACCACACCCCATATCTGCCCACACAACTCAATACCACACCCCATATCTGCCCACACAACTCAATACCACACCCCATATCTGCCCACACAACTCAATACCACACCCCATATCTGCCCACACAACTCCATACCACACCCCATATCTGCCCACACAACTCAATACCACACCCCATATCTGCCCACACAACTCAATACCACACCCCATATCTGCCCACACAACTCAATACCACACCCCATATCTGCCCACACAACTCAATACCACACCCCATATCTGCCCACACAACTCAATACCACACCCCATATCTGCCCACACAACTAAATACCACACCCCATATCTGCCCAAACAACTCAATACCACACCCCATATCTGCCCACACAACTAAATACCACACCCCATATCTGCCCACACAACTCAATACCACACCCCATATCGGCCCACACAACTCAATACCACACCCCATATCTGCCCACACAACTCAATACCACACCCCATATCTGCCCACACGACTCAATACCACATTCCATATCTGCCCACACAACTCAATACCACACCCCATATCTGCCCACACAACTCAATACCACACCCCATATCTGCCCACACGACTCAATACCACATTCCATATCTGCCCACACGACTCAATACCACACCCCATATCTGCCCACACAACTCAATACCACACCCCATATCTGCCCACACAACTCAATACCACACCCCATATCTGCCCACACAACTCAATACCACACCCAATATCTGCCCACACAACTCAATATCACACCCCATATCTGCCCACACGACTCAATACCATATTCCATATCTGCCCACACAACTCAATACCACACCCCATATCTGCCCACACAACTCAATACCACACCCCATATCTGCCCACACAAATCACTACCACACCCCATATCTGCCCACACAACTCAATACCACACCCCATATCTGCCCACACAACTCAATACCACACCCCATATCTGCACACACGACTCAATACCACATTCCATATCTGCCCACACAACTCAATACCACACCCCATATCTGCCCACACAACTCAATACCACACCCCATATCTGCCCACACAACTCAATACCACACCCCATATGTTCCCACACAACTCAATACCACACCCCATATCTGCCCAGTCAACTCAATACCACACCCCATATCTGCCCACACAGCTCAATACCACACCCCATATCTGCCCACACAGCTCAATACCACACCCCATATCTGCCCACACAGCTCAATACCACACCCCATATCTGCCCCCACAACTCAATACCACACCCCATATCTGCCGACACAACTCAATACCACACCCCATATCAGCCCACACAACTCTATACCACACCCCATATCTGCCCACACAACTCAATACCACACCCAATTTCAGTCCACACAACTCTATACCACACCCCATATCTGCCCACACAACTCAATACCACACCCCATATCAGCCCACACAACTCAATACCACACCCCATATGTTCCCACACAACTCAATACCACACCCCATATCTGACCACACAACTCAATACCGCACCCCATATTTGCCCACACAACTCAATACCGCACCCCATATCTGCCCACACAACTCAATACCGCCCCCATATCTGCCCACACAACTCAATACCACACCCCATATCTGCCCACACAACTCAATACCAAACCCCATATCTGCCCACACAACTCAATACCGCACCTCATATCTGCCCACACAACTCAATACCACACCCCATATCCTCCCACCCACTCAATGATACCTCCCCCCCCCAACACCCTTCCATAACGGTATTTGTAACATGAACCAATCAATACCACGACTTATTTTGTTGTTAAAATGCCAGGCTTAACGTGAAATTCAAGACATTGTTCAATTGTGTTCAAGCCAAGGGAAATTACCCGCCCGTAAATCAATATCACAAGTTCACTCTGCGAGCACAGTTCAGAAATGTTACGGGAGTTGATACAACATCAGTGTGCACCAGAATGTAGCCTAGGAATTGCTGCCACATCAGTGTCCACCAGAATGTAACCTAGGAATTGCTGCCACAACAGTGTCCACCAGAATGTAACCTAGGAATTGCTGCCACAACAGTGTCCACCAGAATGTAACCTAGGAATTGCTGCCACAACAGTGTCCACCAGAATGTAGCCTAGGAATTGCTGCCACAACAGTGTCCACCAGAATGTAACCTAGGAATTGCTGCCACATCAGTGTCCACCAGAATGTAACCTAGGAATTGCTGCCACATCAGTGTCCACCAGAATGTAACCTAGGAATTGCTGCCACATCAGTGTCCACCAGAATGTAACCTAGGAATTGCTGTCACAACAGTGTCCACCAGAATGTAACCTAGGAATTGCTGCCACAACAGTGTCCACCAGAATGTAGCCTAGGAATTGCTGCCACATCAGTGTCCACCAGAATTTAGCCTGTTTCTTTTCTATGACATTTCTTCAAATGACCTCTATTTCTATGACATTTCTTCAAATGACCTCTATTTCTAGGACATTTCTAACGACCTCTATTTCTAGGACATTTCATACGACCTCTATTTCTAGGACATTTCTAACGACCTCTATTTCTAGGACATTTCTAACGACCTCTATTTCTAGGACATTTCTAACGAGCGCCACGTCAAAGTAATCCTCTAAAACAGTGTTTCTCAAATAGGGGCTCATTTGACCTTATGCAGAGGTGTACTTATAACAATTTTATAGACAAACGAGCAACCAAGCCCGTCCAAGGACGTTCCGCCACCGTTCGGTGGCATGTCGTAACTCCCCTCCAACAGCCGTCTCGACCGGCATACATGTGCATCACGTCAAAAATACTATCTATCCTCTATATATATAATTCTCTTCGTGGTCGGACCCTGCGAGACACCAAGCTGCAAGTATGTTCAACAGATACTAATTTTAGAAAGCAGCGCACCAAATTACTGCACCAATGCATCAAAAGGTGTGCAAATTAAATATGCGCTGTAAAAAAATTATATGACGTCATTGTTTTCGCTGATATTTTAATTTTGTAAAAAGGGAAACATGTAAAAAGTTATAAAATACTTTTTGTACATTTCAGAAAGTTTAATATTTCGTATTGATCAAACAAGGACAAGTTAGTTGGGATTTTGATTAAGTTGGGCGCCCTAGGCGCCCTAAAAAATTGCATTTTTTCAAAATAAATAGATTTCAGCTGAACACTTCCGTCATTTTTTACGGGTGATACGCCGCGGGTCTCTCCAGAGTTCCTTCTTTTCATTCACTCACAGTCGTTTGCCCAAACCCACCCCATTTTGACAACCGTGTCTTTCAGGAAGTCTTCGCCCGTCACTAAATCATTAGCGGCGTATGCTACGCCGCGGGTCAGCTAGTTCATTATAGTTAAAATAAATAACTCGTACAAACAGAGCTTTTCACTATAAATCACAACGGGCATAAATGTTTTCTTTCTTCCTGCATGACAGAAAATAATTGAGAAACACTGCTCTAAACCAATTTCTCCTCAAACTAAATAAGTAGGCCAATCCACCATATTGATACTGATACTTTTAGATAAAGGGGTCTATAGCAACGATACACCCCTCTTCCCCCCATAACACACACGGAGCTTTGTTCCACGTTACGGCAATCTTCAACATCTCGTCATATTTCCCAATGACGAACGACGTCGCATGACCTTTGCCAGAGGTCATTTTCCGTTCACCCCGTCACTTCCTGTTACCGATGCCATATTCCGGAAACCCGGAGACAAGGGAAGTAATAAAATAGATAAAATCTTAGGTGCCCGATATTTTAGTAGCTGTTCGTTTACATAGGACTTCCAAAAGACGGGGGCAGGGGGGTGGGGGTGAAGGATTCTCTGACACCTGATATCGTAGTGTCTTATGATGTCTCTCTTTTATGGCAATAGTAAAGACGTCGATAATCCGGTCCCATCCTATCAGGGCGATCAACTTTCCGGGGGTTTTCCGGAGCTTAAACAAAAAACATATGTCGTAACTATTGAGGTCACGATTGACCACGTGAGATGTCAAAGGCCAAAGGTCACTCTATTGCGAGGGCTATAAGGCGTAATTTAATTTTGATATTTTCATATTTTATAAATATCTTTTTTTTAAAAATATGTTGTAGTCTAGATTGTTTAAGCGCAGCACATGTTTGATGCCCAACAAATTAGCGTGTATTCTTGTAGTGAGAGTGGGGGAAGGCGTGTACTGGGATGGGGGAAGGCGTGTACTGGGGATGGGGGAAGGCGTGTACTGGGAGTGGGGGAAGGTGTGTACTGGGAGTGGGGGAAGGCGTGTACTGGGAGTGGGGGAAGGCGTGTACTGGGAGCGGGGGAAGGCGTGTACTGGGAGCGGGGGAAGGCGTGTACTGGGAGTGGGGGAAGGCGTGTTCTGGAAGCGGGGGAAGGCGTGTGCTGGGAGTGGGGGAAGGCGTGTACTTGGAGTGGGGGAAGGCCTGAACTGGGAGTGGGGGAAGGCCTGAACTGGGAGTGGGGGAAGGCGTGTACTTGGAGTGGGGGAAGGCGTGTTCTGGAAGCGGGGGAAGGCGTGTACTGGGAGTGGGGGAAGGCCTGAACTGGGAGTGGGGGAAGGCCTGAACTGGGAGTGGGGGAAGGCGTGTACTTGGAGTGAGGGAAGGCCTGAACTGGGAGTGGGGGAAGGCCTGAACTGGGAGTGGGGGAAGGCGTGTACTTGGAGTGGGGGAAGGCCTGAACTGGGAGCGGTGGTTTGGAGCATGAGCAATGTTCCCTTTAAACTGCGTGGCGGCACAGACATGTGACCGATGCCGCGCAGAAAGGTTTTTTAATTACCGCGCATCAAATTTAGTAAAACATTGCACACGAGTTGTTTCTTTTTATTTAACTTGCACAAGGATCAACGAACCGCAGAGGTGAAATTGAACATTAGTGATAAAATTATGTTTGCAACTATCATAATAATCATTGTCATAATCGTAATCATAACATGTTGGATGCAATCGTCAACGTTCGGAGGGAAGTCTAACAACCGATACGCGCGGTTCTCAGAAAATTGGAGATGATGGCCCCAATGGGCCCGCGTGTCTGAGATCGATTGTTGCAGGCTGTTGAAAATATCCACTAGAAATGGAAACATAAAACCTGGCCAAGTAAACGTTGCGCCAAGAGACACATCATTTGGAAAATTGCTCAAAACAGCATCATTTGTTTGTGTGATAAAACATCATTTACTGCACACCAAAAAAAAACACACACAAAAAATAACATACAAACAAAAAAAAACACCAAAATTGAAACAGTTATTGACTGTTGGCCTCTAGTATTTAATGACGTTCTTTTTACAGTTGTTGATTTTATAAGTAAAGAGTTTTGTCTTAGTGACACTGTGACAGCGGGGGTTGGGGGTGGGTGTGTTCCGGGGGGGGGGAGCGTACGTCCGAGTGTGAAGCGCGAGATGGAAATACGGTGCTTGGAATCATTTTTCTTCTTGTTGTTGCTCACATTGGGCTGTAACTAGTCCAACTGCAACATTTGTGCTGACGTCACAAACACACATTGTAACTAGTCCAAATGTAACATTTGTGCTGACGTCACAAACACACATTGTAACTAGTCCAATTGTAACATTTGTGCTGACGTCACAAACACACATTGTAACCAGCCCCATGTAACATTAATATTATTTTTTCTCTCCCGCACACAACGCCTCGTGCGTCCATGCGCCAATTCCTTCACCTCTCGAGTGAGGTTGCGAGTGCTGTACACTTGTTTTCAAAGGCACTTTGCAATTGTTTAAGGAAATCGATTTACATCCAAGGATTGTCGCTGCGCCACAAACTTAATACCCGTGGCTGGACGTAGTCTTAACTCCAAACCATGGGCGGTTAGCGTTGGGCTTCATCACGTGATGAGCACGTGCAACTGACTGAGTCGAGTCAAAGCTTGTAATGGGAAGGAAATAATCTCTCATTAAAAATGTAGGTTTAAAAAAGTGATGAAAGTCAAGAAACTAAAATCTCATATAGCAACGAGTCTTCCAATCACAATCATGAGAAGGGAAAGAAGCAATGTTTCCTCTAAGGTAAGTTAAAAATAAGAAAAACCCGTAAAAAAAACCAAGTTTTTGACTATAAATCCTTTATGTACGAGAAGTAATTAAAAGAATGTTCACTATAATACGCAGCGCCAGACCATCCAGAAATACAAAATTGCAGTTGTGTCGTAAAACATGTTTAATATAATGCGCACCGATCAGGAATATGTTTATAAAAAAGAGCTGTCAATAAAATACGCACCTTATTTCGCGACAGAATGGTTGTTCAAGATAATACGCACCGCGACGCTCTATCTCAAAAAATAGCATGATACATAGGAATAAATAAAATAATATAAAAAATCAATAATTTAATTACGGTACATGCGATCGATCTGAAATTTTGATACATTGTTTTTATCATCGGTACGAAACTGCCTGCAAAATTTCAGCTCGCTATCTTGCGAGCAAGTGGGTTAAAAATCGATTAAAAGTTTTGGCGACAAGGTCGGTCGGCCGCAGACACCACGAGTTAATATAAAGGATTTAAAAACAACTCATGTGCAAGGTTGCGATATTTTCTAAAATTTGCTGCGCGGCAATTATAAACTACTGCGCGGCGTCGGTCACATATCTGCTAGGCCGCGCCGCCGCGCAGCTTAAAGGGAACATTGGACGGAAGTGCAAGATATTGTTGCGATGCTTGGTGTTGGTGTCGCCATCTCAGTGACCAAACACTCACAATCACAATCACAGATTCAATTTGTAGTTACTCAAACTTTGATCCAACCAGCAGAGTTATGCCTGAAACACACACACACACACACACACCAGCTAACACACAGTTTTAAACATGTTTTTGTTTGGTTCACGTCCACTAACCTGACTCAAATAACGTAGAATAAACGGAAATCTATTGAGATTAACAAAGAATTCACGGATATTAGATAAATACCTTAATGAAATTCATCCAGTTGAATGTAAATCCCCGATTGTTCTATTAATAGATTACCGCCATGATGTGATGATGACTAATTTTATCACTGCTTAACGCCAAACCTTTCCCCCATTCCACCACCCATGAAAATCAGTTGTCCAAAGACAAGCAAGCACCCCCCCCCCAACCCAAGTTTGCCACGTTCTCGTGTTGACGTCACACATCAAATGGTTCGCTGTTTTCAGGACAGCACTCTAATGACGAGCAATTACTCGTTTACTCCTAGGCCAGGATGAAATGTCGGCGAGGGGAACAGGTGCAAGTCATAGGATTGTCGCTTTCCCATCAACGACAAAAGATTAGCATGTCGCGTTGTTGTTGTTGTAGATAATGTTGTTGTCTACAGGAGCGTGAACTTTCAACGGGGCGCGTTGCCACACTAGAGACAGGGGGAGCTGGGGTCTCCCTTGCCCCCAATTTTCTAGTTCGTTGCCCTGGTCACCCAATGCCCACCACTTGACCTCGTTACTGTCCCCAACAGCCGTAAGTTCCCACTCAAATCCATATCCACATAATCCACATAAGCCATGTGCCGATATTCAAATCTGGAATCCTCAGTTAGACCGGAAACACGCCACGCCTCCTCAGAGCAGACGCGTATAAATGGGTCGCCTCATTAGAAAATGGCTCTTCACTCTAAAAAGTTTATCGACCCGAGACCCGAGACTCAAGACCCGAGACTCAAGACCCGAGACCCGAGACTCGAGACTCAACTCAAGACCCGAGACTCGAGACTCAAGACTCGAGACTCGAGACTCGAGACCCGAGACTCAAGACACACCAAAATGTCTCACCACCAAAACCAAACACCAAAGTTCGAAACTCTCTAGTCCCAAGCAACCGAATCTCTAGCCACTAATGACTCGAGATGTTTCACGAGTAATTACTCTCGTCTATAGTATCTGTTACACGATTTTATTTCTTCTTCAGTCGGCATCCACCGGGGAGCCGTCGAGGGTTTTTCCCCCAACCGTCATCCGAGGGATCTATACGCGTTGACCCGGGCATCCAATGTAATTAGAGGATAATCCTTTGTAAAACATCTGCCGGAGAACGAGGCTGGATGTTTGAGTCGCGTGCCAGGTCCTGTCGTCCAGATCACTGTGACCAGAACGAGGGTAGGGGGTGAGGCTGATCAGTTGCGCGTGTGTGTTTGTGTGTGTGGAAGGGAGGAGTAAACTGATGAAATACCCCATACTCACCACACCCCACGCAAAATCTAGCAACCCGCCCTCGTGAGGTCCAATAAAAAATAGATTTGTATATAGTGAGAGAGAAAACATAAATAAAGAGATGGAGAGAGGAAGCTTAATTGGGGGGGGGGTAGAAATTAAATGGAAGAGAGAGAGAGAGACAGACAGAGAGAGAGAGAGAGAGAGAGAGAGAGAGAGAGAGAGAGAGAGAGAGAGAGAGAGACAAAGAGAGAGAGACAAATAGAGAGAGACAGACAGAGAGAGAGACAGATAGGGAGATGTCTTTAGCCAACCATACAGGTTGCTGGCAACCACCGCAGCCAACCACATAGTGTTGAGTCAGGGCACCCGTATTTGAACGGTTCCCCCAGAGCTGACCTCCGCCGAGTCCTTCAGGGCACCTTTTCTAAATCGTACGCGGGCACTCCTACCCCTAAACAGTGCCGCTCACTGTGATAGCTAGAAAGTGGGACGAAACAGTCACTTCGGATGACCCGACCCTCAACGGGTACAGTGGTTCTCATCATCGACAGGGGCACTCTCCACCAACACTCTCCACCCCGGGTGTCCCCGTCAAAGTTCGTTCCGTACAGCGACTGTAATCACCTGTAATCACCTGTAATCACAACCTAGCACCAAACCGGCCTTCGACGCCGCCCGTCCGGATTCTTGGTTTCGCGTACTCTACTCGACCCGGGGACCCCGCAGGGTGATCGCATTAATGTCTTAGTGTCTGTAATTGGTATGTCTGTAAGACTTTCTCGTCAGCTGTCTTAGTGTCTGTAATTTGTATGTCTGTAAGACTTTCTCGTCAGCTGTCTTAGTGTCTGTAATTTGTATGTCTGTAAGACTTTCTCGTCAGCTGTCTTAGTGTCTGTAATTTGTATGTCTGTAAGACTTTTTAAATCCCTTATATTAACTTCGCGGCCGTCTCTGTCTTGGGCTCGGCGGGCGGGCGGAAAAACAGAAGTCAAAAATGACCCACTTCCCATGATCCGATCAAACTGAAATTTGGCACACGGACCCGTCTGACCTAACAATGCATCGTATCAAAATTTCAGATCGATCGAACGTACTGTAATTAAATTAATGCATTTTTAGTTTATCCTTATATGAGGTATGTAATTCAAAATTCACTGTTTGTTATCGTTTTTTTTCTGCCAGTTTCACGTGAGTTTGAGTTGACGCCGACCGTCGTGTTGACGCCGACCGTCGTGCCGACACCCCCTCACATCCCACCCCCATTTATTAAAGACAAGGGACATCACTCGGTGTCAGTCTGTAAATGTTTGAAAATAATCAATACTGTTAGTTATGTCTCATATATAAGGGATTTATAGTCAAAAACTTTATTTTTACGGGTTTGTTTTATTCGTCAGCTGTCTTAGTGTCTGTAATTTGTATGCCTGTAAGACTTTCTCGCCAAATGTCTTAGTGTCTGTAATTTGTATGTCTGTTAGACTTTTTCGCCAACTGTCTTAGTGTCTCGATGCCTGTGTTGTTATACTATATGTCTCAATATAACTCCCACTGTTTTTTACTATGTCTAAATATGTCTCCCACTGTATTGTTATACTATAGTAGCCGCCCCGCGGCGTAGCATACGCCGCTGACTTGCTCATGGAGAGTGCAAAGAAAGCTGAGAAAGAACGGACACAAACTACAGCACGAAGAAATCAAAACAACGCGAGTGAACGTCGGTTGGGGAGGGGGGGGGGAACTGCCAACTCATTGTTGGTTTCGAGACATTTGCAGGCGAAATTATGTACACCCCTAACTTCTATGAAATCAGCTATAAAACGATAATCGGTTTAAAATCGGAGTTACATAATCGATAATCGGTTTTAAAAAAAACCAAAAAACACGCAATTAACAACCCTAAATATGACTAACCCTCGCTACGGTCGGCCCATCACAGTTTATGTTTAAGGGATGGTGGTATTAAATGGGAGGCGGGTAATAACAACCTCAGCGTGCATTTCTTCACGTTTACTCGCTATTTTTTATTTACTTAGTGCTGTTTTTTTTATTCTGTACTCTCGCCCCCTCCCACCCGTTTTTTGCACCGTCTATGATGAGCAAGTCTGCGGCGTATGCTACGCCGCGGGTCTCTCCAGAGGTCCTTCTTTTCATTCACTCACAGTCGTTTGCCCAAACCCACCCCATTTTGACAACTGTGTCTTTCAGGAAGTCTTCACCCGTCACTAAATCATCAGCGGGTCAGCTAGTGTTGGCAATAAAGGGGTAAAAGAACGGGCACAAACATACATTTTTAAAAATTAAAAAGCGACTGAGGACACAGGAGCGACTGAGGTACCCACTGTTGCGGGTACCCACTGTTGCGGGTACCCACTGTTGCGGGTACCCACTGTTGCGGGTACCCACTGTTGCGGGTACCCAGTGTTGCGGGTACCCACTGTTGCGGGTACCCACTGTTGCGGGTACCCACTGTTGCGGGTACCCACTGTTGCGGGTACCCACTGTTGCGGGTACCCACTGTTGCGGGTACCCACTGTTGCGGGTACCCACTGTTGCGGGTACCCACTGTTGCGGGTACCCACTGTTGCGGGTACCCACTGTTGCGGGTACCCACTGTTGCGGGTACACAGTGTTGCGGGTACACAGTGTTGCGGGTACACAGTGTTGCGGGTACACAGTGTTGCGGGTACACAGTGTTGCGGGTACACAGTGTTGCGGGTACACAGTGTTGCGGGTACACAGTGTTGCGGGTACACAGTGTTGCGGGTACACAGTGTTGCGGGTACACAGTGTTGCGGGTACACAGTGTTGCGGGTACACAGTGTTGCGGGTACACAGTGTTGCGGGTACACAGTGTTGCGGGTACACAGGGTTGCGGGTACACAGGGTTGCGGGTACACAGGGTTGCGGGTACACAGGGTTGCGGGTACACAGGGTTGCGGGTACACAGGGTTGCGGGTACACAGGGTTGCGGGTACACAGGGTTGCGGGTACACAGGGTTGCGGGTACACAGGGTTGCGGGTACACAGGGTTGCGGGTACACAGGGTTGCGGGTACACAGGGTTGCGGGTACACAGGGTTGCGGGTACACAGGGTTGCGGGTACACAGGGTTGCGGGTACACAGGGTTGCGGGTACACAGGGTTGCGGGTACACAGGGTTGCGGGTACACAGGGTTGCGGGTACACAGGGTTGCGGGTACACAGGGTTGCGGGTACACAGGGTTGCGGGTACACAGGGTTGCGGGTACACACTGTTGCGGGTACACACTGTTGCGGGTACACACTGTTGCGGGTACACACTGTTGCGGGTACACACTGTTGCGGGTACACACTGTTGCGGGTACACACTGTTGCGGGTACACACTGTTGCGGGTACACACTGTTGCGGGTACACACTGTTGCGGGTACACACTGTTGCGGGTACACACTGTTGCGGGTACACACTGTTGCGGGTACACACTGTTGCGGGTACACACTGTTGCGGGTACACACTGTTGCGGGTACACACTGTTGCGGGTACACACTGTTGCGGGTACACACTGTTGCGGGTACACACTGTTGCGGGTACACACTGTTGCGCATGCCTGGAGAGGCGGTGTTTATGTTCGCTAAGAAGGGGGGGGGGAATAATGTAAAAAAAATCATTGCTGGTCTCATGACATGCCCCACCCCTCCACTACCTTCGCTTGCCAGCCGTTAACCGTGATAAGTTGACCCCAGCGAGGGTCATTCGTCATGCTCGTTTGCACATACTTGCGTGGTGTCTCGCATGGTCCCATGAAGAGAATTATATATATAGATAGATGTCTAAATATGTCTCCCACTGTCTTGTTATTTACTTTGACAGGTCACTGTTCTTGTTGATACCCGCCACGTTGTCTGTGTAGACACTTGCATACTGCGACTGCCCGTCTGTCAGTGGTCAGTGCTTGCTTGGCTGGGGTCAGTGTATGCCATCAATCGTTACCCCACCCCACCGTCACTGATATCCCCACTGCGGGTCTTTGTCCATACAACGTTTCCGTTCTAAGCTTTATTGTGTTTATTGGGAAATAATTGTAAATGAAATAACAATACATTGTCTCTCTCATGAAATAACAATACATTGTCTCTCTCATGAAATAACAATACATTGTCTCTCTCATGAAATAACAATACATTGTCTCTCTCATGAAATAACAATACATTGTCTCTCTCATGAAATAACAATACATTGTCTCTCTCATGAAATAACAATACATTGTCTCTCTCATGAAATAACAATACATTGTCTCTCTCATGAAATAACAATACATTGTCTCTCTCATGAAATAACAATACATTGTCTCTCTCATGAAATAACAATACATTGTCTCTCTCATGAAATAACAATACATTGTCTCTCTCATGAAATAACAATACATTGTCTCTCTCATGAAATAACAATACATTGTCTCTCTCATGAAATAACAATACATTGTCTCTCTCATGAAATAACAATACATTGTCTCTCTCATGAAATAACAATACATTGTCTCTCTCATGAAATAACAATACATTGTCTCTCTCATGAAATAACAATACATTGTCTCTCTCATGAAATAACAATACATTGTCTCTCTCATGAAATAACAATACATTGTCTCTCTCATGAAATAACAATACATTGTCTCTCTCATGAAATAACAATACATTGTCTCTCTCATGAAATAACAATACATTGTCTCTCTCATGAAATAACAATACATTGTCTCTCTCATGAAATAACAATACATTGTCTCTCTCATGAAATAACAATACATTGTCTCTCTCATGAAATAACAATACATTGTCTCTCTCATGAAATAACAATACATTGTCTCTCTCATGAAATAACAATACATTGTCTCTCTCATGAAATAACAATACATTGTCTCTCTCATGAAATAACAATACATTGTCTCTCTCATGAAATAACAATACATTGTCTCTCTCATGAAATAACAATACATTGTCTCTCTCATGAAATAACAATACATTGTCTCTCTCATGAAATAACAATACATTGTCTCTCTCATGAAATAACAATACATTGTCTCTCTCATGAAATAACAATACATTGTCTCTCTCATGAAATAACAATACATTGTCTCTCTCATGAAATAACAATACATTGTCTCTCTCATGAAATAACAATACATTGTCTCTCTCATGAAATAACAATACATTGTCTCTCTCATGAAATAACAATACATTGTCTCTCTCATGAAATAACAATACATTGTCTCTCTCATGAAATAACAATACATTGTCTCTCTCATGAAATAACAATACATTGTCTCTCTCATGAAATAACAATACATTGTCTCTCTCATGAAATAACAATACATTGTCTCTCTCATGAAATAACAATACATTGTCTCTCTCATGAAATAACAATACATTGTCTCTCTCATGAAATAACAATACATTGTCTCTCTCATGAAATAACAATACATTGTCTCTCTCATGAAATAACAATACATTGTCTCTCTCATGAAATAACAATACATTGTCTCTCTCATGAAATAACAATACATTGTCTCTCTCATGAAATAACAATACATTGTCTCTCTCATGAAATAACAATACATTGTCTCTCTCATGAAATAACAATACATTGTCTCTCTCATGAAATAACAATACATTGTCTCTCTCATGAAATAACAATACATTGTCTCTCTCGCTTGTCTAAACTTTTCTTGTTCACGGAAAATACGATTTATTCTGTTTCACCGCCCTACGCCCTATTGCTCTACGTCCTTTTGCTCTACGTCCTATTGCTATGCGTCCCATTGCTCTACGTTATATTGTTCTATGTCATATTGCTATACATCCTATTGCTCTACGTCCGATTGCCCTATGTCCGATTGCTCTACGTCCTATTGCTCTATGTCATATTGCTCTACGTCCTTTTGCTCTACGTCCTATTGCTATACGCCTTGTTGCTCTACGTCTCAGCACTCTACGTCCTATTGCTCTACGCCATGTTGCTCTACGCCCTAGCATTCTACGTCCTATTGCTCTACCAACCGTTCCTATTACATAATCTCTCATTGCCACACGTTTGTTGAAACAATGTCTCGCTATATCTCAAAGTTCACGAAAACCGTAATGAAAACATAGTTTGTTATTGTTTTGTGTTGTTGTTGAAACCGTACAACGTGTTATGTTAACTAACATCCGATACTGGAAAAAAATAGCAACCGAATAAATCATTAATGTGGCTAACCACGAGACGACTCAAGACTAAACGAGCCGCAATCAAGTTCTGCTAGCTCCGCCTCCCATAATAAAGTCTAGTTGTCTGCTCTTCCGGTTGTAAACGCGTTTTGTAGTCACCTCCCCTGATGTTACCCCCTCCCCCCACCCCAACTACCAGTATCGATATAGCTAAACCACGTTAATAATGGAATCGATCCAGATTTATTACTAGAATTATTTTGCTCAAATTTATTTTTTACTTTGGTTGTTTGTTGTTTTTATTACGCTAAAAAAATCTCCAAATTTTTCCAAAATATTTTTTTTAAAAATCCTATAAAATTATTATTTTTTTAAAATCACAATTTCTTGTGTGTGTCGGAAAAGACTTCATCTTTAATTTTAAAGGTCATGTGTTTTTGAAGGAAGTTCGAGGAGAAAAGTTATAATTTTCACACTTTTAAGTTTAAAGGAATACCGAAAACCATCAGGGGAGTTAAGCTGAGAATACAAGAGATTCAAGGATTGTGAGTGCAGAGGCGTAGCAACGACTCGGCATCGGGGCAGTTGCCGAGGGCGTCGATGGCTAATCCTTCAATAATCAATTTATTCTGTATGATTTAGTATTTTCCCTATTTCTCAAGGGCGCATAAATATGAGTTAGCCAAGGACAACCCAGGTACGCTTCTGTGTGAGTGATTACAAATATGTTTGTGTAATATGAGTTGTCATGAATACATCGAATACATCCATAACATGTGTAACCAAATGCCATTGTGTGACGTCATGTGCCGTAATAAGGGAGACGAACCGAGAATCGTATTCGCCAGATTTTCACCAGGACGAATACTGGCCAACATCTACCAATTTGTGTTACTGGATATAAAGAGTCGAATATTTCTTGGGAATAAATTCTAAGTGGAAAATTCGTCAAGGGATCACGACAAGCGCAAGTCGAGTTGAACCCTCTAGGAACCAGAGGAGTTATTTGAGAACATAATCTTAACCCATTTGAAGATTGGGCGGTGTTGAAATAATATGGCGCTGGAATCGTATTTTGTTGGTGGAATTGGGTGCAACGATATTGTTTACATAACAAAAGGATCGGCAGACGCTTGTTGGATGTTTGTTGTATCTGGGTAGTCTGTCTGTGTGTTCGGGCGGACAGTTGTTGGATGTTTGTTGCATGTGGGTAGTCTGTCTGTGTGTACGGGCGGACAACAACGCTCCATGTTTGTTGTATGTGGGTAGTCAGTAATGGCGGATATGTTGGTAACATATTAGTTATAATCTTAGTATAAATCCTCGATATATGACGTCATGTTTGCTTGATAAGTTAAGGGATTCCCACTACTGTAGCCCATGGTTCCAGATCTGTTACGTCAGTGGTCCCCAAACTACTGCCCATGGTTCCAGATCTGTTACGTCAGTGGTCCCCAAACTACAGCCCATGGTTCCAGATCTGTTACGTCAGTGGTCCCCAAACTACTGCCCATGGTTCCAGATCTGATAAGTCAGTGGTCCCCAAACTACAGCCCGTGGTTCCAGATCTGATACGTCAGTGGTCCCCAAACTACTGCCCATGGTTCCAGATCTGATAAGTCAGTGGTCCACAAACTACTGCCCATGGTTCCAGATCTGTTACGTCAGTGGTCCCCAAACTACTGCCCATGGTTCCAGATCTGATAAGTAAGTGGTCCCCAAACTACAGCCCATGGTGCCAGATCCGATCTATCTCACCTGCCCACGGGCCAGGTAATAGTATATCACCGTAGTCGCCCAAAACTCTTCTGTATCTTGTCAATGTCTGAAAGCGCATGCTCAGAACGACACGTGATAGCTAAGAAGTCTGCAATACATGTTTCCATGAATGTTTTACAGTGTCTGGTCTGTACTGACCTGAATTAAATAAACCCCCATCCTCCCCTCCGGCAATAAATTTATGTATTTCCAGGTTTAAATAATAATGTTTAAAATTGTGAAGCAAGTCATAAGATTTTATTTATCCTCCCGTAAATAATGAAAACAGCATGTTTTTATTTCAACAAGAATAATCACGAGAGAAGGGGATGACGAGGGAGAGAAATTCACGAGTCTAAGAGGCGGTGAGCGTTTCGTGTAAAAGCGCCCTTGACCTCTCCGAGAACTGCTCTCCTCTTGTCTTGCTATCCTCCTGAAACCCTCGACCTCCCCTCGATTGACTCGACATCCCGACCCACGAGCTATGACGGCTGATGTTTACAACCGCTCTCAAGAAAAGCGAATATCGTCATTTTTTTAAACGGGGCTGGGATCGCAATGTTGTGGTCAAGATACACAGTGTCAGCTCCAACAGTGGGTACAAGGTTATTCTGGTCACTACTGATGACGTATGAACTTTGGCAACAAGAGATGTACACATTTCTATGACAGTATTAATATTATGTGTTAAAAATTTCATCTGTAGCTCTAATTTTAAAGATTAAGTCATATCAAGACATCCGTTGTTACATTAGGTTTACCATATCTAGTGCCCGTAATTATACCTCCGTACTCTTTGGTATACTTCAGTGCCGCTTTATTTACCTCGGTGTCCCTTGATTTACTTCAGTGCCCTTTGTTTTACGCCAATGCCCCTTTCTGTTCCACACTGCCCTTCGTTATACCATAGTGCACATTGTAAGACCGTTTAAGTGTGCGGCACATGCTGCTATTGCGATGTTGTCCATATAGCAAACATATTTGTAATCGACAACTTGCCTCGTTGTTTACATGATCCAGTACGTTAACAAACAATATAATCATTGCTTTATTAAAAAACGCATCTTTTAAATCACGGTTTTTGGCCAAGAGATAAAATTATGCGCCTCATATTATCTACACGTCGATACCCCAAGTCAACGTGCCAGGGTAGTGAGAGCACGGTGTGAGAGCCCCCAACCCACAAGAAAAGTTGCCACAGTGGGGCACGGATGGAAGGACAAAGGTTCAGCGGGCGGGGTATGTATCTAAATTGGAAAATACAATCAATAATCTTAACTTCTCCTGGCTGGTGAAGAATTGGGTCACAAGCAGACGTGATCAGGTCGCCGTCCCTAGTACCGTTAGAGCAGTGATCCTCAAAGCGTTGATTGGGTCCCTAGCTCGAAATCGGCTGAACTCAAAATGGACATGCAATAAAACCAATATTTTTATTTTAAATCTAACAATGGGACCCATGACCCTGATGCCGTTTAGGTTACTCACATACGATAGGTTGAGAAGCACTGCGTGAGATGTAAATGTGGTAAAGGTGCCCCCCAACCCATTTCTTCCTCTCTCCATATCCATTGTGGTATACATGGATACAAGAGGCCCGCACGCTTCGTCTGTCAGCGGAGTGGATACGATGCTTCAGTTAAATACAACAAACTGTTGTTTGGTGGATCAAGACATTTGGCTGGTGGATCACTCACGACATTTGGTTGGTGGATCACGACTTTTGGTTGGTTGATTACTATCGGTTGCTTGATCATGACATTTGTTGTCGGATCACGACATTTGGTTGGTGGATCACAATTGGTTGGTGGATCATGACATTTGTTTGGTGGACCAGGACATTTGGTTGGTGGACCACAATAATTTGGTGGATCACATTTGGTTGGTGGATCACAATAATTTGGTGGATCACATTTGGTTGGTGGATCACATTTGGTTGGTGGATCACGACATTTGGTTGGTTGATCATGACATTTGGTTGGTGGATCATGACATTTGGTTGGTGGATCATGAAATTTGGTTGGTGGATCATGACATTTGGTTGGTGGGTCATGACATTTGGTTGGTGGATCATGACATTTGGTTGTTGGACCACGAAATATGGTTGGTGGATCACGACATTTGGTTGGTGGATCACGACATTTGGTAGGTGGATCACGACATTTGGTTGGTGGATCATGACATTTGGTTGGTCCATCGTTGCATTTTGATGTAGATCATGACATTTTGTTGGTTCATCCAGACATTTGGTAGGTGGATAATGACATTTGTTTGGGTGATTTTTGAAATGGCTGAAGTACTTTGTTCGGGAAACATGTTTTAGCAATACATTTTTCTGTGCGAGACATTTGCTAGTGAGGCATTTTCGGTGAGACATTTGCTAGTGAGGCATTTTCGGTGAGACATTTGCTGGCCAGATATTTTCCGGTGAGACATTTGCTGGCGAGATAAGTGTTTCCATCGATGTAGGTAGGAACTACTCAAGCCCCGACTAATGCGACATTTCTTGCCCTGCTTCCGTCCTACGTTAGGGAATAAGAATTTAATCAGAGATTATTGGAAACTGCATTACGTTTGTAACGTAACCATGGTAACTGAAATGAAGCATCTCCACGGGTCAATAATTAGCCAGTGTCATCTTCATACGCGGCTTATACCAGCCACGGGGAATAGTCTTCTGAAAGCGTGTACACACAGATACTGCTATACACACAATCAGCCATGGGAATAGATTTCTGATGGCGAGTACACACACATATTCCTATACACACAATCAGCCATGGGAATAGCTTTCTGATGGTGTGTACACACAGATACTGCTACATACACTACCAGCCATGGGCCTAGCTTTCTGATGGTGTGTACACAGAGATACTGCTACATACACTACCAGCCATGGGCCTAGCTTTCTGATGGTGTGTACACACAGATACTGCTACATACACTACCAGCCATGGGCCTAGCTTTCTGATGGTGTGTACACACAGATACTGCTACATACACTACCAGCCATGGGCCTAGCTTTCTGATGATGTGTACACACAGATACTGCTACATACACTACCAGCCATGGGCCTAGCTTTCTGGTGGTGTGTACACACAGATACTGCTACATACACTACCAGCCATGGCCTAGCTTTGTGATGGTGTGTACACACAGATACTGCTATTGAACACACGCAAATAGCCACATCTTCGCTCACTGACTGATTCCGTGACTTATTGATCAAACGACTGATTTACTAACTAATTGACTAACTGGCTAACTCGCTGACTGACTGATTGACTGACTTTATGATCGTTTAACTGACTTATTGACTGAATGACTTTGTACGTAATAAATCCTAGATACAACAAAAGCTCTATGATAAACCAAGGTGTTATTCCATATAGGTAGAGAAAAGACCAAACATAGATTGTCGTTCACAACCTGTCATTCAGTTTCATCAATTTTGAACTATTTATAATTTTTATTTTTTATTTTTTTAAAACGTTTTTTCAGTTCATGAATATAAATATTTATTGTTTTACTGAAATTTAAATATCGTTGGAATATATATGCAGGGTTCTATGGTGTGGTGACTTCAAAGGCGTGGAAAACGTGCGCGATGGCGTATCTCGAGGGATGAGGGCGCCCCTTTTTGGTATTCTTATATAGTACTTAACTTGAATGTTTTTGTTGGTTTTTTTTTGTTTGTTTTGGGGGGGTTTTTTTTGGTTTTTTTTTGGTTTTTGTTTGTTGATAAAGTAACTTTAGTAGAAAGGACATTCCCGCCATTTTTAGCCTTGCCCGTGTTATAGTGAGCCAAGGGGTCTCTGATGTAATGTGAATGGTTAAGGAACTTGTGTAGGTTAGATCCGTTTAACTGTCACTCAGTGTGAAGGAACAAAATGAAATAAAGTTGTGCTTGTCGGTGCTCAATATGTGCGTCAGGTTTACTGGAAATACCCGTGCGGCCCTAATTATAACATCAATAATGGAGTTTAATGCGCGGCACAAGGCATCGGGTTACAATAACAATCGTTGTGTAGCTTAGTGGTGTGCGAACATTTTACAATGATTTATGTAGACGTACGGGATGACATTTGTTTGGTGATGACATTTGTGGGGTGATGACATTTGTGGGGTGATGACATTTGTGGGGTGATGACATTTGTGTGGTGATGCCATTTGTGTGGTGATGCCATTTGTGTGGTGAGGACATTTGTGTGGTGATGACATGTAGGGTGATGACATTTGTGTGGTGATGACATTTGTGTGGTGAGGACATTTGTGTGGTGATGACATTTTTAGGGTGATGACATTTGTGTGGTGAGGACATTTGTGTGGTGATGACATTTGTGTGGTGAAGACATTTGTGTGGTGATGACATTTGTGTGGTGATTAAATTTGTGGGGTGATGACATTTGTGGGGTGATGACATTTGTATGGTGATGACATTTGTAGGGTGATGACATTTGTATGGTGATGACATTTGTGGGGTGATGACATTTGTGGGGTGGTGACATTTGTGTGGTGGTGACATTTGTGTGGTGATGACATCTGTGTGGTGATGACATTTGTAGGGTGATGGCATTTGTAGGGTGATGACATTTGTGTGGTGAGGACATTTGTGGGGCGAGGACATTTGTGTGGTGATGACATTTGTGTGGTGATGACATTTGTGTGGTGAGGACATTTGTGTGGTGATGACATTTGCAGGGTGATGACATTTGTGTGGTGATGACATTTGTGTGGTGATTACATTTGTATGGTGATGACATTTGTGTGGTGATGACATTTGTATGGTGATGACATTTGTGGGGTGATGACATTTTTAGGGGATTGAATTTAATGGTGACGAGATTGGTATGGGATGAGATTTATAAGATTTGAGTGAGATGACATTTGTATGGTGATGACATTTGTATGGTGATGACATTTGTAGGGTGATGACATTTGTCTGGGGATGACAATTTTAAGGAAAAGTGGGCAACGCATTGGTAGATTGACGATAATGGCTCTAGGACCATAAGGGCAACATGTTGGTTGTTGAACAATCAGGGCAACATGTTGGTTGTTGAAAAATCAGGGCAACATGTTGGTTGTTAAACAATCGGGGAACATTTTGGTTATTGAACAATCAGGGCAATATGTTGGCTGTTGAACAATCGGGGCAACATGTTGGTTGTTGAACAATCAGGGCAATATGTTGGTTGTTGAACAATCGGGGCAACATTTTGGTTGTTGAACAATCGGGGCAATATGTTGGTTGTTGAACAATCCGGGCAATATTTTGGTTGTTGAACAATCGGGGCAATATGTTGGTTGTTGAACAATCAGGGCAAAATGTTAGTTGTTGAACAATCAGGGCAACATGTTGTTTGTTCAACAATCAGGGCAACATGTTGGTTGTTGAACAATCAGGGCAACATGTTGTTTGTTCAACAATCAGGGCAACATGTTGGTTGTTGAACAATCAGGGCAACATGTTGGTTGTTGAACAATCAGGGCAATATGTTGGTTGTTGAACAATCGGGGCAACATTTTGGTTGTTGAACAATCGGGGCAATATGTTGGTTGTTGAACAATCCGGGCAATATTTTGGTTGTTGAACAATCGGGGCAATATGTTGGTTGTTGAACAATCAGGGCAAAATGTTAGTTGTTGAACAATCAGGGCAACATGTTGTTTGTTCAACAATCAGGGCAACATGTTGGTTGTTGAACAATCAGGGCAACATGTTGGTTGTTGAACAATCAGGGCAACATGTTGGTTGTTGAACAATCAGGGCAACATGTTGGTTGTTGAACAATCAGGGCAACATTTTGGTTGTTGAACAATCAGGGCAACATGTTGGTTGTTGAACAATCGGGGCAACATTTTGGTTGTTGAACAATCGGGGCAATATGTTGGTTGTTGAACAATCCGGGCAATATTTTGGTTGTTGAACAATCGGGGCAATATGTTGGTTGTTGAACAATCGGGGCAACATTTTGGTTGTTGAACAATCAGGGCAACATGTCGACTGTTCTCTAAATGGGGCATCCAGCAAGCTGTACTGGAATTTGATTGCTCACAAATTCTTGTCTATGTGATTTCCCTGGCTACAGACCAGCTGGAGACATACTGTCAATCAACCTCACAACGATTTCACTGAGGTATGGGGGGGGGGAGGGGGGCTACTTCGGCTAACCTGCTACTTCGGCTAACCTGCTACTTTGGTTAATCTGCTACCTCGGTTAATCTGCTACCTCGGCTAATCTGCTACCTCGACTAATCTGCTACCTCGACTAATCTGGTACCTCGGCTAATCTGGTACCTCGACTAATCTGGTACGTCGGCTGATCTGCTACATCGGCTGATCTGCTACCTCGGCTAATCTGCTACCTCGACTAATCTGCTACCTTGGCTAATCTGGTACCTCGGCTAATCTGATACCTCGGGTAATCTGCTACCTCGGCTAATCTGCTACCTCGGCTAATCTGCTACCTCGGTTAATCTGCTACATCGGCCAATCTGCTACCTCTACTAATCTGGTAACTCGGCTAATCTGGTACCTCGGCTAATCTGCTACTTTGGCTACTTTGACCTCAGTCAAATTGCTACTTCTTCCTGTCGAGGCCACTATGTTTTTTTTAATTGGAATTTCCAGAAGGTGTTTTCTCCAAACACGACCACTAACAGATCTCGGTTAAATTTAACCAACTTAACCAGGCCCTGGCTTCTCGGTGTGATTAGCCGCCATTACGGAAATGTCCTGGCTAAACATAACCAACTTAAAAGCTAAAGGCTAACCCTTGCCTCACATTTCCCTCACCAATAAATCCACCTCGGCTAGACCTCGCTAAATCTTCGGAAGACAGGCCGTGCATTGCAGAGCAGCCACGAGTATTTCTGACTTTAGCCGGTGAATGGCCACTGAAGGGGGAGTGAATAATCTCTGGGTGGCCCCTGTATGGCCCATGAATGGCCAGTGTATAATTATGGATCCCCTCTGAGTGGCCATGGCCGGCAGCTTGACTCGTGTTTTCTATATAAATAAAGGGATATATTGTACGGAGATCCCTTGGGGATCAAAGTTAATTATTTCCCTTTGATGGGGACTACGTCCGCAATACAATCTCGGATACACGAACTAAAGAAATAGAGTAAAAAATTTATGAATGTGTTTTCTCTACAACATAACTTTTATATCCCCAATCAATTTTTCCATTTTAATAAAATAATTATAGTTTTTTTTTTTCATTTTCATATTCTCCTATTTAACCAACATACTTTTTATCTTTTATTATTTTCTCCATATTATATTTTCCTCACTATTATATTTTTCTCTATTATATATTTCTCTATTATATTTTTTCATATTAATATTTTTTCCCTATTAATATTTTCTACTATATTTTTCTCTATTTATATATTTCTCTATTATATTTTTTCCCCCCTATTATATTTTTACCTACTATATCTTCCCCATATCCTAACCCCCCCCCCCCCCCCCCCCCCCCACACACAAAACAAAAAAACACACAAAAAAATAACCCCCCAAAAAAAAAAAAAAAAAACCCCCCCCCCCCCCCCCCCCCCCAAATAAACCCAACCCACCCCCCCCCCCCTACCCCCACCCCCCCCCCACCCCCCCCCCCCCCCCCCCCCCCCCCCCCCCCCCCAACCTTTTTCATACCTTTTTTATTCCCCCCCCCCCCCCCCCCCCCCCCCCCCCCCCCCCCCCCCCCCCCCCCCCCCAAAACCCCCCCCCCCCCCCCCCAATTTTTTACATAAACTCATGTTGATGCACACACACACACAAACACACACACACACACACACACTGGTATGGTATTCTACAACTAAAAATAATGCGACTTCCAGAAAACTTTCAACGCAATGTGAATGAATGTGGTTGTTCTGTCAATATGTATTTCCGGCTCAGTGGTTGGGCCATTTTTTGTTTTAAGCTACACGTGAGGGGTCAAGCTTTTGTCCTCACCCCCTACTTCTCCATTCATGAACCCACTTTAAAAAACTGACGAAAATTGTTTGCGGACTATTTCGTAGGATGATTATAGGTTAACTAACATGGGGCCTATGTCTTCTTGATCTAAACACTATATTCATCCGCGCCATGCATAAAATGGTTTGTAAAAGTAAACAATTGATCGCTGGTGAAAGTTTGCTATTGTCTCCCGTACAATCATGGGGAGGGGGTGGAAGATTAAATAAAACAAACCCGTAAAAACAAAGTTTTTGACTATAAATCCCTTATATATGAGACATAACTAAAAGTATTGATTATGTTCAACGCGACAAACATTTACAGACTGAATCTGTCTTAACTTCCCTTTGCTTTATCTGGGGGGGGGGCGGGTGGGAGAGAGGAAAGGTCTGGTCACCGATCGCTGGACCGAGCTCAGCGTGACACGTAAAATGTAAACAAAAGCACGCCAGTACACCTGGTTAAAACACGAGATGTGTTCACCGATGGCTGGCGTGAAGTCAAGTGACCCGTAAAATGTAAACAATAGCGACTTCTACATATAGATAAACTAAAAATGCATTGACGTAATTACGGTACATTCGATCGATCTGAATTTTTAAATCCCTTATATTAACTTCACCGCCGTCTCTCTCTGTCTGTCTCTCTCTCTGTCTGTCGTCATCTCATGGGCGGGCGGAAAAACAAAAGTCGAAAATAACCCACTTCCCGTGATCCGATCGAGCTGAAATTTGGCACACGGGCCCGTCTAACCTAACAATGCATCTTATCAAAATTTCAGATCGATCGAACGTACCGTAATTAAATTAATGCATTTTTAGTTTATCCTTATATGAGGTATGTAATTCAAATTCACGGTTTGTTATTGTTTTTTTCCACGTGAGTTTGAGTCGACGCTGAGACGTCGACCGTCGTGCCGACACGCCTTCACGACGTTAAAAGACAGGGGACATCACTCGGTGTCAGTCCGTAAATATTTGTGGCGTGGAAACATAATCAATACTTTTAATTATTACTAAAATATAAGGGATTTATAGTAGAAAACTTTGTTTTTACGGGTTTGTTTTTTTGATACGATGCATTGTTAGGTGACACGGGTCCGTGTGCCAAATTTCAGCTTGATGCCTTCACGGGAAGTGGGTCATTTTTTACTTTTGTTTTTTCGCCCGCCCAAGACAGAGAGACAGAGACGGCGGTGAAGTTAATATAAAGGATTTAATTTTAAAAAAAGACCCGTAAAAGCAAAGTTGTTGACTATAAATCTCTTATATATGAGACATCACTAAAAGTATTGATTATGTTCAAACGCGACAAACATTTACAGACTGAATCTGGGTTAACTCCCCTTTTATTTATGACCCGGCCGGGGGAAGGGGGGAAAGGTCTGGTCACCGATCGCTGGATCGAGCTCAGCGTGACACGTTAAATGTAAACATAAGCACGTCGATACATCGACTATGTGGTGTCAACGCGCGAACTGAGCTGTCACATGAAAAAAACAATAACAAACCGTGAAATTTAATTACATACGTCGTATATAGATAAACTAAAAAAGCATTAATTTAATTACGGTACGTTCGATCGATCTGAAATTTTGATACGATGCATTGTTAGGTGACACGGGTCCATGTGCCAAATTTCAGCTGGTTGGCAAGCGCGAGGGTGGTGCAGGGGCATCTCACCCTCAGTGCGCATGTCTCAAGACCGAAAATGCGTCCACCCGTCCAACGTTCACTCGCGTTGTTCCCAATTCTTCGTGCTGCAGTTTGCGTCCGTTCTTTCCCCCCTTTCTTTGCACTATCTATGAGCAAGTCTGCGGCGTATGCTACGCTGCGGGTCGTATCTAGTAGATTATATTATTATTACTTGCTAATAGCTGGCGGGCAAAAGTGCTAGTGGGCATTCAAGTCGCGGAAGCTTCCCTTACAGGCAGGAGCGAGGAGAAAAGGGCCAGGAGAAAGGGAAAGGGGGGGGTAGAGGAGCAGGAGGAAACGCCATCATCCCATGAGGATGGACGGATGCCATAGATATAGTTAATAGCTTACAGTATAGATTAAAATTGTGTTGCCGGCTGTTTGTTCACCTTAGAAGGCTTTTTGCCGACACGTTACATGTTTTATTATTTCCTTTTTAAATGTTCCCATATACATTTTTTTTATTCATAATACCTTTAACAACGCATGCGCAGTTCGTAAAATGTTTCAAAAATTGTCACAAGCGTGAAACTAAATAGCAGGGCAATATCCTACCTATACACCACCAATGTATCAATATCCTACCTATACACCGCCAATGTATCAATATCCTACCTATACACCGCCAATGTATCAATATCCTACCTATACACCACCAATGTATCAATATCCTACCTATACACCGCCAATGTATCAATATTCTACCTATACACCACCAATGTATCAATATCCTACCTATACACCACCAATGTATCAATATCCTACCTATACACCGCCAATGTATCAATATCCTACCTATACACCGCCAATGTATCAATATCCTACCTATACACCGCCAATGTATCAATATCCTACCTATACACCGCCAATGTATCAATATCCTACCTATACACCACCAATGTATCAATATCCTACCTATACACCACCAATGTATCAATATCCTACCTATACACCACCAATGTATCAATATCCTAACTATACACCACCAATGTATCAATATCCTAACTATACACCGCCAATGTATCAATATCCTACCTATACACCGCCAATGTATCAATATCCTACCTATACACCGCCAATGTATCAATATCCTACCTATACACCGCCAATGTATCAATATCCTACCTATACACCGCCAATGTATCAATATCCTACCTATACACCACCAATGTATCAATATCCTACCTATACACCACCAATGTATCAATATCCTACCTATACACCACCAATGTATCAATATCCTAACTATACACCACCAATGTATCAATATCCTAACTATACACCACCAATGTATCAATATCCTAACTATACACCACCAATGTATTTTGGTTAAATTAACCACAAACGTGTATCTAGAAGAAGAAGATGCCTACTACTTGTCTCAAATCTCAAATGTGTAGATCTACTACAAATCCAGAATTTGTTGAAAAGTTGTTTGTACTACGTCATACATCGGCCGTGTTTCTCACGCGGAGAAAATTTCCCACAAAGGGCCGCGGACGATTACTCTCTGCCGAGGCTGGAATTAGCGCCCTAGGTCGCCATGGCGACGTTTGTTTTATGGTCGGCGCTGCCAGCAGGATTTCCATAAAAGATGGCGTCAAATTGTGGATCAACATTTGGTGTCTTCCCGTGATTAAGGTCAACGGGGCAGGATGGGAGGAAGTGACGTCGGCACGGCGTCTCTTTTTAATGATGCGCGCGCCGACATTTTTATTAGGAAATAAAACCCGGCTGTTTTTTCTTTTATCTACTTGATCTCCGAACTTTTAGACCTACCATTCGACTGAGCAAGGAAGTTAAGCCCCACCCGGGGAGGGCCTCGATTTCGGCCGCCCCACCCGCTATTCATATACAAATTACCCTTTGGCGACACTGCTACATGTCCACACATAGAAGATAATAACACGTTTCCATAGAGTCAGGGATCTACTTCACATTGACCTGCTGCTCATACCCTCTAGAGTTACGCCCATGTCTAACACCGCATTTAGTGGTTGGGCGTCCACTACCCCCCCCCCACCACTTTTCATACCAACAACACAGACACCGTTCATGTACCAACACAGACACCGTGCATGTACCAACAACCAGGGCCAACATGTTTACCATCCACGTCCAAAAATTATACCAAGCGCGCCCCGAAAATGTATACCAATCAAGCTAAAAATGTAGACCAATCAAGCTTAAATGTATACCAATCAAGCTAAAAATGTACACCAATCAAGCTCAAAAATGTACACAAACTTTCACAATTGTGTTTATTTTTATTTTTCAAAATGATTCTCTTTGCAGGTTTAGAAACAAAAAATTGTGGTTGTTTTTTCAAATCGAAACTCAATTGCAAAATTTGTTACAAAGACATCCTGGATTTTTAAACGCCATAGCTATGTGTGTGTGGGGGGGGGGAGGGTATACATTTTTTAAAAACCTGCAAAAAATCGTTTTAAGAGAGTTCACCCTTTCTCTCTCTCGCCTCCCCCCCCCCTCCTTTCCCTTGAAGTCGTAGCTTACTTCCCCGTTTGGCCACTTGCGGTCACCAAGGTCTGAACAAAACAAACATCTCGTAACGCGGATATGACGTTCACGGAACAAAACGTAAACACGAAAAGTTTCATCCCAGAATTCCCATCAATTCCGGATACAGGCAGTCGATACAGCTTGAAAAACACAATGCCGTTGTCTGCCAGCCAGTCTGTTTGTCTGTCTGTCCTCCCCGACAAAACGTCCGTCAGTTAATCAAGTTCATTAAGGCAAGGCGGTCGTGTTGATATTTTGCCGCGGCCATGATGGTTTTCGAGGCGAGGGTAATATAATAGGACAGCGGTGGGGAAACTGCGGCCCGCGGAGTACATAAGGCCCGCTAAGGACTAATGAGCGATCCGTTGAAGCTTGCAGCGAATCTGAAATTTAAAAAGGAAAAAAAAAGTTTTTTAACGTTGAATGAATTTGTTTTAGGTGCGCCCGTTAGACGTATAGTATGCTCAAATTGTGCGTCCGTCTGACCTATTTTATGACCTGCTGGTGCGTCCGTCTGACCTATCTTATGACCTGCTGGTGCGTCCGTCTGACCTATCTTATGACCTGCTGGTGCGTCCGTCTGACCTATCTTATGACCTGCTGGTGCGTCCGTCTGACCTATCTTATGACCTGCTGGTGCGTCCGTCTGACCTATCGTATGACTAACTGGTACGGCTGTCGCCTTGAAAAGTCTACCTACAAGATAGGACATAGGTTTCAGTGGGCGCGTTTATGTGTCACCAGGTCAAACAGACAGTGACCCCCTCCGAGTGGTGTCAGCGACTTTGAGATATCCAGTGCCCACAAGAAACAGTTGACAGAAACACCACAAGAAACAGTTGCCAGAAACACCACAAGAAACAGTTGCCAGAAACACCACAAGAAACAGTTGACAGAAACACCACCATAAACAGTTGCCAGAAACACCACAAGAAACAGTTGACAGAAACATCACAAGAAACAGTTGACAGAAACACGTCAAGAAACAGTGTCTCACCAACAGAAGATGTTGTAAGTAGCGACGCGCATCGTCGAGGGGAACAAATAATTAAAATTAAATGAAATTTTAAAAAAAAATCACTGTCGTTCTTGTGGTCAATGGTACCATGTATTTGCAGGGTGCAAGGAGCAGGGGGCGGGTTTAGTTGAGTGAAGGACATTCGTCGAAGCATGGGCGAGACGGAGAATAATAGATAGAGGAGTTGATGGTCCAAAAATTTGGTATAGTCGTCAAGAGTTCAAGACCATAGTTTTTAGACCGCTACTAGAGGTAGATAGTCTTGGAGAGCAGTTTCGGAGAGTATATTATTTGCGAGAGCAGACAGATTGGGCCATTCGAGATTATTTTTGGAGAGTAAAGGTTGGTCCACACCTCTCAAATGCTCCCTAGCATTTGACCAAACATCACACGAACGCACTATAAAATACGCCAATATTGGTGTATTTTATAGTGCGTTCGTGTGGTGTTAACCAACCTTTGATGATTTAGAACTGTAGAATAGATAGTTTAAAAGAGAGTGGGTGATAGGGGAAAGTAGATAGTTGAACGGACAGGTAGTCGTGATACGCATGTGCCAAACAGAATGAACACACGGTAGAGTTGATGGACAAGGGAAATAGATTTTAAAAAAAAACTTGTTTCCAGATTTTCACCGGAGATGCCATGTTTCGTCATTCATGAGTTAGAGATGTCTTCACCCCCTCTCCCCCCCCTCTCCCCCACCCGGCACCCCTCTCCCCCACCCGGCACCCCTCCCTCCCCTGTAAAACCACCAGCCATGAATATTTGAGGAGCAGGCTGAGGGGCCAGTCTTTCGTGTGGTCAGCGGGCAACCAGTTGTGCCGTGCCGGGATGAATGTTTAATGACCAGTCAATGAATGGCTCGAGGGGGCGTTGTTACGAGAAAACAGGGGGTCATATTGAGGGGTAGGGGAGGGGGCGTTGTGACGACGGGGGCTGGCGTTCGTACTTTAGGGGCCCTGTTATTAGATTACTGGGTGGGAGTGGGGGTGAATTTTATTGTGTTGAAGCGTGATGCGTTTTATGGGTTTTGGGGTGGGGTGTTGAGGGGGTGGTGGAGTTGTTGTGGTGGTGGGGTTGCTGTAGGGGTGGGGTTGCTGTAGTCGTGGGGTTGCTGTAGTCGTGGGGTTGCTGTAGTCGTTGGGTTGCTGTAGTCGTGGGGTTGATGTAGTCGTGGGGTTGATGTAGTCGTGGGGTTGATGTAGTCGTGGGGTTGATGTAGTCGTGGGGTTGATGTAGTCGTGGGGATGATGTAGTCGTGGGGTTGATGTAGTCTTGGGGTTGATGTAGTCGTGGGGTTGCTGTAGTCGTTGGGTTGCTGTAGTCGTGGGGTTGATGTAGTCGTGGGGTTGATTTGATTTAGTCGTGGGGTTGATGTAGTCGTGGGGTTGATGTAGGCGTGGGGTTGCTGTAGTCGTGGGGTTGCTGTAGTCGTGGGGTTGCTGTAGTCGTGGGGTTGCTGTAGTCGTGGGGTTGCTGTAGTCGTTGGGTTGCTGTAGTCGTTGGGTTGCTGTAGTCGTGGGGTTGATGTAGTCGTGGGGATGATGTAGTCGTGGGGATGATGTAGTCGTGGGGTTGATGTAGTCGTGGGGTTAATGTAGTCGTGGGGTTAATGTAGTCGTTGGGTTGCTGTAGTCGTGGGGTTGATGTAGTCGTGGGGTTGATGTAGTCGTGGGGTTGATGTAGTCGTGGGGTTGATGTAGTCGTGGGGGTTGATGTAGTCGTGGGGTTGATGTAGTCGTGGGGTTGATGTAGTCGTGGGGTTGATGTAGTGGTGGGGTTGATGTAGTCGTGGGGTTGCTGTAGTCGTGGGGTTGCTGTAGTCGTGGGGTTGCTGTAGTCGTTGGGTTGCTGTAGTCGTTGGGTTGCTGTAGTCGTGGGGTTGATGTAGTCGTGGGGATGATGTAGTCGTGGGGATGATGTAGTCGTGGGGTTGATGTAGTCGTGGGGTTAATGTAGTCGTGGGGTTAATGTAGTCGTTGGGTTGCTGTAGTCGTGGGGTTGATGTAGTCGTGGGGTTGATGTAGTCGTGGGGTTGATGTAGTCGTGGGGTTGATGTAGTCGTGGGGGTTGATGTAGTCGTGGGGTTGATGTAGTCGTGGGGTTGATGTAGTCGTGGGGTTGATGTAGTGGTGGGGTTGATGTAGTCGTGGGGTTGATGTAGTCGTGGGGTTGATGTAGTCGTGGGTTTGATGTAGTGGTTGGGTAGATGTAGTCGTGGGGTTGATGTAGTCGTGGGGTTGATGTAGTCGTGGGGATGATGTAGTCGTGGGGTTGATGTAGTCTTGGGGTTGATGTAGTCGTGGGGTTGCTGTAGTCGTTGGGTTGCTGTAGTCGTGGGGTTGATGTAGTCGTGGGGTTGATTTGATTTAGTCGTGGGGTTGATGTAGTCGTGGGGTTGATGTAGGCGTGGGGTTGCTGTAGTCGTGGGGTTGCTGTAGTCGTGGGGTTGCTGTAGTCGTGGGGTTGCTGTAGTCGTGGGGTTGCTGTAGTCGTTGGGTTGCTGTAGTCGTTGGGTTGCTGTAGTCGTGGGGTTGATGTAGTCGTGGGGATGATGTAGTCGTGGGGATGATGTAGTCGTGGGGTTGATGTAGTCGTGGGGTTAATGTAGTCGTGGGGTTAATGTAGTCGTTGGGTTGCTGTAGTCGTGGGGTTGATGTAGTCGTGGGGTTGATGTAGTCGTGGGGTTGATGTAGTCGTGGGGTTGATGTAGTCGTGGGGGTTGATGTAGTCGTGGGGTTGATGTAGTCGTGGGGTTGATGTAGTCGTGGGGTTGATGTAGTGGTGGGGTTGATGTAGTCGTGGGGTTGATGTAGTCGTGGGGTTGATGTAGTCGTGGGTTTGATGTAGTGGTTGGGTAGATGTAGTCGTGGGGTTGATGTAGTCGTGGGGTTGATGTAGTCGTGGGGATGATGTAGTCGTGGGGATGATGTAGTCGTGGGGTTGATGTAGTCGTGGGGTTGATGTAGTCGTGGGGATTATGTAGTCGTGGGGTTGCTGTATGGTGGATGAAGGTTTGGTAACGGCTGTATAGGTTTTAGGCTGTGTCTTATGTGACGATAGCTGTGTAGTTTTGATCGAGTTATGTGTAGTTCAAAGGCATTGTTTAGTGCTTCAGGGCATTGTGTAGTGCTTCAGGGCATTGTGTAATGCTTCAGGGCATTATGTATGTAAAGGGCATTTTGTGTATTTCGAGGGCACTTCGTGTAGTTTGATGGAACTGCGTGTAGTTTTTAAAAAATCTCATATTCCAATGCTGCTGCTCGTGTGAGCAGAAAGAAATTAATAAAAAGATAAATCCTTTATGTCCAAGACGTAACTAAAAGACTTTTCATTGTAATACGCAGCGCAAGACAATACAAAAATACAACATTTTAGTTATGTCTCGTAAAACGTGTTTAATATAATGCTCACCGATCGGGAATAAGTTTATAAAAAGTATTGTCAATATAATACGCACCAAATCGCGCAACAGGAACGTATTAATAAAAAGGTCGTTCAATATAATACGCACCACGACACTCCATCTCAAAAATTTAACATGATACATAGAGATAAATAAAATAATCTAAAAATTCAATAATTTAATTACAGTACATGCGATCGGTCTGAAATTTTGAGACATCGTTTTTATCATCGGCACGAAACTGCTTGCAAGATTTCAGCTCGCTAGCTTACGAGAAAATGGGTAAAAATCTATCCAAAGTTGTTTCGGCAAACAAGCGAACAAGCAAGCAATCAACGAGACACCACGAGTTAATATAAAGGATTTAATAAAAAGGTCCGTACAAGGAAATCTCAAGAACTGAAATACATGTATGCATACTGTAATACATGTCATGTATGCATACTGTAATACATGTCATGTATGCATACTGTAATACATGTCATGTATGCATACTGTAATACATGTCATGTATGCATACTGTAATACATGTCATGTATGCATACTGCAATACATGTCATGTATGCATACTGTAATACATGTCATGTATGCATACTGTAATACATGTCATGTATGCATACTGTAATACATGTCATGTATGCATACTGTAATACATGTCATTTGACTTTTTTTAAACACGTACTTTTTAACGTTTGTTTTTGTGTGTGTTTGCGTATTTATCAGCAGCCTCACCACCAACAGCCTCACCACCAACAGCCTCACCACCAACAGCCTCACCACCGATTCTGTCACTGTAACGATATAACTTTATGTATACTCTTTCTGTAGGCGTTCTCACAATAATTAATCTTGTGCACAATAATTCACTGAAGAATTCGTTTATCCAAAACAACTTTAATATATATATATATATATACACACATATAATTTGAGGTAATATAACGTGGAAATCTGGATTCATTTATCACACAACCTTCCTCGTCGGAAGTCTACACACAACTGTTCGCCCAAAACTTTCAACCAATAGAAATGCTCCTTTCTTCCCGCGTCCACCATTCATGTGACCTTACGTCACAAAATTATGTTAATCAGATGTGACAGTCACCACAATAGGTCATACTACCTCCAGCCTCACCACCGACATCCTCACCACCAACAGCCTCACCACCAACAGCCTCACCACCGACAGCCTCACCACCGACAGTCTCACCACCATCAACCTCACCACCGACAACCTCAACACCTCCAGCCTCAACACCTCCAGCCTCACCACCGACAGCCTCACCACCGACAGCCTCACCACCAACAGCCTCACCACCAACAGCCTCACCACAAACAGCCTCACCACCAACAGCCTCACCACCAACAGCCTCACCACCAACAGCCTCACCACCAACAGCCTCACCACCAACAGCCTCACCACCAACAGCCTCACCACCAACAGCCTCACCACCAACAGCCTCACCACCAACAGCCTCACCACCAACAGCCTCACCACCAACAGCCTCACCACCAACAGCCTCACCACCAACAGCCTCACCACCAACAGCCTCACCACCAACAACCTCACCACCAACAGCCTCAACACCAACAGCCTGACCAAAACAACCTCACCACCAACAGCCTCACCACCAACAGCCTCACCACCAACAGCCTCACCACCAACAGCCTCACCACCAACAGCCTCACCACCAACAGCCTCACCACCAACAGCCTCACCACCAACAGCCTCACCACCAACAGCCTCACCACCAACAGCCTCACCACCAACAGCCTCACCACCAACAGCCTCACCACCAACAGCCTCACCACCAACAGCCTCACCACCAACAGCCTCACCACCAACAGCCTCACCACCAACAGCCTCACCACCAACAGCCTCACCACCAACAGCCTCACCACCAACAGCCTCACCACCAACAGCCTCACCACCAACAGCCTCACCACCAACAGCCTCACCACCAACAGCCTCACCACCAACAGCCTCACCACCAACAGCCTCACCACCAACAGCCTCACCACCAACAGCCTCACCACCAACAGCCTCACCACCAACAGCCTCACCACCAACAGCCTCACCACCAACAGCCTCACCACCAACAGCCTCACCACCAACAGCCTCACCACCAACAGCCTCACCACCAACAGCCTCACCACCAACAGCCTCACCACCAACAGCCTCACCACCAACAGCCTCACCAGCAACAGCCTCACCACCAACAGCCTCACCACCAACAGCCTCACCACCAACAGCCTCACCACCAACAGCCTCACCACCAACAGCCTCACCACCAACAGCCTCACCACCAACAGCCTCACCACCAACAGCCTCACCACCAACAGCCTCACCACCAACAGCCTCACCACCAACAGCCTCACCACCAACAGCCTCACCACCAACAGCCTCACAACCAACAGCCTCACCACCAACAACCTCACCAACAAGACCCTCACCACCAACAGCCTCAACACCAACAGCCTGACCAAAACAACCTCACCACCAACAGCCTCACCACCAACAGCCTCACCACCAACAGTCTCACCACCAACAACCTCACCCCCAACAACCTCACCACCAACAGTCTCACCACCAACAGCCTCACCACCAACAGCCTCACCACCAACAGCCTCATTACCAACAGCCTCACCACCAACAGCCTCACCACCAACAGCCTCACCACCAACAGCCTCACCACCAACAGCCTCACCACCAACAGCCTCACCACCAATAGCCTCACCACCAACAGCCTCACCACCAACAGCCTCACCACCAACAGCCTCACCACCAACAGCCTCACCACCAACAGCCTCACCACCAACAGCCTCACCACCAACAGCCTCACCAACAACAGCCTCACCACCAACAGCCTCAACACCAACAGCCTCACCACCAACAGCCTCACCACCAACAGCCTCACCACCAACAGCCTCACCACCAACAGTCTCACCACCAACAACCTCACCCCCAACAACCTCACCACCAACAGTCTCACCACCAACAGCCTCACCACCATCAACCTCACCACCATCAACCTCACCACCAACAACCTCACCACCTCCAGCCTCACCACCGACAGACAGCCTCACCGCCGACAGCCTCACCGCCGACAGCCTCACCGCCGACAGCCTCACCACCGACAGCCTCACCACCGACAGCCTCACCACCGACAGTCTCACCACCAACAGCCTCACCACCAACAGCCTCACCACAATCAACCTCACCACCATCAACCTCACCACCATCAACCTCACCACCATCAACCTCACCACCAACAGCCTCACCACCAACAGCCTCACCACCAACAACCTCACCACCGACAGCCTCAATACCGACAGCCTCACCACCAACTCTTTCACTCCCATCGTCCTGTCCACCAACAATCACATGACAGCCCTGAAAGACATCATTCACCGCCTACCACCCCGTGACCCCAGCAAATATCTAATAGTGTATGTCCCGGGTCCCGTGCATTTCCAAACGTTATCGATCGACCTGTAGTGTTTGGTGAATTATGGAACAACTTTAGGCGGCAACTGTAACATCTTCTGGACAGGATTGGCTTGAATAGAAATATTTCATCCTACTTCAGGCAGGCGATTCTTCTAAACTCACATCTTGCAGCCCACATCTCTCATCCCACATCTCTCATCCCACATCTCTCAGCCCACATCTCTCAGCCCACATCTCTCAGCCCACATCTCTCAGCCCACATCTATCAGCCCACATCTCTCAACTTGTATCTCTTGGTGGGCCTCTGAGTTTAAGAACCCCTGAAGTATTCGGGTAGGAAATAAGATAAATGCACGTGGACATCATTACAGCGTAAAAAGAAAGGGTTTTACTCCGATGAGAACCATTGAGCGCATATCTACGACTCCTTTATCACCCCCTGAGAACCATTGATACTTATATCCATGACTTCTGTGTCCCCCCGCCCCCAATGAGAACCATTGTTACTTATATCCACGACTTCTGTGTCCCCCCACCCCCAGTGGGAACCATTGATACTTACAGCCACGACTATCGCTGCAAACATTCCAGTCAGCTAGTTTGATGAAAGGTCGAAGAACTCACCTTTGTCCGGGTGAAACCAGGTGAAGTGTGTGTAAAGATGAGAGGAGAGAGGGGGTGGGGGTGGAGGCGAACTCGTCGTTGCGAGATTAAGTGGGTCCTCGTCCGACAACTGGACATGTCATTAATCAGGCCCCTGATCAGCGGCGTAAATTTTCCTTTTGTTTTCGGAGTGGGCTCTCCTTCCGGTGGCCCAATCGATGGCTGCAGGTCCGACGTTGTTGATTGGCTACTTCACTGTCAACATTTGCTGATGATTGGCTACTTCACTGTCAACATTTGCTGATGATTGGCTACTTCACTGTCAACATTTGCTGATGATTGGCTACTTCACTGTCAACATTTGCTGATGATTGGCTACTTCACTGTCAACATTTGCTGATGATTGGCTACTTCACTGTCAACATTTGCTGATGATTGGCTACTTCACTGTCAACATTTGCTGATGATTGGCTACTTCACTGTCAACATTTGCTGATGATTGGCTACTTCACTGTCAACATTTGCTGATGATTGGCTACTTCACTGTCAACATTTGCTGTTTGGAGTATCGTTGTACGCGATACTTTTAACAATCGAGTGAGTACGTTGACTTTTCCTATAGATATTGACTTCGATACTTCAACCGGCCAAATGACAAGAGTTAAGATAAGATGGTACGATCTTTAAAAGGATGGGAAAGAAATGGAATATTGCATTTAACAACGTAATGCTTTGCCAGCGTATGTCTTTTAAACATATAACACTTTCCAACACGAGTTATGGGGAAAGTTCCCTTTAAGCTGCGCGGCAGAGCGGCCGCTCACATATCTGACCAACGCCGCGCAGCAGTTTAGAATACCGTGATCCTTAGAGGAACATTAAGTTATGGGTTACGTCATCCGAAAACAATAGCGTGACGTCACTTGCAAGTTCACATACCTGGAATTAAGTCTGGAGTAGAGTTTGTTGTGTGATTCCTTTTATCCAAACCAGGCGTTTGTTCGATGACTTCCGGTTTGTTTGTCTCGGAGCTTCTCAAAATCTTGTGAAACTGGCCCCATTTGAATAACCTCGATAATCTCCTACACTGTGGACGATATTTGTAAACACAATTAATTTTTCTCTTTTTACGTTAAGTCTGATTACAATCGTATTTATTGTCTTCTGAGGGTAAAGGTGTGTGTGTGTGAGAGAGAGAGAGAGTGCTTGTGGGGGGGGGGAGGCTGGGGGCGCTGGTAAACATCTAAAAACGACTCCGACAATGTTTTACGATGTACACACCATTTTTTGAGATGTACACAATAAATAACAGACTGAATTACTCGGTTTATACAGGGGACTGTTTGGTTAACTTCAAATACCCATACATTTGGACCGGCTAACTTCAAATACCCATACATTTGGACCGGCTAACTTCAAATACCCAGACATTTGGACCGGCTAACTTCAAATACCCAGACATTTGGACCGGCTAACTTCAAATACCCAGACATTTCGAGTGATTACTCACTTTGGTTCGTTTCAAAGAAAGGGAGAACAAAATAAATTGAGTCAAAGAAATAATGAAAGAAGAAAATAAAAAAAGTTGCCAAATATGTTTCAGTAATAAAAGTAAGGAAACAAAGAAAAGGTTGACCAAGAAATAATGACAAAGAAAGAACAAGTAAATAAAGATGAAAGTGAAAGTGAACCAACAACCAATCAAGGGAGACAAGACGAGACCGGTGAGGAAACCAGACAGAGCAAATTTGTAATGATTTTAAAACTTTCGAGAGAAATAAGCGAGTCAAAGCAATCAATAGTTTTGTGTAGACTCTCTCGCCCTCGCTACGTCATCGCTCTTTGTTGGTAATGATTGTGGCCGGATGCTGGCATGGTCGTTAAAATATAAGGGACGGAAGGGGAGGGGGTTGATACAATATAAGGGACGGGGTTGTTACAAGATAAGGGGTGGGGGCTGTTACAAGATAAGGGGTGGGGTTGTTACAAGATAAGGGGTGGGGGCTGTTACAAGATAAGGGGTGGGGTTGTTATCAAGATAAGGGGTGGGGGCTGTTACAAAATAAGGGATTTGGTTGTAACAAGATGGGGCGGGGGTCGTTACAAGATGAGAGGTGGGGTCGTTACAAGATAAGAGGTGGGGCGTTACAAGATGAGAGATGGGGGTCGTTACAAGATGAGAGGTGGTTCGTAACAAGATGAGAGGTGGGTCGTAACAAGATGAGAGGTGGGTCGTAACAAGACGAGAGGTGGGTCGTAACAAAATGAGAGGTGGGGTCGTAACAAGATGAGAGGTGGGGTCGTATCAAGATGAGAGGTGGGTCGTTACAAGATGAGAGGTGGGTCGTAACAAGATGAGAGATGGGGTCATTACAAAATGAGAGGTGGGTCGTAACAAGATGAGAGATGGGGTCGTTACAAAATGAGAGGTGGGTCGTAACAAGATGAGAGATGGGGTCGTTACAAGACGAGAGGTGGGTCGTTACAAGATGAGAGATGGGGTCGTTACAAGATGAGAGATGGGCTCGTTACAAGATAAGAGATGGGGTCGTAACAAGACGAGAGGTGGGTCGTAACAAGACGAGAGGTGGGTCGTAACAAGACGAGAGGTGGGTCGTAACAAGATGAGAGATATGGGTCGTAACAAGATGAGAGGTGGGTCGTAACAAGATAAGAGGTGGGTCGTTACAAGATGAGAGGTGGGTCGTTACAAGATGAGAGGTGGGTCGTTACAAGATGAGAGGTGGGTCGTTACAAGATGAGAGGTGGGGTCGTTACAAGATGAGAGGTGGGGTCGTTACAAGATGAGAGGTGGGGGTCGTAACAAGATGAGAGGTGGGTCGTAACAAGATGAGAGGTGGGTCGTTACAAGATGAGAGGTGGGTCGTAACAAGATGAGAGGTTGGTCGTAACAAGATGAGAGGTGGGTCGTAACAAGATGAGAGGTGGGTCGTAACAAGATGAGAGATGGGGGTCGTTACAAGATGAGAGGTGGGTCGTAACAAGATGACAGTTGGGTCGTTACAAGATGAGAGGTGGGTCGTAACAAGATGAGAGGTGGGTCGTAACAAGATGAGAGGTGGGTTGTTACAAGATGAGGGGCGTGAAGTTGTTACAAGATGAGGGGCGTGAAGTTGTTACAAGATGAGGGGCGTGTAGTTGTTACAAGATGAGAGGCGTGAAGTTGTTACAAGATGAGGGGCGTGTAGTTGTTACAGGGTGAGGGGCGTGTAGTTGTTACAGGGTGAGGGGCGTGTAGTTGTTACAGGGTGAGGGGCGTGTAGTTGTTACAGGGTGAGGGGCGTGTAGTTGTTACAGGGTGAGGGGCGTGTAGTTGTTAACAAGATGAGGGGCGTGTAGTTGTTACAAGATGAGGGGCGGGGGTCGTTACAAGATGAGAGGCGTGTAGTTGTTACAAGAACTTAGGCGTGTAGTTGTTACAAGATGAGGGAGCCCAACATTTTGTAAACAAATAAAAAAAGTCATACATGAGAATATTATATGGAGATATTTGAGTGTGTTTTTTGTGTTGTTGCTAAAATATCGATAGGAACATACTGCTCTATGTGATACATCACTGCTCTATGTGATACATGACTGCTCTATGTGATACATGACTGCTCTATGTGATACATGACTGCTCTATGTGATACATGACTGCTCTATGTGATACATGACTGCTCTATGTGATACATCACTGCTCTATGTGATACATGACTGCTCTATGTGATACATGACTGCTCTATGTGATACATGACTGCTCTATGTGATACATGACTGCTCTATGTGATACATCACTGCTCTATGTGATACATGACTGCTCTATGTGATACATGACTGCTCTATGTGATACATCACTGCTCTATGTGATACATGACTGCTCTATGTGATACATGACTGCTCTATGTGATACATCACTGCTCTATGTGATACATCACTGCTCTATGTGATACATGACTGCTCTATGTGATACATGACTGCTCTATGTGATACATCACTGCTCTATGTGATACATGACTGCTCTATGTGATACATGACTGCTCTATGTGATACATGACTGCTCTATGTGATACATGACTGCTCTATGTGATACATCACTGCTCTATGTGATACATGACTGCTCTATGTGATACATGACTGCTCTATGTGATACATGACTGCTCTATGTGATACATGACTGCTCTATGTGATATATGACTGCTCTACATGATCCAGTATATTATGTAATGGATTTTTAATCAAAGGGGAACAACCGATACAAAACTTATATAAATACATTTCTTAGCGAGTTATGAATATCTTTCTAAAATATTTTAAACTAGTTTGTGCTGCGGCGCCGTGGCGCCTGCGGCGCCCCCCCCCCTTTTAAGGGCGCCTTCGGCGCCCACATTTTTCAAAAGCCCAACTAACCTGTCCTTGTATGATAAATGCGTTATATTAAACTTTCTTAAATGTACACAAAGTATTTAATAATAGGTTTTTAAAAATATTTTTTGTTCTATTTTTTATGTCAAAAGCCCAAGTAACTTATCCTTGTATGATAAATACGAAATATTCCTGAAATGTACACAAAGTATGTATATAATATAGTTTGTGCTGCGGCGCCCACTTTTATTTAGGGCGCCCACTTTTTTCAAATGTCCAACAAACTTGTCCTTGTATGATAGACACGTAATATTAAACTACCTTAAATGTACACAAAGTAATTTAAAATAGAGGTTGTAGGGCGCCTACGGCGCCCAATTTTTTTGGGGGGGGTCAAAAGCCCAAGTAACTTATCCTTGTATGATAAATACGAAATATTCCTGAAAATTAAACAAAGCATTTATATAATAATTTTTACAGTGCTAATCACCACACGATTTTTAAACTAATTTTAGAAAGCTGCGCACCAAATTACTGCACCAAAAAAATAACTATTTGAGTCAATCAGCACTGCTTACAACGCAAAATTTAAAAAAAAGCAGAGTGATGTCCCTCAGCGTAAGGCGTCAGTGATAATTGAGCGTAAATGTATAATATATTAACGAAACAAATAATAAACTATAAAATGAAAAAAAAACTTTTTAAAAAAGATGAGGCCCAGCTGCAGTGAGGAATATAGAATCTCGCATGAAAAAGCAGAAAATATTATTTTAGTCACAAACTAAGTAGTCACACAGGGCACTCAGAACTCTAATTTTTATTGATATTTATTGTGATCCCTTGTGGGATTTAATGTGAGATATAAAATTTGATCAACTTACACAAAAGTTCTGAGTCCCACCCCTGTGTGACTACTTAGTTTGTGACTCGTAAAATGTCAACAAAAGCTGGCTGCTACATAAAGAGATAAACTAAAAATGCATTAATTTAATTACGGTACATTCTATCGATCTGAAAATTTAATAGCTTTATCCTCCCCACAATCAAAACCTACTGTGAAAATTTCAGCTCTCTAGCAAATCAGAAAACATGTTTACGAGCGTTTTGAAAATGTTGACGACAGACCCGGAAGCGTTGAATTTGAATCCGGAATCCTTCACGAGTTAATATGATAGGGGCCTCGATTATCACTTTACAAAACTTGACTCTAATACCACGCACACATAAGACCCAAAAAATTAAGCCATTATTATCAAACACAAATTTTTCACAACGAAAATTCGTACTCCTTTTTTGCTTCCTTCCTTTTTAAATTAAATTTTTGAATGTGGTACAATGTCACCAACTGTCACTTACAGCCGAGACCTGTCAAATCTATTTAACGGCTCATAACTCTTGGTGCATCTTCCAATAGAAGCTTAACCTTGAGAGCGAGTGGGAGAATAGTCAACGACTACGCGGACAATGTTCTACGAAATCATGATTTTAGGCAAATTTTTAAAAAACAACTTCCCTGAACATATCCTCACCCCCCCCTCCCTCAAAGTTATTAAGTGTGCTAAAGTTCTCCTTGCCCCACGACCATGTACGTTTCAACTGGCCGAAACACATGCCACCCCACGATTGAGTTGTATTCACACCAAAACCCGGACCAAACGGACACCGTCAACACAGAAATTGACCAGTTCGTGTATGTCCCTGCCCCTCCCCTCCCCCGCCATGCCCAGAGTGGGGCACGAAGTCAACAACTGCACGACTGTCTCGAGGCCTGAGCTGCGAGTGGCAGCAGTTCGAGTCCCTGTGTTATGAGTTCATGTGGCAAATCCTAAGCCAATAATCTAATTGATATACCTTCAGAACGCAGCACTAAAGTCACGCCACCTGTCACTCAATTGAACGCCTCATTTCATGGGATGGCTTTGAATTGTTGTGCCACTCTAACACCCCCACCCTCCAAATAAGCCCAACTAGCCATCTCACCCCAACACCCTCCCTGCCCATCTCACCCCAACACCCTCCCTGCCCATCTCACCCCAACACCCTCCCTGCCCATCTCACCCCAACACCCCCCCTGCCCATCTCACCCTAAGATAACAGCAAGAACTGTAAAGCGTGGTTGTTCACCCTTGATTCAACAAAAGATCTAAACCGTTAAGTGAATATTCACAATACAACAACAAAACAATCGTGACGTCACGGCAGTCTGCTGCTCGATATAAATCATACTCTCCATACAATGACACGCAGATGACGTCACATCAGCACGCGGTAGTCGAGCTGTATTACTCGTATCGGGCCGCCACTATAGAACTGCTTGGCATAGTGAAAGAATGGCGGGGAAGGGGGGTGGGAGGGAATGAACGCACCAAAAGAAACGCTAATCCAGCGGGGAGGGCAATCGATTCCAAACTATAGGGCTACAACTCTTACAATCGTAACGTGATGCATAATAGATGACCGCGTAGATGGAAGTGTGGATAATCGAATAGCTTGCTTAAATGACGGGTATTTACGTTAACAAGAAAGGTTTTTTTCTTGTCTTTGTTTATTTTTTTCTTTTCATTCTAGTTTGTCTATCAGTAATGTCGCCGTAGAAACGCATGTTGTCCCATTTTTTAACGCAATTTCCCTTGGAAAAATTGCGTTTATAGATTCGAAAAGTCTGTCCAGCTTCAAAATGCAACTCCTCCTGAACCATACCAGATAGAGGGTTCGGGTCTTTTGCAAATATGTTAAGGAGGTCCCAAGGATGTGCAACGGCCAAAAAAAAATACCGAAAAGGTTTAGTGGATTTCCTAGAAAAGAAAAAAAAACTAAAATAATATTAGTATTTTGTCAATTTCTCGCCAACCATATCATCTATCGGGTCAAACAATATCAAATAATATTTAGAACAATGTTGGAGAAAGAATTTTTCAAAAATCTACATTAGTTCGACTCCCGTAATTTTAGAAGCAATATTTTAAAACAAAAGTTTGTAATGACTTTTAATGTAATCTAAATTGATAGTAATGGGGTCTCTCAACGCCATTGAGCGGTGCCGGTTTAGGGCCAGGAGCGCCAACACGGATTAGCAAAAGGTACCGCGAAGAACGCAGCGGACGCCAGCTCTGAGGAAACCTTCCAGTGGGGGTTGCACCCTAGGTAGGTCATTGATGATCCCCCGCATTGCGGCGATCCTAACCATTGAGACTCGTATGCTTTGCCGGGGTGGCGCGGAAGTGGTAGCGGGTCGTAGTAAGGCAATTCCACCCCTCCTTGTGAGGTCAACTTAGTGGGAGGCATCCTCGACTTTCTGTCTTAGATGCCCAGGTGGCCGCTTCAGAAGTGACCGCTCCGGGGGGGTTTTCCCAGCTGTTAACGTCCTTTTCTGGGGGAGGGGCCAGATAGCTGGGAGGGTCTTCCAGGAAGACCCATGAAGAGCACTAGGCTCGGGGCTTCTGATTTTCTTCAATATGTAGGATCAACAGTTAATGGGGTTTTCCCCGCTTTATGAATGCTTATGTTGGATTGTTGCGATGTGCGCATTATATTGACACATTCTTGGTGTGATGTAGCGCAAGGGGATATGACGTCATATTGTGTTTAGTTTCAGAATCACTTACTTGAATCGACTTTTAATGTCATCTAGAATGATTTCCCTTTAATAAAAAAAGATCGGAAATTCTTTGTTGGAAATTGCGTTTAAATACTCATTCGAGTTTTTAAAACTTGTTTTCTTTAGAACTCTGTTCCTCAATCTTGTACAAGTAAATACAAGACTAGTCCCCGAACAGAAGTTCGAGTATTTCTTTTTACTTATCTCTATCTTTACCAGTGACCTACAGTTCTGTGGTCTACGTCAGACACATCTCTAGGCTAGAGACGAGTGTCCATGTTTGTTCCTATTACATGAGTGGAGTCAAGAGTTTCGCAAATGTAAACAAGTCCTTTGAAAATAGACCGAAATAGAAGAATACTCGATAAATTGGTAATAAAAAATGTACATCATGAGATAACATTACAAAAATAAACAATTTAAATAAATAATATACACAAACTGTCGCATCTTGTACATAACAGACGCTACCTCTATACAGAAGATTATTGTGTCCTAAGCTTATCTATGGTTAATGTCTAGTCTTGAATTTTTATTAGTCTTGAATGTCGATAGTGTGTTGAATGTTGATAATGTTGATAGTGTCTTGAATGTTGATAGTGCCTTGAATGTTGATAGTGTCTTGAATGTTGATAGTGTCTTGAATGTTGATAGTTTCTTGAATGTTGATAGTGTCTTGAATGTTGATAGTGTCTTGAATGTTGATAGTGTCTGGAATGTTGATAGTGTCTTGAATATTGATAGTGTCTTGAATGTTGATAGTGTCTTGAATGTTGATAGTGTGTTGGTTTTCCTGGTTTTCTCCACGCACGGCGACCCATTCCACGCCAGAATAGTAAAGTCGTAAATTACACACAAAATCGTCACCGCACCACTCTAGAACTACAGCGTACCACGACAGCACACCCCGACAGTACACCCCGACAGCACACCCCGAAAGAATACCCCGACAGCACACCCCGACAGAATACCCCGACAGCACACCCCGACAGTACACCCCGACAGCACACCCCGGACCGCACAACCCAACGCAAAAAACCCCAACTTCCACGCAGCCACCACACAACGCCACTACACCTACTCTGCCAACATCATCAACCAACAACATCATTTATAAAGTCAATCAACCATCCACTCATCTGATTTCGTCCGTCCCACAGGTCCATACAAGTGACCATGACGTCGTCGGGGTCGAACAGACAACGGTTCATCGCTTCCCACGGGCTGCTCACACTCTGACCACTGGTCACTACTGCGACAAGCCGTGCACCGATACACAAAGCGTGGCTTTATTTGTCAAGGCATGTGACCAAGGCATGACGGTGGACAGATTCAGAGCGATTCGGTTGGGACTTCAGGTTATGTGCATTTCATCGCCTGTGATATAATTAATCCCATCGAGGCCGTGCAATTTGCCAACAACAAAAAATGAACAAATTGAGGGATATGTTCAAGAAACGTTTCGGATTTGAGGATGTCACGTGTTCATGAAGTGTTCATGGAGTGTTCATGAAGTGTTCATGAAGTGTTCATGAAGTGTTCATGGAGTGTTCATGAAGTGTTCATGGAGTGTATTAGCGAAATAGGGCACTTGGCGTAGGCCAGGTTTAAATTAAGTTTTTAGTAAGCGCCCCATCATACTATTCCACTGAGGCCTAATGTCGCGTGGTGCACTAGAGACTACCGCGACGTAATTGTGGTCGATCTGGAGTCGCTTGTAAATGAGACCTGGAAGTGTCGCAACTATGATATTTACACTGGCGTAAAGATGGTCTTTACAGCGGTGTAAGAATGCATCCGTTCTCTAAGGATACTTTCTGTAAAGGAAAAATACGCGTCAAGCACAAGCGACGAGCAGGCGAGGGCAGTTGGCCGGAGCGAGGCAACATTGCCGAATATACAGACATTTCCATTAACAGGGTCTTGTTTACGTGGTCATCTTGAACAGTCCGCAAACCGTGGTCAGAGTTATTTTGGCGCAGCCAGTGTCAAAGCGGCAGCTGTTCTCACCCACCACACCACGCGACCTTTCATCTCTACTGTTAAGTCAGCGGTGCGCGTGGACTGGGTTGCTGGCGAGTGTATTAAATACATCTGGACACCAAGACGTTAATGTCAAACCTTCATGAAGAAACTGAACTACCGTAACACAGTTATAACTACGAACAAGCAAGCCATGAATGTGTTTTAGAGACGCCCCTCCACGCGCGTGTAAGCCCATAGATCATCTGCTCCCCCCTCCCGGTGTAAGGTGAATGGTGCAGACTTAAATAACCGCCATGTCAAGGAGGGGACGGGAAGACGCCACTGAGCGGCTGAGGCGAGGGCGGTCCCAGGACGGCAGTCCGGTGAGCTTGGTGCACGCCCGCGGCACGGCAAACTTCCTCAGTCCGGACGCGCCCCACGGCACCACCAGCCTGGAGAGGGCGCCCAGCCTGAACCGCCTCCACGCCCAGAGCTCCACGGAGACGAGTGGACTCGGGGAGACGGTCACCTCGGGGTTCTCGAGCCAGGAGAGCGTCCACAGTTACGCCGGGGAGGAGAGGGAACGGGGCGGAGGGATATGGGAGCGCTCCAGGAGACGGGGCGGGGGTGGTAGCCCCGCGAGCGGGAGGTACCTGACCGATCACGAGTTTCTGGAAAAAGAGGGAGGCTACCTACGACAGACGTCCCACGGGATTACCTCCCATCCCTTACATCTCACAGTACCGAGGGCACCGCAGCAAACTGAACCGGGGCCCAAGGGCACCCAGCTCGACGATCGTTTGAGAACCAAGCACGAGAGGGGTTCTCCGGTGGTGAATCAGGGGCGGCGAATCAGGGACACAGGGGGGAGGAGCCTCACCCCTCAGCAGGCGAGAGAAGAGTTCGAGGAGCGACAACGCAAGCAGGAACACGGGGGCGGCAAAGAGCGCGGCGCCCCGGGTAAATCCGTTTCTCAAGAGAAGCGAAGAAGTGGATCCTCGTCACAGTCGAGCGTAGAAAAACAACACTCCAAGGGCGCCGGTTCGTCGGAGCGACAGAAGTTCTCTGAATCCTCGGAGTCGCAGGAAGCAAAAGACAGGCCATCGTCCAAGGACAGGCCGCCCTCGAGCGTCAGCGGGCACCCGGAGGCTGACGTCAGAAGGAGGATCCGGTCGTCAAGCGGAAGTCACGAGAGCAGCACTGTCGAGGCCGACCGCGAGTATCACCGTCAAAACTCGAACGGGAAAAAAAGTGAGAGGCCCGCCGCGGGTACTGGGAAGTCGCGGTCCAACAGCAAAGAGAGCTTCCCCGCCACGCCAGCTGTGCGTGTGAGCTCTCGATCCGGCAGTAAAGAAGGCGCCGCACCCCTATCAACATCTGCTCGCAACAGCGGTCGCTCAAACATCAGAGAAAGCCCCAGCGGCGTGACATCGGGCCGTGGCGCCCCTCGGAGCAACAGTAAGGACGGCGGGACCGGCCCCTCCTCGGGCGCCAGGGAAGCCCCCAGGCCGACCAGTAAGGAGGGCGCAGTCGGCTCCCCGGCGCGGACCGGTTCGAGGTCGAACAGCAAGGACGGGGTACCAGTCGCCGTCGGTGTGAGACCCGGCGCGCGGTCGAGCAGCAAGGACAGTATCGACTTGAACGTTCACTCGAGCAGCCGCGACAGCGTGTTTCATTCTGACGCAACCAACAATGGGACCGGTCAGGACGTCAGCGGGAAAAGCTCGTCAGAGCTCGGCGGCGGCGTGAAGGACCGCGAGAGAAGATCCAACTCCAAAACACGAGACCAGGTCAAGTCGCAGTCCAGCAATTCCAGGACCAACTCGGACGAGTACCACGGGTCGAGCAGCTCTAAGAAAAGCTTCGAGACCGTCCGGCTTAAGTCCCAGGACTCGAGGGTCAATTCCGAGGAGGAGGTGTTTTCGATAGCCGGGAAAAAACCGGTAACGAGAGAGGAGAGCCCGAAGCCTGTTTTGGAGTTGACCAGTCACGTGAACATCGAGAGTTCGGGCAGGAGGAAGCGGTATTCGTCCAATGGAGAAGGTGCCCCCGATGACCAGAATAGCGGAAAAGGCGCGACCGAACCGGTGGATACTTCCGGTTACAGGAGGAGAAAAGACGGGGAGCGGAAGCAGCAGCGAATACCGGTGAGAGACTCGGAGGGCGCACGAGCCTCGGCGTTGACTGAGTCGAAACGAAGCCACGAGAGGCAGAGGAGTGAACCGACTGAGGCGAGAGTTGATTCCGGACAGGAGTTCGAGAGGAGCCGGGGCTCGGATGCGAGCTCGGAGCATGGTGGCAGATCTCGGCCCGACACGAAGCGCGCGCACCCCCGTGGGCGAGAGGAGGAGACACGCGCGCCAGAAAAAACCCGAGGAGGTGAGGCGCCCAAGGACGTGAAAATTATCGATCGTTCGCCGAGGGCGATCGAGGGTAGAACTGACGTCAGACCGAAAGCCTCCAAGCCGGAGAGCGTCACCGGGGACGGGGGTGGCGTCCGGCCAAAGTACGACAGGGACGGTGGCGAGAGGAATCGCGATGACGTCAGGAACACTCCGAAGCACGGTGAAGATTTCAAGTCTCGTTCGAGGAAGCTCAGCGAGGACGAGGTTTTAGATTCATCAGAGAAATTCCCTCGAAAAACGGAACGTTTCAAATATTCCCCGAGCGATACCAACGAGAGCCGAGCGGAGCATGGACGGACGAGGCGACGTCGTGTATCCGATGACGACCAGTTCTCGGTATTCGATGCCGAGAGCGTGAAATCGGAACGCGAGGAGAGGAGATCCAACATGGATTACGATCGTTTGTTTCACCAGGCCAGCAGAGGCGTCAACGGAACAGGCGGAGGTGGCGGTGGACCGGGAACCCGGGGATACCCCCCAGTTCTCGACGGTGGATACGCGTCCCCGCCGATGCGAAGGGTCGGCGGTGGTCAGTTCGGCGTCAACCAGAACAACCTCGGCGGCGTCAACCCAGCGTTCGGCCCTGGGGGCGCCGCTCCACCCCCACAGGATGGCGCGAGGAATGCCTTGACACCTACCCCGGGCGCCGTCAGCGTTTCACCCAGTCCAATTATCAGAAGTGCTCCTTACACAAAATTCCAGGTCCCGACCACGCCCATCGGGCCCATCCCAACAGTGCAGCTCATCTCCTCCCCCGAGGGGCCGGGCCTCAACCTGGACAACATCCACGAGGAGTGGGAGCGTCGCGGCAGCAAGAGCTCCAACCGGAGCCACCCTTCCAACCGCAGTGGCGGCGCCAAATTCCTCGGCGTCAACACGGAGTCCGCCTGGACCAAGTGGTCGAGGGAGAGGCGAGCCAGCTACCGGCGGCGCATCGAAAAACTTGAGCGGATGGAGTCCGGCCCCGCCGCCGCCGCAACCACCACCAGCGACGTGGTCCGGGTGTCGACGCCCGTCAAGAAGGCGCGGCAGGAGGGGATGAAGTTCGTGCACCCGGACCTGGAGGGCAGGTACCTCTCGGAGGATGACCTCAACGAGCTGCGGCGCCACAAGCAGCAGCAGGTCAACGTCATGCGGGTCATTGAGAAGAGTCGTAAGAACAAATACCAGATGAAGACGGAGGCCAAGCTGACGGCCGAGCAGTGGCACGTGCTGCAGGAGTTCTGGGACCACGCGCTCTTTGTCCGGGCCAGGTTCTTCGGGGTCTTGGTCAGCTTCGTGGCCTTCGTTCTGATGGTGGTCAGCATCACGCACCATGATTGGATTAACTTCGGTGAGTCTGTGTGTAGTCTTTGTGTCCGCGTTGATGTCCTTGTGTCCGTGTTGATGTCCGCGTGGTAGTGTTATTGGTTGTGTGTCCGTGTGGATAGCTGTGTGTCCGTGTTGATTTCCTTGTGTCCGTGTTGATGTCTGCGTGTCAGTGTTATTGATTGTGTGTCCGTGTTGATGTCCGTGTTATTGACTGTGTGTCCGTGTTGATGGCTGTGTCCGTGTTATTGACTGCGTGTCCGTGTTGATGGCTGTGTCCGTGTTATTGACTGTGTCCGTGTTGATGTCCGTGTGTCCGTGTTGATGTCCGTGTGTCTGTGTTGATGTCCATGTGTCCGGGTTAATGTTTGTGTGCCCGTGTTGATGGTCTTGTGCTCGCCTCTGTCCGATTTTCAATCTCTTAATTTGTTCTTCTAATTTCTTATTTCAATCCTGGCAATTTGAAAGAAAAAAATGTGTTTTTCACACCCCCAACCCACCCATAGTGTCTCCTGAGATTGATCTCCTTCCCACATGTCCATTGGACCCTCACACGGCCCACCACTCAGGTCACGTCATTGAAATGGACAGTGGACAGCGGCCAATATGATTCCAATCATAATCCATAATTTCGAAAAGTTTTGTTCCTGAATAAGATGCGGTTAAGTTACCTTAAGCCATACATTCCAGAAGTAACTTGGCCTTACTCCTACCCATCTAAGGTACTCAAAGCAATAAGACCTGCCTTAAAGCCATAATGTAAACATCTGTTACAATTAAGATCACCGAGTAACTTATCGCAGTGGAAAAACAAAACAAAAACAACCTGCGGTACCATATATCCATCAAATAAATCAAAATAATTACTGAATAAATGAACTCTAACTATTCTCCAACTCTCTCACTATTCTCTAACTCTCTCACTATTCTCTAACTCTCTCACTATTCTCTAACTCTCTCACTATTCTCTAACTCTCTCACTATTCTCTAACTCTCTCACTATTCTCTAACTCTCTCACTATTTTCTAACTCTCTCACTATTCTCTAACTCTCTCACTATTCTCTAACTCTCTCACTATTCTCTAACTCTCTCACTATTCTCTAACTCTCTCACTATTCTCTAACTCTCTCACTATTCTCTAACTCTCTCACTATTTTCTAACTCTCTCACTATTCTCTAACTCTCTCACTATTCTCTAACTCTCTCACTATTCTCTAACTCTCTCACTATTCTCTGTCTTCCTCTTGTTTATATTTTATATATGCCATGATACGAAATGATGTCGGCGCAAATGAATTGTCCAGTATTATTATCATTATCATCATTATTATCACCTTCCTTCATCGTACTTAACGTAGGAGGGGGATAACTAGGGAAGCCTTGGTGGGGGAGAACTAGGGAAGCCTTGGTGGGGGAGAACTAGGGAAGCCTTGGTGGGGGAGAACTAGGGAAGCCTCGGTGGGGGAGAACTAGGGAAGCCTTGGTGGGGGAGAACTAGGGAAGCCTTGGTGAGGTAGAACTAGGGAAGCCTTGGTGGGGGAGAACTAGGGAAGCCTTGGTGGGGGAGAACTAGGGAAGCCTTGGTGGGGGAGAACTAGGGAAGCCTTGGTGGGGGAGAACTAGGGAAGCCTTGGTGGGGGAGAACTAGGGAAGCCTTGGTGGGGGAGAACTAGGGAAGCCTTGGTGAGGGAGAACTAGGGAAGCCTTGGTGGGGGAGAACTAGGGAAGCCTTGGTGGGGGGAGAACTAGGGAAGCCTTGGTGGGGGGAGAACTAGGGAAGCCTTGGTGAGGGAGAACTAGGGAAGCCTTGGTGGGGGAGAACTAGGGAAGCCTTTTTGTGTCTAAAGTCAAAGGGAAAGCTGCCACAAATGGAAAAAAAAATATTGAGAACTACTGGTGTAGACAGAATCTTTGAAACAGAAACTCATCTAGAGATCGCCATTCCGGCTAAACAGCCTCAGGCTCACAGATAAAATCTACTCCAATTTGTCCGAGTTCTAGATGTAGTATCGTAGACCAAATGTTGTCATTCTTAGTTCTAGATGTAGTATCGTAGACCAAATGTTGACATTCTTAGTTCTAGATGTAGTATCGTAGACCAAATGTTGACATTCTTAGTTCTAGATGTAGTATCGTAGACCAAATGTTGACATTCTTAGTTCTAGATGTAGTATGGTAGACCAAATGTTGACATTCTTAGTTCTAGATGTAGTATCGTAGACCAAATGTTGACATTCTTAGTTCTAGATGTAGTATCGTAGACCAAATGTTGACATTCTTAGTTCTAGATGTAGTATCGTAGACCAAATGTTGACATTTCTCTTATGAAATCTCGAGTTGAAACTAAAAATATTCGATCAGCTGATGTTGTTAGCCGATACAGAATCCATTCCCTTTTTTAAAAAAATGTATAGACTGCTGTGTTGTCATCTTTGCAATAATCGATCCTTTGATGAGATGCGGTGCTACTTAAGCTAACAGATCCACCTGAAGCACAGTGCAGCCATGTGTAACCAGCTAACAGATCAGCCTTAAGCACAGTGCAACCATGTGTAACCAGCTAACAGATCAGCCTTAAGCACAGTGCAACCATGTGTAACCAGCTAACAGATCCGCCTTAAGCACAGTGCAACCAAGTGTAACCAGCTAACGGATCCGCCTTAAGCACAGTGCAGCCATGTGTAACCAGCTAACAGATCCGCCTTAAGCAAAGTGCAGCCATGTGTAACCAGCTAACAGATCCGCCTTAAGCACAGTGCAACCATGTGTAACCAGCTAACAGATGCGCCTTAAGCACAGTGCAACCATGTGTAACCAGCTAACAGATCCGCCTTAAGCACAGTGCAGCCACGTGTAACCAGCTAACAGATCCGCCTTAAGCACAGTGCAACCATGTGTAACCAGCTAACAGATGCGCCTTAAGCACAGTGCAACCATGTGTAACCAGCTAACAGAACCCCCGCCTTAAGCACAGTGCAACCATGTGTAACCAGCTAACAGAACCACCGCCTTAAGCTCAGTGCAGCCATGTGTAACCAGCTAACAGAACCTCCGCCTTAAGCACAGTGCAACCATGTGTAACCAGCTGTGGCGGATAACAAGCTAAGTCACTTTCAAAACGACCGCAGCGTCCACTTGGGTGTCGCCTCTGATCGTTGTCATGACGACCGTTCAGTTTGAGAACCCCTGGACCTGGCATTAAAATATTTGATTGGACTGACACATGTTACACGTTTCTCTACACTCAGTATTTATTTTTAGGCCACCATTGAAGGGGGGGGGGCGCACGACTCTCATTTCTCTCCATTTAGGATGTGTTACAAGTAGACCGCCATTGGAGGGGGCACTAGCTGGGACTTAAATCAACATTCAAACATTCCCTAGGATATTCCCTAGGATATTCCCTAGGAATATCAGCTCTACTCTTATACTCTTATGTTGACTCCAAAAGGTGTGGGCGGGATGTCTGTTGTGACAGTTGTCTCCCTTTAGGATCGGACCGATTGTTCTAAACGTTTTTCTCTCTCTATCACTATTTTAGTAAGTAGGGGTCGGACGAATTTGGCGCAAGCACATTTACACAAACTTTCGGTTATAGCTTCAAAACATCTGACATGCACTCGTAGCCACCAACATCTTACCCCACATTTACACCCACATCTTAACCCACACAACCACCCACAACCCAACCCACATTTACACCCACAGCGTAAAGGCAACTTCTTCGTGGCCCTTTGACACCCGCTGTGGTAATTGTTCTGTTAACACAAAACCGGACGTAGAATTTGAGAACCGCTGGACCACCGCACGAAACCTGCCTGTAAATAATGCAGTGGATTGATTTCTGTAAGCTGAGATCAATCCTAGGAATCTACTTACCCCCCCCCCACCCCCCAACTACGTCCCCAGTATCACCTCCCCACCCTGGCTTATTTCACAGGCGTGTACTTTACCGACAAGATAACCGACAGCGTGCGAGCAAATAACGACGTCAGGCGAGCAAATAACGACGTCAGGCGAGCAAATAACGACGTCAGGCGAGCAAATAACGACGTCAGGCGAGCAAATAACGACGTCAGGCGAGCAAATAACGACGTCAGGCGAGCAAATAACGACGTCAGGCGAGCAAATAACGACGTCAGGCGAGCAAATAACGACGTCAGGCAACCAAATATCGACGTCAGGCGAGCAAATAACGACGTCAGGCGAGCAAATAACGACGTCAGGCGAGCAAATAACGACGTCAGGCGAGCAAATAACGACGTCAGGCAACCAAATATCGACGTCAGGCGAGCAAATACTAATGGTATGCGACCAAATAATGTAATGCGACAAAAAATGATGGTATGTGACCAAAAACTAAACACTGATGGTAAGAGACCAAATACTGATGGTATGCGACGAAATACTGATGGTATGCGACCAAATACTGATGGTATGCGACCAAAAACTCATGGTATGCGATAAAAAATGATGGTATGCGACCAAAAACTAAACACTGATGGTAAGAGACCAAATACTGATGGTATGCGACTAAATACTGATGGTATGCGACTAAATACTGATGGCATGCGACGAAATACTGATGGTATGCGACCAAATACTGATGGTATGCGATCAAAAACTCATGGTATGCGATAAAAAAAATGATGGTATGCGACCAAAAACTCATGGTATGCGATAAAAAATGATGGTATGCGACCAAAAACTCATGGTATGCGATAAAAAATGATGGTATGCGACCAAAAAACAAACACTGATGATAAGAGACCAAATACCGATGGTATGCGACCAAAAAACAAACACTGATGATAAGAGACCAAATACCGATGGTATGCAACCAAAAAACAAACACTGATGATAAGAGACCAAATACCGATGGTATGCGACGTACGATCAAATACCATAGCATAGAGCACCTGTGGAAGGGCATGGGGACAGTGGGCGTCTACCGCAGGGCATAAAGCTGAGGACATCTAAATCAAATTCCTGGATGCTGACGATAATGATGTAATTGTGCGTTTAATGACTGTATACCAACATGGATGAAGTCACTTGACAGAACCCTCGTGGGGCACTCGTCATTTTCTTATGCCGCCCTCCCCCATTACTGGAAACATTTCTGAAGGAGGCGAGTAATCGAATTTTTAAAGAGCTAATTACTCGGGTCCAATAGAAGTTTGGGGGCAAGTGCCCCCGAATGCGGCTGTATGATGATTCCATTTTACCCTAAAACTTGAGAGCCATCGATTTGGTTCGAACTAAAAGATAACTCGTCATTTGCTGGTGAGAATTTTTGTATTCTAGCCTTATATGACGAGCCTCTTCTCGGAACAGTGGTTCTCAAAATAAAAATAAATGAGTCGTCACGCCCTCAGCAGACACATTAATCTCTTTCTTCAAGTGCACACCCCGATAGCTCCCAAGTGAGGACCCTTGTCTACACTACAAGAATCCCATCCCCGGAGAAAACTGTGTCCACAACACTCTCATAGAAGCATATGATTCATTACATGGGGACCATAACAAAGAGCCCAATGACAATGGTATCCCTTTGTCAGCCCGTGGGGGGTGGGGGGCAGGGCGGCGAATGGGGCGCGCTAATGCCTGGCAAACCTACCATTGATTCCTGCCTGTCTGTACAACCAGGGGACTGTACTCACCTGCCTTCGCGTCCCCGAAGAACCCCCCCACCCCCCCTAATCACCACCCCAACATGTCCTGTAACTGTGTCTTGGCCACCGTAACGGAACTGTAACAAACACACGCATTTGTTTTGTTTTGTGGAGTTGAGCAAATAAAGAGGACTTCTTTCTTCATCCCGTTTTTGTTTTTGTCCGTGATTCTAAAGCCGGGACTCGGGGAAAGCATATCGGTATCGAACCTCTCGGCCGTGCCTCGTTTTTGCCGGGTATCGATTAGATGAGTTTAGAGTTTTAACCGATTATTCATGCCGAGTGTTTATATTTTAATGACTTGACATCAGGATGTAAATTTGACTTGATCTGGTCTTTCTAAAATAGTTAGGTTTCTTGGTGACTTCATTTAACGTATGAAATCTGTCCACCAGGTGGGTCAGGTGGGTCACTCGCATGAGGGTCAGCCTAAACTGTAACCATTTGTGAAAGATCGAGAGGGCATAAATAGTTTTTCGGCTTTTGAAATGGGGCCCTATTGTCGTAAGTTAAATGATCACAAGCCGTAATTTAGGGGTCCCATATTGACTGGGGCCCATTTGACGGGGGATGGGGGAGCGTCTCGATAGGGCCATTTTATCGGGCGCAAAAATTTATTGGGGCCCTTCTGTCATGGGGCCGAATCGAATGACGCCTCCTTAAAGCACCACTTGCTGTCTGATAGTGACAGCTGGATAAATATGAGAACCTCGCCAAAGAGTGACGGCCCTACATCTCAAAGAGTGACGCCCCTACATCGCAAAGAGTGACATCCCTACATCCCAAAGAGTGCCGCCCCTACCTACATCCGAAAGAGTGACGCCCCTACATCCCAAAGAGTGACGCCCCTACACCCCAAAGAGTGACCCCCTACACCCCAAAGATTGACGCCCCTAGACTCCAAAGAGTGACGCCCACACCCCAAAGAGGGACGCCCCTACACCCCATAGAGTGACATCCCATATTTGTTCACATCGCCATTAAAAAATTAAATATTTCCTCTGCAATCTAGCTATCCATCAAACACTCCGAGCCATAGCGGAAAATGTCAAAAGCCGGAGTCGAAAACAAGAAGAAACACCACTCCGGACTTTCCGCTGAGGTAATTGTATGAAGATTGGTCACGTGTCGATGAAATCATTGTTGAAATTATCGTCTGGTAACCACGTCATTATAAATGCTGGTCGCGACGTGGGTCAAAAAGGGAGGTCAATCACGATGATTGTTTTACTTAGCCAAGAGTTATCTTTAATTAGCGCCCCCCCCCGCCACCCGAACCCCCGGTTTAGTTGGAACAATGAACTTTACATACACGTGCTGTGTACAAAGACAATGAACTTTACATACACGTGCTGTGTACAAAGACAATGAACTTTACATACACGTGCTGTGTAGAAAGACAATTTCTCAAATGTCATTCTAGTAAAGGACTATATTCATACACCTTCAAAATATCATCCTCATCATCATTTGTCCTTTGAGTTCCTTGTGGAACATAGGGTCTCTGTCAAGCTCGCCACTCTACACGGCCCCTTGCCAGTCGCTTCAATTCTTCCCAGCTCTTCCCAGTCCTTCCAGCCTCGTCCAACATGCTCCGTCTCCATGTACGCTTGGGTCTTCCTCGTTGTCGTTTGCCCTGGGGGTTCCAATCTAAGGCCTGCCTAGCCCTGCTGTTATCTTTCCTGAGGGTGTGTCCAATCCATCTCCACTTTCTTTCCGTGATTTGTTGTTCTACTGTTCTTTGTCCACACCTCTCTCCCACAGCTTGGAGTTTTCGACCTTTGTCGAAAACTCCTTCAAAATATAGGAACTTTATTTAAGGGGCGTGAGAGAGTTGGGGGGGGGGCTTTGTCTGGTTTAGCTCATGGGGGTATTGAAACGTTGACTTAGAGTCAGCATGGGGCGTCACTCCTAGAAGAACCAAAATAGGGCGTCACTACTAGAAGAACAAAAATAGGGCGTCACTACTAGAACAAAAATAGGGCGTCACTACTAGGAGAACCAGAATAAGGCGTCACTACTTGGAGAGTCAGCATGGGGCGTCACCACGATCAGAGTCAGCTGAACGCGCCACTGCAAGAATCTGACGCCCTATACAGGCTAGAACCCAACTGACACAAAGAAGTGATGCGAGTTGTTTGTTTCATTTGAATCACTATATGGGGCAACTGACGGGGCACTAGATGGGGGGCACTACACGGGGCAACAGATGTGGCACTGGATGGGGTAACAGATGGGGAACTGGATGGGGGCACTACACGGTGCACTAGATGGGGCAATTGATGGGGCACTGGATTGGGGGCAATAGATGGGGCAGCTGATGGGCACTAGATGGGGAAACTGATGGGCACTAGAAGCGGCAACTGATGGGCACTAGATGGGGAAACTGATGGGCACTATATGGGGGGAACTACGTGGGCCACCGATTGAAGGGAAACTTGGAGTCCAGACCCCCTCCCATGACGTCATCACCTGATCACTAAACTTATACTCTGCGCCAGATCGTGCGATATGACAAATTACAGACGTACTTTAAAAAACAACAACAACGACGACGACTAACACAAAAGTAACTTCTGGCTACTGCATTCAGGCCGCACACATTACTGCACGCGGTATTGGCAATCGCTACACGCGCCCTGAACCACATCGTGATTTAAATGTCAAGCCAACCCACAGCCCTCTTCCCAACCACGGGACCCCCCCCCCAAAGAAGCACCCCCCAACCCGCGACACTTACCCACGGATCACGTGTGTTTCTCTATAACCATATCTCGATAGATAACATTATCGATTGTAGTTTCCTGTCGTTAAAGTTTTTTTTTAATTTAAAAGTTAAACATTAAAAAAAAACAACTAATATCTAGATATGCCATACACTACACAACATAATCGACTATTATTGGTATCGATTTCAGAGGGGATCGATCCTCCCCGCCAGAACTCACGACAGCCGACCATTGTAGAGTTGATATAAACTCATTACAGGCCCCTGCGTCCCCTCCACTTAATACTTTCACTCGTCCTCCTCACCCATAACTCCTCCTAATCATCTCTTCCCGCCACTCCTCCTGGGGCACTCAATGGGGCATTCGACGGGGCACTTGACGGGATACTCAATGAGGCACTCTATGGGGCATTTGGTGGGGCACTTGACGGGGTACTCAATGGGGCATTTGATGGGGCACTTGACGGTGCACTCGACAAAGCATTCGATGGGGCACTCGACGGGGCATTCGATGGGCAATCGAAAGAGCACTCGATGTGGCAAGCAGTCGTGTCTTCTTGAAGTGTTGTATTTTAATGTCAGTTGAATCCCATGGACAGAGTTGAAAGTCCCACTGGTCTGGCCACGGAGAGGCTATAACAATACTCTCGCTCTAAGGCATTTCAAATTACCCTACTGAATTCTTTATTTTTAATACATCGATCGTACAATTGGCTAAATCAAAGAGATCCCGGCTTGAATTCTGTAACAAAAAAATATCATTAGCGACTCGTCATGTTACAGTTTCCAGAACTTTTCGTTCATTAATAGGACACGGGAAGCAACGGGTATTACTAGTTATTACTTGATGCCTTTACCATTTTACCCTTGATATACTCTTTCTTTACTCTTCATTATGCCTTTATCCTCTTTGTAGCCCCCCCCCCTCTCCTCGCTAAGCCTCACATAGCGACTTACCTCCTTCACCTCACATAGCCACTTAGCTTTCTACCATCACCGTCCTTGACCTCATATAGCCACTTACCTTCCTATTATCCCCGACCTTCACCTTCTCCTCACCTTTGATCTCGTATATTCAACCAGGCTAATACTTTACTGATTCACCCCTCAGCACCACCCTCGCCACAACCTCGACTCTGTATCACTTTGAACACGAACGCCGTACACATCTCGAAGGAAATCACGGCACGCCGCGAGTAAGGGCGATATATTGAGTAAGGGCGATATATTCACAACCGCCGCCTCTCCTGCACCCCCGCCTACCCCTGAACCCCCACCTCCAGCCCCCACCTCCCCTACACCCCCACCTCCCCTGCACCCCCACCTCCAGCCCCCCCACCTCCAGCCCCTAGAATCAATATCAGCCAAGTCTTCCAAATGCGATTCCAACACAAATCAAATGTTAAGGCAGATATACGGGGTTGCGGGAGCAAACATAATATACAATGGGAATTCCAGGGGCGCCTCCATGCGAGCGATTGTTGGTCATCTCGGGGTATCTGATATGACAAAGGCGTGCATCCAGGGGGTGGGGGAGGGAATCTCGACTATTAATAGAAGCCTTTTGAGATTCACCAGGGCTTAGCTTCCGGTGTCATGTCGACGTCATAGTTGTCCCATGTCTTTGACGTCACTACAGCCATTGACTTGTTCTCACAGTTTGACGCCATAAGTCGCAGTTATTCCCTCACTGCAATCGCCAATTTAGTCCTTGCACTCAGAAAATACACAGATAATAGGATGCGTCAAATTTGTCCGCGTCACATCCCTTTCGCATTCCTGACACATTCATATAACTTACAAGTAGTATTCTTGTCACATTCAATTCCTACACTAGTAAACATATAGTTGTGCACACTCATCCTTCGTCTACCTCATCCCATGACACGCATGCGACAGGAACACTACACACGTTGTACACAGAGATGACTACACACGTTATACACATCTATAGATGACCTATACGTAACACACCCGTAACATTTTGACTGAAGCATTGTAACTCAGTACTCACGGTGTGCTGTTCAGCTTGTTCCAGTTCACAAACAACTCACGGTACGGACGAGACAAGGTCCCCGTGACGTCATACACAACTCACGGTACGGACTAGACAAGGTCCCCGTGACGTCATACACAACTCACGGTACGGACGAGTCAAGGTCCCCGTGACGCCATACACAACTCACGGTACGGACGAGACAAGGTCACCGTGACGTCATACACAACTCATGATACGGACGAGACAAGGTCCCCGTGACGTCATACACAACTCACGGTACGGACGAGACAAGGTCTCAGTGACGTCATACACAACTCACGGTACGGACTAGACAAGGTCCCCGTGACGTCATACACAACTCACGGTACGGACGAGACAAGGTCCCCGTGACGTCACACACAACTGATGGTACGGACGAGACAAGGTCACCGTGAAGTCATACACAACTCACGGTACGGACGAGACAAGGTCACCGTGACGTCATAAACAACTCACGGTACGGACTTCTGACACAGACGAGACAAGGTCCCCGTGACTTCTGACACAGACGAGACAAGGTCCCCGTGACTTCTGACAAGACAATTCTAACACTTTATCGGCAGTTGAAAATAGATGTGAGTGATCCGACACGTCTGCAACGCTTGACCGCAACGCTTGACTTTTGTCTATAAACAATAGGTTTGTCTATAAACAATAGGTTTGTCAATAAACAATAGGTTTGTCTATAAATAGGTTTGTCAATAAACAATAGGTTTGTCAATAAACAATAGGTTTGTCTGTAAACAATAGGTTTGTCTGTAAACAATAGGTTTGTCTGTAAACAATAGGTTTGTCTGTAAACAATAGGTTTGTCTGTAAACAATAGGTTTGTCTGTAAACAATAGGTTTGTCTGTAAACAATAGGTTTGCCTATAAACAATAGGTTTGCCTATAAACAATAGGTTTGTCTATAAACAATAGGTTTGTCTATAAACAATAGGTTTGTCTATAAACAATAGGTTTGTCTATAAACAATAGGTTTGTCTATAAACAATAGGTTTGTCTATAAACAATAGGTTTGTCTATAAGCAATGGGGTTGTCTATAAATAACTTTGTGAAATCATTAGTTTAAACTTACGGAAAGTTGTTTTTTCTTATGGTTGCTCTGATGATCATTTGTTCATTCCTATGATTGTATGAGTGTAGTGATTGTATGATTGTATGAGTGCAGTGATTGTATGATTATATGAGTGTAGTGATTGTATGAGTGTAATGATTATGATTGTTTCTTAGAAGCTTGAATGATATGAAATGACAGTTGCTGACACGTGATATGAACTGACCGTTGTTGACCTATAATATGAACTGACCCTTGTTGACCTATAATATGAACTGACCCTTGTTGACCTATAATATGAACTGACCCTTGTTGGCCTATAATATGAACTGACCCTTGTTGACCTATAATATGAACTGACCGTTGCTAGCCTAGTGACCAACACATATTGGTATTTATATATATTGAAAGTACTCAAGTTATGTTTTATTTCCGTGTGACACCCTATAGTGGTCAGCTTGGCCGCCCTAACAACCCCAACACAGTTACTACATTGATACAACTGCGACAATAATGTCGCAGCTAACTGGACGTCACACGACTTGTGTCGTACATTCAAAAGGACCTGGGACTGGTGGTCAGGCCATCGATATCTAGGGCTCTAATATGACGAGGACGTTGACCTTTGAACTTCTCCCGGCTGTGGAGATCATGGCGCAGTGATTTCCCCTGTCGGTGTGTGCACGTTAGTCTATACAAGGTTTTCGTGATAGTGATCAGTGATAGGGTGTATTCTCGGGATAAGTTCAGATGTAAACAATACGTTTGCTGAATCTGTTCGTACCAATAACTTGTACAAAATGTTTCTTTGTCTCCTTGGAGTATGCCAAGATATCTGCTGAAACATCCGGATATTTTAATAAAACATTAATGAAACCGGTCCAAACTGAGCGACCCGGATTTTTTAATAAAACATTAATGAAACCGGTCCAAACTGAGCGACCCGGATATTTTAATAAAACATTAATGAAACCGGTCCAAACTGAGCGACCCGGATATTTAATAAAACATTAATGAAACCGGTCCAAACTGAGCGACCCGGATTTTTTAATAAAACATTAATGAAACCGGTCCAAACTGTGCGACCCGGATATTTTAATAAAACATTAATGAAACCGGTCCAAACTGAGCGACCCGGATATTTTAATAAAACATTAATGAAACCGGTCCAAACTGAGCGACCCGGATATTTTAATAAAACATTAATGAAACCGGTCCAAACTGAGCGACCCGGATATTTTAATAAAACATTAATGAAACCGGTCCAAACTGAGCGACCCGGATATTTTAATAAAACATTAATGAAACCGGTCCAAACTGAGCGACCCGGATATTTTAATAAAACATTAATGAAACCGGTCCAAACTGAGGGACCCGGATATTTTAATAAAACATTAATGAAACCGGTCCAAACTGAGCGACCCGGATATTTTAATAAAACATTAATGAAAACGGTCCAAACTGAGCGACCCGGATTTTTTAATAAAACATTAATGAAACCGGTCCAAACTGAGCGACCCGGATATTTTAATAAAACATTAATGAAACCGGTCCAAACTGAGCGACCCGGATATTTTAATAAAACATTAATGAAACCGGTCCAAACTGAGCGACCCGGATATTTTAATAAAACATTAATGAAACCGGTCCAAACTGAGGGACCCGGATATTTTAATAACACATTAATGAAACCGGTCCAAACTGAGCGACCCGGATATTTTAATGACACATTAATGAAACCGGCCCAAACTGAGCGACCCGGATATTTTAATTACACATTAATGAAACCGGTCCAACTGAGGAACCCGGATATTTTAATGACACATTAATGAAACCGGCCCAAACTGAGCGACTCGGATATTTTAATGACACATTAATGAAACCGGTCCAACTGAGGGACCCGGATATTTTAATGGCACATTAATGAAACCGGTCCAAACTGAGCGACTCGGATATTTTAATGACACATTAATGAAACCGGCCCAAACTGAGCGACCCGGATATTTTAATAACACCTTAATGGAACCGGTCCAATTTTAACATGATTGTTTTAGCAAGTCAACATTTTTAATGCATTCAGATCATTTCTTTACCGTACAAGCTAGCTACCATACAAACTAGTCATCATACAAACGAGCCACCATACAAACTAGCCGCCATACAAACGAACCACCATAAAAACGAGCCACCATACAAACGAGCCACCATACAAACGAGCTACCATAAAAACGAGCCACCATACAAACGAGCCACCATACAAAGCCACCATACAAACGAGCCACCATACAAACGAGCCGCCATACAAACTAGCCACCATAACAACTAGCCACCATAACAACTAGCCACCATAACAACTAGCCATCATAACAACTAGCCATCATAGCAACTAGCCACCATAGCAACTAGCCACCATAAAAACGAGCCATCATAACAACTAGCCACCATAACAACTAGCCACCATAACAACTAGCCACCATAAAAACGAGCCATCATAACAACTAGCCACCATAACAACTAGCCACCATAACAACTAGCCACCGTAACAACTAGCCACCGTAACAACTAGCCACCGTAACAACTAGCCACCATAAAAACGAGCCACCATAACAACGAGCCACCGTAACAACTAGCCACCGTAACAACGAGCCACCGTAACAACGAGCCACCATAACAACGAGCCACCATAACAACTAGCCATCATAACAACTAGCCACCATAACAACTAGTCACCATAACAACTAGCCACCATAACAACTAGCCACCATACAACATGTTACAAGTTTGTAATGTGTATTATACATGTATGACATCATCAGCCATTACACAAACTTCCATCAAATTACCGAATTTGATACCTTAACGTAGGGAACGAAAGTCTTGATAATGGGAATGAAAATCTTGATAATGGGGAATGACAATCTTGATAATGGGGAATGACAATCTTGATAATGGGGAATGACAATCTTGATAATGGGGAATTACAATCTTGATAATGGGGAATGACAATCTTGATAATGGGGAATGACAATCTTGGTAACGGGGAATGACAATCTTGATAACGGGGAATGACTATCTTGATAACGGGGAATGACAATCTTGATAACGGGGAATGACAATCTTGATAATGGGGAATGACAATCTTGATAATGGGGAATGACAATCTTGATAATGGGGAATGACAATCTTGATAATGGGGAATGACAATCTTGATAATGGGGAATGACAATCTTGATAACGGGGAATGACAATCTTGATAACGGGGAATGACAATCTTGATAATGGGGAATGACAATCTTGATAATGGGGAATAACGTAACGACAGTGAATGCTAGTGACGATAATAGGATATGTTCCAAAATATTACGCAAGTACCCGGACTGCTCGCTATTTTATTTGGCCCCTGACCAATGACCAGGTCACTGACCAATGAACAGGTCACTGACCACAATGAAGTTTGCGCAGACACAGAAGTGAGTCACAGCAGGGAAACAAAAAGACCAAACATGTCTACTAAACGTTTCTTTTTGTTCTCTAGAGAAGTCCCTGGGTGAGGACCCGCCGAGGGGTAGAACCTGATGATTCGGTTGAATATTATCAAATTTTTATAATTTTTTTTTAGATCTTGTAGGTTGTTGTATTTGGTGGCCATGTCTGCCCATCGGGATGTTATCCTTAGAGCGCATCCCTTCCTGCATTCCCTTTGTGGTATGGTAATGTCGTCAATGTTGTTATGTAAGCCGTTGGTAACGTCAGCGATGTTGGTGTGTCAGATGGGGTTCCTTCTGTGCACACCGCCTACGCCTCGTGTTGTGCTTATGGCGGAGTTGATGTCTGTCACAGATGTCGTCTGCTCCTGTGAGTCAGTGGAAATTTTTGAGGTCAAATATGAGCGGTCAGTTGAGAGATCAGCAATCATTTGTAATTCTGTGTTCATGTTTTGATAGTGTGGTCCTTGTTGTATGTCGAGATATAGAACATACAGCAGGAGATCACGTCTATAACAGTTGATTGGGTCAGTGTGAGATCACGTCTATAACAGTTGATTGGGTCAGTGAGAGATCACGTCTATAACAGTTGATTGGGTCAGTGAGAGATCACGTCTATAACAGTTGATTGGGTCAGTGAGAGATCACGTCTATAACAGTTGATTGGGTCAGCGAGACATCACGTCTATAACAGTTGATTGGGTCAGTGAGAGATCACGTCTATAACAGTTGATTGGGTCAGTGAGAGATCACGTCTATAACAGTTGATTGGGTCAGCGAGAGATCACGTCTATAACAGTTGATTGGGTCAGTGAGAGATCACGTCTATAACAGTTGATTGGGTCAGTGAGAGATCACGTCTATAACAGTTGATTGGGTCAGTGAGAGATCACGTCTATAACAGTTGATTGGGTCAGTGAGAGATCACGTCTATAACAGTTGATTGGGTCAGTGAGAGATCACGTCTATAACAGTTGATTGGGTCAGTGAGAGATCACGTCTATAACAGTTGATTGGGTCAGTGAGAGATCACGTCTATAACAGTTGATTGGGTCAGTGAGAGATCACGTCTATAACAGTTGATTGGGTCAGTGAGAGATCACGTCTATAACAGTTGATTGGGTCAGTGAGAGATCACGTCTATAACAGTTGATTGGGTCAGCGAGAGATCACGTCTATAACAGTTGATTGGGTCAGTGAGTGATCACGTCTATAACAGTTGATTGGGTCAGTGAGAGATCACGTCTATAACAGTTGATTGGGTCAGTGAGAGATCACGTCTATAACAGTTGATTGGGTCAGTGAGAGATCACGTCTATAAGAGTTGATTGGGTCAGTGAGAGATCACGTCTATAACAGTTGATTGGGTCAGTGAGAGTTCACGTCTATAACAGTTGATTGGGTCAGTGAGAGATCACGTCTATAACAGTTGATTGGGTCAGTGAGAGATCATGTCTATAACAGTTGATTGGGTCAGTGAGAGATCACGTCTATAACAGTTGATTGGGTCAGTGAGAGATCACGTCTATAACAGTTGATTGGGTCAGTGAGAGATCACGTTTATAACAGTTGATTGGGTCAGTGAGAGATCACGTCTATAACAGTTGATTGGGTCAGCGAGAGATCACGTCTATAACAGTTGATTGGGTCAGTGAGAGATCAAGTCTATAACAGTTGATTGGGTCAGAGAGAGATCACGTCTATAACAGTTGATTGGGTCAGTGAGAGTTCACGTCTATAACAGTTGATTGGGTCAGTGAGAGATCACGTCTATAACAGTTGATTGGGTCAGTGAGAGATCACGTCTACAACAGTTGATTGGATCAGTGGGAGATCACGTCTATAACAGTTGATTGGGTCAGTGAGAGATCACGTCTATAACAGTTGATTGGGTCAGTGAGAGATCACGTCTATAACAGTTGATTGGGTCAGTGAGAGATCACGTCTATAACAGTTGATTGGGTCAGTGAGAGATCACGTCTACAACAGTTGATTGGGTCAGTGAGAGATCACGTCTATAACAGTTGATTGGGTCAGTGAGAGATCACGTCTATAACAGTTGATTGGGTCAGTGAGAGATCACGTCTACAACAGTTGATTGGATCAGTGGGAGATCACGTCTATAACAGTTGATTGGGTCAGTGAGAGATCACGTCTATAACAGTTGATTGGGTCAGTGAGAGATCACGTCTATAACAGTTGATTGGGTCAGTGAGAGATCACGTCTATAACAGTTGATTGGGTCAGTGAGAGATCGCGTCTATAACAGTTGATTGGGTCAGTGAGAGATCACGTCTATAACAGTTGATTGGGTCAGTGAGAGATCACGTCTATAACAGTTGATTGGGTCAGTGAGAGATCACGTCTATAACAGTTGATTGGGTCAGTGAGAGATCACGTCTATAACAGTTGATTGGGTCAGTGAGAGATCACGTCTATAACAGTTGATTGGGTCAGTGAGAGATCACGTTTATAACAGTTGATTGGGTCAGTGAGAGATCGCGTCTATAACAGTTGATTGGGTCAGAGAGAGATCACGTCTATAACAGTTGATTGGGTCAGTGAGAGATCACGTCTATAACAGTTGATTGGGTCAGTGAGAGATCACGTCTATAACAGTTGATTGGGTCAGTGAGAGATCACGTCTATAACAGTTGATTGGGTCAGTGAGAGATCATGTCTATAACAGTTGATTGGGTCAGTGAGAGATCACGTCTATAACAGTTGATTGGGTCAGTGAGAGATCACGTCTATAACAGTTGATTGGGTCAGTGAGAGATCACGTCTATAACAGTTGATTGGGTCAGTGAGAGATCACGTCTATAACAGTTGATTGGGTCAGTGAGAGATCACGTCTATAACAGTTGATTGGGTCAGTGAGAGATCACGTCTATAACAGTTGATTGGGTCAGTGAGAGATCACGTCTGCAACAGTTGATTGGGTCAGTGAGAGATCACGTCTATAACAGTTGATTGGGTCAGTGTGAGATCACGTCTATAACAGTTGATTGGGTCAGTGAGAGATCACGTCTATAACAGTTGATTGGGTCAGTGAGAGATCATGTCTATAACAGTTGATTGGGTCAGTGAGAGATCACGTCTATAACAGTTGATTGGGTCAGTGAGAGATCACGTCTATAACAGTTGATTGGGTCAGTGAGAGATCACGTCTATAACAGTTGATTGGGTCAGTGAGAGATCACGTCTATAACAGTTGATTGGGTCAGTGAGAGATCACGTCTGCAACAGTTGATAGGGTCAGTGAGAGATCACGTCTATAACAGTTGATTGGGTCAGTGAGAGATCACGTCTGCAACAGTTGATAGGGTCAGTGAGAGATCACGTCTATAACAGTTGATTGGGTCAGTGTGAGATCACGTCTATAACAGTTGATTGGGTCAGTGAGAGATCACGTCTATAACAGTTGATTGGGTCAGTGAGAGATCACGTTTATAACAGTTGATTGGGTCAGTGAGAGATCACGTCTATAACAGTTGATTGGGTCAGTGAGAGATCACGTTTATAACAGTTGATTGGGTCAGTGAGAGATCACGTCTATAACAGTTGATTGGGTCAGTGAGAGATCACGTCTATAACAGTTGATTGGGTCAGTGAGAGATCACGTTTATAACAGTTGATTGGGTCAGTGAGAGATCGCGTCTATAACAGTTGATTGGGTCAGAGAGAGATCACGTCTATAACAGTTGATTGGGTCAGAGAGAGATCACGTCTATAACAGTTGATTGGGTCAGTGAGAGATCGCGTCTATAACAGTTGATTGGGTCAGAGAGAGATCACGTCTATAACAGTTGATTGGGTCAGTGAGAGATCACGTCTATAACAGTTGATTGGGTCAGTGAGAGATCACGTCTGTAACAGTTGATTGGGTCAGTGAAGGATCACGGTGGTAGGAAGAGCTAAACACAAAGTTTTAAAAATCTAAAGCGACAGTTTTCTTTATAAAAAATTAAACTTATGTCCCCTCCAGGGACAACACGAGAACCTTCACTTGTCCTTTCCTTAAAATAGTAATATTCCACCCACCCACCCCCAGACCAATATCACCTTTCTTGTGAAAATACGTTATGTTGTTTGGAATAATTCTTGATCCCACGGGGGTTATCGGCCATTGGACTCAGTTACCGGAACAAGGGCCGATGGGGGGAGGAAAGATGAGATGGGGAGATGAAAGAAGGGATGGGGGGAGGAAAGAAGGGATGGGGAGATGAAAGTAGGGATGGGGAGATGAAGAAGGGATGGGGAGATTAAAGTAGGGATGGGGAGATGAAGAAGGGATGGGGAGATGAAGAAGGGATGGGGGGAGGAAAGAAGGGATGGGGAGATGACAGTAGGGATGGGGATATGAAAGTAGGGATGGGGAGATTAAAGTAGGGATGGGGAGATGAAATAAAATAAAATTTGGGGAAATGCCTGACACAGCTCTAGCTTATCGCGTGACAGTGGCTATTTTTAGAAGTTCTGTCAGAATAATGTTGTGTCATAGAACGGTGGGGGGGGGTCGTGGACTGCAGCTCATGGATATGACGTCAACCACGATTTTTTTTTAAGCTTGACTTTAAAAAATTGAATATCTAATGTCTTCTCTCCTCTTGTAGCTTTTGTTGTCTTGCCATAATTTCTCTCCCCCCCCTTTTACTCCCCCCTTTACTCCCCCCCCATTACTCCCCCCCCCCAACTCCTCAGCTGTCTGTGACGTCATTGCCGAGTCAAATGTTTCCAGCAGACGACCACAGAAATAGAAAGCCGCGCTACTGCGAAAGACTCGGGGACTAAATAGCTGATCGTTTGAATAGCTTTGTCGCGTAATGGCAGGTTGCCCACAATACTCTTCGTGTGAGAAGTCGTTTATAATAATATTGAAGCCTTAACAGTTTTTTTTTAAAAATAGCCTCTTTTTTTAATAACGGATATTTTAATATTTAACGACAAATTTCTTGTCTAAGTACAGTTAAGACATGCTTGGCTTTATGGGAAATCCGATTTCAGGGTTTAATCATTAATCATTAATCCATCGTAAGGGACATAACTCCATGTCGAGGCCATCAAAACTTAAACGTAGATTTTAACTGGAGCATTAACGTGTGGTTATTCCAATGTTGCACTAACTCTAGCGTTCACAGCCCTGACTAAACCTTGGTGAGACAAGTCATGATAAACACACGTCTAAATAGCACTGTACGATAGTGAAGTGACTAACAGTGAGACAAGTCATGATAAACACACGTCTAAATTATACTGTACGATAGTGAAGTGACTAACAGTGAGACAAGTCATGATAAACACACGTCTAAATTGTACTGCACGATAGTGAAGTGACTAACAGTGAGACTAGTCATGATAAACACGCGTCTAAATAGCACTGTACGATAGTGAAGTGACTAACAGTGAGACTAGTCATGATAAACACACGTCTAAATTATACTGCACGATAGTGAAGTGACTAACAGTGAGACTAGTCATGATAAACACACGTCTAAATGATACTGCACGATAGTGAAGTGACTAACAGTGAGACAAGTCATGATAAACACACGTCTAAATTATACTGCACGATAGTGAAGTGACTAACAGTGAGACTAGTCATGATAAACACACGTCTAAATTATACTGCACGATAGTGAAGTGACTAACAGTGAGACTAGTCATGATAAACACACGTCTAAATTATACTGCATGATAGTGAAGTGACTAACAGTGAGACAAGTCATGATAAACACACGTCTGAATTATACTGCACGATAGTGAAGTGACTAACAGTGAGACAAGTCATGATAAACACACGCCTAAATTGCATTGCACGATAGTGAAGTGACTAACAGTGAGACTAGTCATGATAAACACACGTCTAAATTGCATTGCACGATAGTGAAGTGACTAACAGTGAGACTAGTCATGATAAACACACGTCTAAATTATACTGCACGATAGTGAAGTGACTAACAGTGAGACTAGTCATGATAAACACACGTCTAAATTGCATTGCACGATAGTGAATTGACTAACAGTGAGACTAGTCATGATAAACACACGTCTAAATTGCATTGCACGATAGTGAAGTGACTAACAGTGAGACTAGTCATGATAAACACGCGTCTAAATTGTACTGTACGATAGTGAAGTGACTAACAGTGAGACAAGTCATGATAAACACACCTCTAAATTGTACTGCACGATAGTGAAGTGACTAACAGTGAGACAAGTCATGATAAACACACGTCTAAATTGCATTGCACGATAGTGAAGTGACTAACAGTGAGACAAGTCATGATAAACACACGTCTAAATTGTACTGCACGATAGTGAAGTGACTAACAGTGAGACTAGTCATGATAAACACACGTCTAAATTGCATTGCACGATAGTGAAGTGACTAACAGTGAGACTAGTCATGATAAACACACCTCTAAATTGTACTGCACGATAGTGAAGTGACTAACAGTGAGACTAGTCATGATAAACACACCTCTAAATTGTACTGCACGATAGTGAAGTGACTAACAGTGAGACTAGTCATGATAAACACACGTCTAAATTGTACTGCCCGATAGTGAAGTGACTAACAGTGAGACTAGTCATGATAAACACACGTCTAAATTGTACTGCCCGATAGTGAAGTGACTAACAGTGAGACAAGTCATGATAAACACACGTCTAAATTGTACTGCACGATAGTGAAGTGACTAACAGTGAGACAAGTCATGATAAACACACGTCTAAATTGTACTGCACGATAGTGAAGTGACTAACAGTGAGACTAGTCATGATAAACACACGTCTAAATTGTACTGCACGATAGTGAAGTGACTAACAGTGAGACTAGTCATGATAAACACACGTCTAAATTACACTGCACGATAGTGAAGTGACTAACAGTGAGACTAGTCATGATAAACACACGTCTAAATTATACTGCACGATATTGAAGTGACTAACAGTGAGACTAGTCATGATAACTGCACGATAGTGAAGTGACTAACAGTGAGACTAGTCATGATAAACACACGTCTAAATTATACTGCACGATAGTGAAGTGACTAACAGTGAGACTATTCATGATAACTGCACGATAGTGAAGTGACTAACAGTGAGACTATTCATGATAACTGCACGATAGTGAAGTGACTAACAGTGAGACTATTCATGATAACTGCACGATAGTGAAGTGACTAACAGTGAGACTAGTCATGATAACTGCACGATAGTGAAGTGACTAACAGTGAGACTAGTCATGATAAACACACGTCAAAATTATACTGCACGATAGTGAAGTGACTAACAGTGAGACTATTCATGATAACTGCACGATAGTGAAGTGACTAACAGTGAGACTAGTCATGATAACTGCACGATAGTGAAGTGACTAACAGTGAGACTAGTCATGATAAACACACGTCTAAATTATACTGCACGATAGTGAAGTGACTAACAGTGAGACTATTCATGATAACTGCACGATAGTGAAGTGACTAACAGTGAGACTATTCATGATAACTGCACGATAGTGAAGTGACTAACAGTGAGACTATTCATGATAACTGCACGATAGTGAAGTGACTAACAGTGAGACTATTCATGATAACTGCACGATAGTGAAGTGACTAACAGTGAGACTATTCATGATAACTGCACGATAGTGAAGTGACTAACAGTGAGACTATTCATGATAACTGCACGATAGTGAAGTGACTAACAGTGAGACTATTCATGATAACTGCACGATAGTGAAGTGACTAACAGTGAGACTATTCATGATAACTGCACGATAGTGAAGTGACTAACAGTGAGACTATTCATGATAACTGCACGATAGTGAAGTGACTAACAGTGAGACTATTCATGATAACTGCACGATAGTGAAGTGACTAACAGTGAGACTATTCATGATAACTGCACGATAGTGAAGTGACTAACAGTGAGACTATTCATGATAACTGCACGATAGTGAAGTGACTAACAGTGAGACTATTCATGATAACTGCACGATAGTGAAGTGACTAACAGTGAGACTATTCATGATAACTGCACGATAGTGAAGTGACTAACAGTGAGACTATTCATGATAACTGCACGATAGTGAAGTGACTAACAGTGAGACTATTCATGATAACTGCACGATAGTGAAGTGACTAACAGTGAGACTATTCATGATAACTGCACGATAGTGAAGTGACTAACAGTGAGACTATTCATGATAACTGCACGATAGTGAAGTGACTAACAGTGAGACTATTCATGATAACTGCACGATAGTGAAGTGACTAACAGTGAGACTATTCATGATAACTGCACGATAGTGAAGTGACTAACAGTGAGACTATTCATGATAACTGCACGATAGTGAAGTGACTAACAGTGAGACTATTCATGATAACTGCACGATAGTGAAGTGACTAACAGTGAGACTATTCATGATAACTGCACGATAGTGAAGTGACTAACAGTGAGACTATTCATGATAACTGCACGATAGTGAAGTGACTAACAGTGAGACTATTCATGATAACTGCACGATAGTGAAGTGACTAACAGTGAGACTATTCATGATAACTGCACGATAGTGAAGTGACTAACAGTGAGACTATTCATGATAACTGCACGATAGTGAAGTGACTAACAGTGAGACTATTCATGATAACTGCACGATAGTGAAGTGACTAACAGTGAGACTATTCATGATAACTGCACGATAGTGAAGTGACTAACAGTGAGACTATTCATGATAACTGCACGATAGTGAAGTGACTAACAGTGAGACTATTCATGATAACTGCACGATAGTGAAGTGACTAACAGTGAGACTATTCATGATAACTGCACGATAGTGAAGTGACTAACAGTGAGACTATTCATGATAACTGCACGATAGTGAAGTGACTAACAGTGAGACTATTCATGATAACTGCACGATAGTGAAGTGACTAACAGTGAGACTATTCATGATAACTGCACGATAGTGAAGTGACTAACAGTGAGACTATTCATGATAACTGCACGATAGTGAAGTGACTAACAGTGAGACTATTCATGATAACTGCACGATAGTGAAGTGACTAACAGTGAGACTATTCATGATAACTGCACGATAGTGAAGTGACTAACAGTGAGACTATTCATGATAACTGCACGATAGTGAAGTGACTAACAGTGAGACTATTCATGATAACTGCACGATAGTGAAGTGACTAACAGTGAGACTATTCACTGTAACTCTATAACGCGCCTCTCCAATTACAACTGTTACAATTATCACGGGTCCAACTGTTGCGCGGCAACATATGGGTATACTACCCCCCCCCACCCAACCTCTGGGTTTTCCACATGTTTTCTAAGCTATACCCCCCCCCCAAATCGACGACCCACCATCTTGTATTCCTGAACCCCCCCCCTGTCCACTTGCCCTTGTTTTGGCAGTAAGAGAGGTGGGGGGGGGGAGGTTGGGAGGGTTGTAAAGAACTTCTGGTCGCCAGTTTGAGCGTGAAAATTGTGATTCTTAAAGTTATGTGTGTGGTGGCCATAGTGTGTGTGTGGTGGCCATATAGTGTGTGTGGTGGCCATAGTGTGTGTGGTTGTCAGTGTGTGTTGCGGTCATAATGTGTGTGGTGGCCATATTGTGTGTGGTGGTCAGTGTGTGTTGCGGCCATAATGTGTGTGGTGGCTCTAGTGTGTGTGGTGGCCATAGTGTGTGTTGGGGTCGTAGTGTGAGTGGCGGCCACATTGTGTGTGGTATAGGTGTTTGGTCTAGTCGTGTTTGCGTGGTGGTAAGTTTGTGTGTGTGAGTGGGAAGTATCAGATGTGAATGTCGTCTGCCAACTAATGCGGCGATCTACATGTCTGGGAGCATTCAGCTAAAACGTGTCCTTTGGGAGTGTCACACGGATGTGTTCACATTGAGGTGGGAGTGGGGGTGAGCAGTTTTTAATTAGAGCTGTTACGCCACCAAAATGTCTGACAGCCGATGACGTCATCGCCAGCACGTGAGTTATGCCCTACGTCACCAGGCCCGGTGCGTCCATCTTGGGTTGACGACTGAGTAGGGTTAGAGGTTGGTTTTTTATGTCATGATAGACGCGAGTGGCGCCTGTCATATGTGGACTGTGAATCTGAAAGATGGTCCGAGCTCAAAGAAAACCACCCAAAAAGTGATGCATACTTCAAACTCCCCCGCAAATCACAAAACATCATTTTCAGGCTAAGGACGGGCCACAACAAACTAAGGCAACACATGTTCCGCAAACTTTGAATTGGAGAAAGCGAAATGTGCCCCTGCGGGATAGCTGCGGAAAATGCGGAACATGTTCTCCAAAACTGCCCTCTGTACCACCATACCCGGACAGACATATAGCCCCAGGAAGCTACCCTCGATGACAAACTCTATGGTGGACTGGAACAACTGACAGCCACAGCGCAGTTCATCACAAATATAGGACTTGCTGTCTAAATCCTCTATCAAAAGATTTTGAGAACGAAGAAGAAGAAGAAGAAAATATGTGGACTGATTTGATTCACATGCGGTCTCGATGCCAGCGACTCGTGACAATCAGAGATCAAAGACAGTAGGAAGTGTGTTACCAATCGTATCATACAGTCTCAGTGGTATGTTGCAAACCAGTGCGGCCATGTATGCAGACGATTTGGTCATCTGGAGCACCGGTAAAGATGCCAACCGACTTCAACAGCTACTACAGCGAGACCTTTCAGCTATCAGTAGGTACATGCAGAGGTGGCAGATGGAAATTAAAACCGAGAAGACGGTCTATTAACTCTGCACTAATGGCCGAACCATTCTCAAACAGGAGATAGTGCTTAAAATAAACGATGTAGCACTCAAATGGGACAAGCAACCGGTTTACCTGGGAGTCAAGCTGGATCAAAAAGTACAAATGCATAATTTCGTACAAGACCTGTACTCCCAGGCTACTGCCAAGCTCAACCTGGTGAAAAAGCTTGCATGCACAAACTGGGGCGCTGGAGCAAGCACGCTCAGAGCTCTCTTTCTGGGCAGTGTAAGGTCGATAATGGACTACAGCATGCCCGTCCAAGCCTTTGCCAGCAAAACGGCATTGGAAAAGCTGGGTCGTATCCAGATCCAGGCTCTAAGATTTATCTGTGGCGCTTACAGAACTATACCCACAGCTGCTGTGGAAGTCATCGCAAACGAAGAACCACTCGATATACGTAGGGACAAGGCAATCATAACAACTGCAGAGAGGTACCGCAGGTTAGACACTAGATAACCCTGCTACCAAATGCAGAATAACTGGAGCGGGCGTGGGAGTTTGAAACGTTCCTCATTTATGCATCAAGTAACGGAGCTTTACAGGGACGTCAAACCCGCACGAAATAGACGACAAATAATAAATGCCCCACTTAAACCGCCCTATGCGGAATGTACACGTCCCGAAATACGTTTGTCTTTGACTGACACGGCAGTGACGAAACGCAGCCCTGAACATGTACAGAAAGTGGCTGCCCTTGAGACGATAGAAGGGTTCGCGGGAACCCAAGTAAAAGTGTTCACGGATGGGTCTGCCAGTTCAAGTGAAGGAATGGCAGGATATGGTGCCGGTTTCGACACGGTACTGTATTGTGACTCGAGATCAGCCCTCGAAATCCTACTTAGTGAGAAGCGTAGCACCCACTTGGTTGACGTCATCTTGGAGGAGGTGGGTAAGCTCGAAAGACTTGGAGGTAAGGTAACAGTGCAGTGGATCCCAAGTCACGTGAATGTTGACGGCAATGAAAAGGCAGACTCCCTGGCAAAAGTAGGAGAGGCCCTGCCCCAACCAGAGGCCCCAGTTACTTATCTTGGGGCTAAAACCTGGCTAAAGGACCGCTTCAGGAACCAGTGGTACCAGGAGTGGGCTGACAAGACGACAGCCAGGTGTTTTTTTTCGCTAACATGCCCAGGCCAATCCGTTCAGACCAGTGGTGGAACCTGAGTCGCAAACACCAGAGTATAGTGACTCAGATGAGAACAGAGCACTGCCCAACCAACTCGTACTTTCACAGGCTAGACCACAACAGTGACCCCAACTGGCCAACTGTTTCGTTTGATGTTAGCCCCACAGACGTCCCAGCTTTAGTTACTGTTTCAAGAAGTAGTGGTCAGTGGCCAGGAGGTGGACATTAGACTTCAGTTCAGCTCCTTGGGCCTTTCACCGTCTCCTGATTTTCAACTTGTCCAGATATGTCGGTAACTTATTCCTCAAACTCGCCCCCCACCACCAAACAACTGTCACGGTCAGATACCGCGCGATGTTACGGTCAGCTGGGTTATGGGGTGTTAGTTGACCTCGGGTTGCCTGGCGACGGGGCCCGTGACTGAGAACTTCATCGTGGGACGAGATGGCAGGTGACCTTGAGAGCCTGGTCTGCGTTGAGAAGCGAGAGAGAGACGGGGTGTGTCATTGCACAGTTGTAAAATATCTCGTGGCTATTCACTATTGACAAGGCGCAAGTAAACAAAGATGAATCTAATCATTGAACATTGATTCAATGTTGTGTAGATTGAATTTCACTCACCAAAGATCTGTCGGGTTGTGTAGATTGAATTTCACTCACCAAAGCTCTGTCGGGTTGTGTAGATTGAATTTCATTCAACGTGTTAACGTGAGTTGAATGTCCGGTTCACCTCAAGTTGACCTGAGCTGACGCAGTTGACGTGAGTTGAATGTCCGGTTGACCTCAAGTTGACCTGACGTAGTTGGCGTGAGTTGAATGTCCGGTTCACCTCAAGTTGACCTGAGCTGACGTAGTTGACTTGAGTTGAATGTCCGGTTCACCTCAAGTTGACATGAGCTGACGTAGTTGACTTGAGTTGAATGTCCGGTTGACCTCAAGTTGACATGAGCTGACGTAGTTGACGTGAGTTGAATGTCCGGTTGACCTCAAGTTGACCTGAGCTGACGTAGTTGGCGTGAGTTGAATGTCCGGTTCACCTCAAGTTGACCTGAGCTGACGTAGTTGACGTGAGTTGAATGTCCGGTTCACCTCAAGTTGACCAAGCCAGTGGCGTCATTAGACTAATCTGTCACGCATCAAACTTTATTTGATCCTATTCTTTGTTCAAAGGTTTCCTGTCGGATATTTTAATTTCAGATTCAAAAACACACTCTACGTCATTCATGATGCGATTGGTCGGTCAGTAAGTGACTTTAAAACGCCCGGATGATTTCATCACGTGATGTTAGTAGGCACGTGATCAGCCCTCGGTGATCGTTTGAGAGAAACTCGGATACGGCATGGCCAGGTCTTGGTCAGTGAAATCTCCCACGCACCCCTTACCCGCCCCCCCCCCACAATGCCCCACCACTGGGAAAGACCTCATTTTAACGCATTTAAAGTTGTTGTCAAACAGTCTTACACTTACACACTATGATGTCATACAATATTGGAATCTCAGTAGATATCGAATGACTTATTATGTGTTCAGTGCACATAAATTTGGAATCGATTTCAATCTATGGATACGTACAACAATATATGTGATAGATGTCGAGGACTTTGGCCATATTCTTTATTATATCTATCTCTATATATATAAGACGCATTTGTTGTCTGTCTGTCTGTCTGTTCCCTAATAACTCAAGATCCAGACAACCAAATAACGTGAAATTTGGTACACGTACACAAAATTATACCGGAAAGGTTATTAAACAGGTTTCGTTCCATATATATAAGATACTGGGGGCCGGGGGCCCAAAATGTAATTTTTCCTTATATGAGCTATATAATAAAAATTTATTGAAAATTAAGACGTAAAATAATGACGCAAAATAATAAACATTTTGGTGTCGAGATTAACAAGAAGGCGATTATCGCCATAAAATATTTTTGTTGTTGTTGCTTTTGTTGTTGTAATTGTTGTTTTGTTGTTGTTTTGTTGTTGATGTTTTTGTTGTTGTTTTGTTTTTGTTGTTGTTGCTGTTGTTGCTTTTGTGTTGTTTTTTGCTGTTGTTGTTGTTGTCCACATCCCTTGCCCTGCGACGACAATGTCCTTCATGTTGTTGTTGCTTTGTTGTTGTTGCTGTTGTTGTTTTGTTGTTGTTGCTTTGTTGTTGTTGCTGTTATAGTTGTTTTGTTGTTGATTTTGTTGTTTTTGTTGTTGTTTTGTTTTTGTTGTTTTGTTGCTGTTTCTGTTGTTGTTTTTGTCGTTGTTGCTGTTGTTGTTGTTTTGTTGTTGTTGCTTTGTTGTTGTTGCTGTTGTTGTTGTAGTTCTTGTTTGTTGTTGTTTTGTTTTTGTTGTTTGTTTTTGTTGTTTTGTTGCTGTTGTTGTTTTTGTTGTTGTTGCTGTTGTTGTTAAACCCGGGAAAAGCCGGGTGGGTACTTGCCCCTAGTTAAATATATGAAATAATTGTATGTGACGTGTATGTCTATTAAGTATGTATGAATAATGACCAACCACGTATGGTCAGAATATTGTGACCATCTATATATGGTTATAATTTGGGGAAACGTGGAGTGGTCACTTTTTGGTGACCAAATCCATATTGAATGAATCAGTGACCAACCTCGTGTGGTCAGAATATGGGGAAACGTGGAGTGGTCACTATTGGTACATATGGTCTGCTTACGACACTGGGCCCATTGATCGGTCCCCGGGCGGCGCTGTCAATAAGGTGTTTGCTGCCTGTCACTCTCAGAGGCTAGAGTAGGATTTGCACCAGGGGCGTTATGAGACGAAACTTTAAATGGAGGGCAACAAGGGGATGGGGGAGGGAGGGAGGCAGGAGAGTTGGGATTCTTACGCGGTTTTAGAGGGGGGGGGGATAAAATAGCAAATAGATGAGGAGGGAGGATGAGGGTGACAGAGAGATAGAGAGAGAGACAGAGGGAGAGAGTGTGATTTATCGCAATCATACCATTTGCTAGAGAGAGAGAGGGAGATATAGAGACACAGAGAGAGAGAGAGAGAGAGAGAGAGAGAGAGAGAGAGAGAGAGAGAGAGAGAGAGAGAGATAAAAATACAGAGAGATAGACAGAGGGGGAGAGTGTGATTTATCGCGATCATACCATTTGCTAGAGAGAGAGAGAGGGAGATATAGAGACAGAGAGAGAGAGAGAGAGAGAGATAGAGAGATAAAAATACAGAGAGATAGGCAGAGGGATAAAAATACAGAGAGATAGACAGAGGGGGAGAGTGTGATTTATCGCGATCATACCATTTGCTAGAGAGAGAGAGGGAGATATAGAGACAGAGAGAGAGAGATAGAGAGATAAAAATACAGAGAGATAGACAGAGGGATAAAAATACAGAGAGATAGACAGAGGGGGAGAGTGTGATTTATCGCGATCATACCATTTGCTAGAGAGGGAGATAGAGAGAGAGAGGGAGAGAATTTAGTGGTTCTCACAGCGAGATAAACCCTGACGAAAGGAATCGCCACATTAAGGTGTTAACTGAATTATCAACACAAAAAAAAGTATTTGACTGAGAACTGTGTGAAATCGTGTTTGTAATAGTTGAGAATTGTAGCATGACACAAGACGATATATGTATGTATCAAAGTAATCAATAGATAGATGGATGAATGGATCGATGCAAGGGTGGGCATATTGAATGAATAATGGATTGGGTCAATGGATGGGTCGATGGATAGATGAATATATTGGATGGATGGATAGATTGGATGGATGGATAGATTGGATGGATGGATAGATTGGATGGATGGATAGATTGTTGTTTTAAAAAGCCAAACACTGAGGCCGATTCCAATAGAAGAGTAATAAGTTAAATGTAAAATAATCTTTTTTTAAAAAGGACACGCTTTTATTTACATATAGAAATTGCACTAAATATGTATAATACAAAAAAAACCAACACATTTTCCCCTAACTGAAAATTGAACCTCGTACCCCCATGTCGGCAATCGATCACGCTTATATTTCGGCCAGCAAGACTTGATGTTGATAGTAATTTTTAAAGTTATAATAATTGTATCCCTCTAGGGCGAATTGAGGCATGGTTCATTGACGCCAGTGATAATATTTTATATATACAAAAACTAAAAACTAAAAGTGCAATAATTTCAATACGGTACATTCAATCGATCTGAAATTTTGATACAATGCATTGTCATCCAAGATCTATCTGTGGTAAAAATTTTAGATCTCTAGGACCATCAGAAGTGGTATAATTTTAAGTTTCAAGTTTTGAAGGAAGGATGGAAGGAAGGGTGGATGGATACAACATACAAACATTGTGACTTAAATAAAAGCGTGTAAAAATAACACATCATGACCTCGAGGCCTGGGGCCACCTCATTAAAACCGAGGCCTGGGCCTTATTCACAATTGTTACAAATTACACGTGGGCCCCATTTCATAAATATTTAACATATTATTCCTAAGAAATGAACAAAAGTTCAACAAACTACCGCATTAGTTATCCGAACCACTCCGGGGAAAAAAAAGGGCCAGCACAATTTTTTCCCCGTATTTTTTTTTATTATTACCTCCCCTTCCCCCCCCCAGCCCCACCCACCGTGCTGATACAATCAATAACCTCTTCACTTCCGCTTCAAGGGAGAGAACTCTTCTTTCTCGTGTAACTCTGCCTCGCCACAATGAAATGTGAGCCGGAAGTAGTGTTTTGTTTACAAACACCTCAGTAGTGGCGACTCTCATAATAAGTTGTAAAAATTTTGATAATTAAAAAATGAATTGGCTTCTTGTTGGTTAAAATAATGATTGAGGGAGTGGAAGAGAGGGAGGGGTGGAGGGCAAGAGAGGGAGATAAATGTGTATAGAGAGAGGGAGGGAGGTAAAATAGGAAGAGAGGGATGGGTAGAGAGGGATGGGTAGAGTGGCCAGCTGCAAGGAATTTGCCGGCACAATCCCTGATTTTCACCTCTGTCCCGGAATCCCGGTTTGGAGGCAATTTGTCCCGGATTGTGAAATTTTTATCTTTTCTTAAATTTTGTTCTTTAAAAAATTTTCAATCCGGTACCCAACTTGTCAATCTGGAAAAGCTTGTTGAGTTTGCCTTTGCCCTGGCTGGAACATCAACCGAAGTTGAAAAGAGTTTTTTCGTTGATCAAGCAAATATGGAGTGATCAGCGAAGCAGATTGGATTTAAAAACTGTCGATGCCTTCCTTACTCTCAGTTCAATTCAACTCGGAAACGATCTGCCGTGAGTTCTATGAGACCATCAAAAAGGATTTAATTTTCCTCGATAAGGCACATTCAAACAATAAATGTGATAATTATAATGTAAAAAACTCTCTAGTCAGAATAAAAAAACTTTTATGATTCAATAATTATATTCTAAAATTTCATTAACTTTTGATTAGATTTTTTCAAAACTCTCATGCACACTAAAATAAAAATTAAAAAAAAGAAAAAGCCAAAAATTGCTTAAGTGATTGCAGGTTTAAATTTTACAAGCAATTTTGGTTTTTCCAAAATATCTAATAATAAACAGGAACCAAAGCATTTTCCTTGCAATATGCAGAATCATGAAAATTTCAAGAATTTTATTCATGTCCCGGTTTCCACTAAAAAAAAGTCCCGGATTTTTTCCAAAATTGTCTGGCCACTCTAGGGATGGGTAAAGAGAGGGATGGAGGGAGGGAAAGATAGAAAGAGAGGGAGTGAGATGGATAGAGAGAGAGAGGGAGGGAAAGACAGGGAGAGAGGGAAGGAGTGGGAGAGGGTGAGGAATATATAGAAAGTGAGAGATTGTAGGAGGGAGAGTGTAATAGAGAGAGGGAAAGTGTAATAGAGAGAGGGAAAGAAAGGGGGTGTGAGAGAGGGGGAGTGAGTCAGTAGTTGACCGAGTGAGTCAGTAGCTGACCGAGTGAGTCGGTAGTTGACTGAGGGAGCCAGGAGTATAAATTGTCAACAAATAAAATAATCTTATAATAACAATGATGAGAAAATTAACGAGGCTGGTTTCTATGGCAACAGTTCCATTTCGGTGAAAAAGTTGTTTATAATAATACAATATGAAATACTTATTATATGGAATGCAAAATACACAAACAACTAGTGTGATGAAAACAATCAATTTGAGCTTTATTATTAAGCTAACACGACAGTAAACGTTTCGGCTAATGCCTTCATCAGTACAATAAACATAAAATATGTACTTACATAAGTAATAAAATTATATTTAAAATCTTAAGACATACTATAGCTCGGGTTCTATGTTGCATTGATAAGTATAGATCGTGCATCATCATGCTACAAACATGACATGAGTTAAAATGTGTTCACAAATAATAATATTTTAATTTTAGAAACAGAGCCAAAACAAATCTTTGTTTTTTTTAACGTAAATTAACATAAAGCGTAGGGACTATTTGAAGACGCGTAGGAATTTATTTATTTATTTATTCGCCACCCTCACCTGGAATTATGGATTGCCATGGGTACAGGAAAAGACTTCCGATACATTGCAGCTCATGACATAAGCAAAGTTTTAGGTGTTGCCAGAGCCCAGTGTCTGCCTTTGTTTCACAGTTTTACCGGTTGTGATACCGTCAGCTGTTTTAATGGTATCGGCAAGAAGACAGCTTGGGAGGTCTGGAGCAAATACGACCATGTTACAGCCATATTTCAAAAACTGTGTTGTGCTCCATTTGAACTAATAGCTAATGACATGTCAGTTCTGGAGCGTTTTGTGACGCTTTTGTATGACAGAGGTAGCAACTGCCATGATGTCAACAGTGCCAGGAAATACCTGTTTACAAAGACTGGCCGCCAAATTGAAAACATTCCTCCAACGAGTGAGGCCTTGTTTCAGCACTGCAAACGGGCAATTTACCAAGGAGGCCATATTTGGAGCCAGGCACATGAACGACAACCAGTGCTTCCTGATCCAAGGGAGTGGGGTTGGCAGCTAATGGACAGACAATGGCAGCCTTTTTGGACTGTTTTGCCACAAGCCTCTATGACTTGTCGTGAACTGTTGAAATGTGCTTGTAAAAAAGAATGCAGATCCAAGCGTTGTAAGTGCAATAAGGCCGGATTAAAATGCACTGCTTTATGCAGCTGTGTCTGTGGAGCCGACAGTTCAGTACAACATCCAGTTCAAGCATCTAACACAAATTGAACTAATTGAACCAGATTAAAAAATGTAAGGTCAATTTATCATCATACTCAAAATTTACTTTTGTGGCCATTTTTATGTAAATAAAAATAGAAACTTAACAAACTTGTGCATTTTCTGTCTCACATTTAGATTTGCATTATAAACTGAACATCTGTGCCAGGTTTGGTGTTTGTAGCACAAAAGTGCATGATTTGTCAACATAGAACCCGAGCTATATATCATAAAATAGTTATGTAAAATAAAAAGAAAACTACAAACAGTGACACGGGCATATAGGAAAAAGAGGAAGTATCAAAAGTAACAGTGAAAACCACAACGGGAAAAAGATTCTAAAGTTAGGTAAAATTATGAATTTGGTTAATTCCATTTGGGGCCCTCATATAAAATACCAGTAACTGCAATATCTGAAATTCCAACCTTAGTCTACACTGTTGAAATGTTTAGACACGGGACATTGAGCCTGTTTATTTATATTATAAAGGTGGTCTCTAAACCGATCTCCAAGACGACGACCTGTCTCACCCGCACCCACGTAAATTTGATTGAACATCTTGCAAAAAATTGCATAAATAATTATATAGACTGTTTCCCCCCCCCCTTTTTTTGTTATATATGTGTGGGGGTGGGGTGGGGAGATTAGCTGAGGCAACGGTGGTCATACATTTTAAAACAGTAAGATTGGTGCCTCCAACTGGCCCCCCAAGGACGAAGGAGACGCATATGTTGATAGGTGAGTCCCACGTCCCAAGGTATGTTAATTGTAATTCAAACAAAAACTATGAAAGCGCAACCGGAGACCACATCAACACAGAGATATCTTTACAAAACAGAACTCATAGTCAGACACGACCAGCTGTTGTCTCGGGGAGCACGAGTGCACACAAATTCAAGTAATATATCAACAAATGTATCCTTGAGTCGAAAATAACTGTCGATGTAGCTGGTGTTTTAGTTTTAGATGTCGCTGTTGGTGGCGGCGGTGTGGCGTGTTAGTTTAATTTCTGTTGTCGATTTTTTTGTTGGCTGTTGATGGTGCTGCTGATGTTGATGGTGCTGCCTCTTTTGAAATAACCGCTGCTACTGAGGCTACTGCTGCTGACTTTGCTACTTTTCCTCAAAACTTCGACACCCATCTCTGATCCAGCCCTAAATCATTTTGAGGATCCCTGCCCACGCAGTGTGCTATTCATCTAATTATGGTAACAGTTATTTCTTGTGTCGTTTGGGCCGAAAGTATGAGAACCGTCGTGAAACAACCGAACAATCTGCGCCTCGTGATTAACACCCCCCCCCCTCCCAGCCAATTTTCCCCCCCAGTTATGAACAGATGACTGTAGTATATGCGGCGGTTATTAAGCTGTGTTAAAAGGTTAAGTACGAGGCATATTAAGAGTCAGCTGCCGCCAGGGCATATCTCACGTGATTTGTGGTTTGTGTGTGGTTCGTTGTGTGGGGTGTGGCACCACCACATCCTATGCCGGTGTGTGTGAGTGGTTTCTGTGATAAATGGGCCTGTGTGGACCCACAGACCGACGTGTAAACGACTACCCCACAGTGCCACACCACACACACATTCCCTCACAATGCCACTCACATTCCCCCACAATGCCCCACACGCATTCCCTCACAATGCCACACACGCATTCCCTCAAAATGCCACTCACACTGCCACTCACATTCCCCCACACACATCCCCTCACATTGCCACACACACATCCCCTCACAATGCCACACACACATTCCCTCACAATACCACACACACTGCCACTCACATTCCCCCACACACATCCCCTCACATTGCCACACACACATCCCCTCACAATGCCACACACACATCCCCACACACTGCCACTCACATTCCCCCACAATGCCACACACACATTCCCTCACAATACCACACACACATTCCCCCACAATGCCACACACATTCCCCCACAATGCCACACACACATTCCCCCACAATACCACACACACATTCCCCCACAATGCCACACACATTCCCCCACAATGCCACACACACATTCCCCCACAATGCCACCCCCCTCCAGTCTCACCAACAACCTGTTACCACAACCATATTCCACGTGACATTTGAGCCCAACACTTGTGAGTCATTTATTGACCTGCCTGTTCACTTTGAGATCAGACCTACCCAGCGGTAATTACCAGCGTTTGTAGGCCGACCTAATTATTGCTTGCTTACATACCGCTCTACTGGGATCCATTAATACCCTCAACATGGGGGGGGGGTATTTGTTACTGTAACATATGGGTTAAGGGCGGGAAAAGTCGTGGTATTATTGGCTACATGTTCTACGCCTCAAGATTACAAGTGAAAAGTCCACCTCCCATCTTTGGGAGAAGTGAAAAGTCCACCTCCCATCTAGGCCTGTCAACGGGTACCCGTTGCCATCTGGATTACCCGGGTAGTAAAATTCCCGGGTAATCCAGTAAAAATGTGGCCTTCAATGTCTAAATTAACCAAACTTCGGCTCGCATGCGGCTTTTTTGTGTTAAATTTAATGCTCGCGAAACAATTTATCAAATGAAAATTTTTGTTTAAAATATATGCTGTGAAATACATCTAAGGAGAACTATCTGTCAACGGGAAATACAATACGGTCTCGACAGACCACAATGTATGTGATACATCTTTTTTCTCTGAAAAGGAAACAGAAATCGCAAACACAAGAAGATTTTGGTTCTTTGAATGAATTATATAAAGAAAACAAAACTCCTCTGCCTAAAATAAGGATGGACTGTATAGAGATGAAAGAGGCCGTGTTTGTTGTTGTTAATAAAAACATTGAAATATTTGATTGCTTACAATTTATTTAATGACTTTTTACATGCATTCAAACGTGTAGCGATTTTTAGAGTTCAACTTCACATTAAATAACAAAAGTAAATGACAATAAAGTTATTTGACAACTGCTCATTTTCAAAAAGGAAGTACGGCTTTTATGGGGGGGGGCCTCTAAGCTATGTGTTATCATATTGGAGGGGCTCTAAGTTTTTGTAACAACCTGTGATTGGGGGGGGGGTAAAAATCGGCCAAAATCGCTTGACGTCATTTATGTACGCCGTACAGTACGGTCCCTAAGACGTCGGCCGTGTAGCTACTGTGTGAAATGAGGTGCATGGAAGGTGGCTAGGTAGCATTGTATAGCGGTCATGACGGGGAAGATTATGTGATGTTTCGATCGGGTAACCCGGGTACCCGTTCGAAATTTGGACGGGTACCCGGGCAGCATTTTTCAACAATATTGACAGCCCTACTCCCATCTTGGGGAGAAGTGAAAAGTTCACCTCCCATCTTGGGGAGAAGTGAAAATTTCACCTCCCATCTTGGGGAGAAGTGAAAAGTCCACCTCCCATCTTGGGGAGAAGTGAAAAGTCCACCTCCCATCTTGGGGAGAAGTGAAAAGTTCACCTCCCATCTTGGGGAGAAGTGAAAAGTTCACCTCCCATCTTGGGGAGAAGTGAAAAGTTCACCTCCCATCTTGGGGAGAAGTGAAAAGTTCACCTCCCATCTTGGGGAGAAGGGAAAAGTTCACCTCCCATCTTGGGGAGAAGTGAAAAGTTCACCTCCCATCTTGGGGAGAAGTGAAAAGTTCACCTCCCATCTTGGGGAGAAGTGAAAAGTTCACCTCCCATCTTGGGGAGAAGTGAAAAGTCCACCTCCCATCTTGGGGAGAAGTGAAAAGTTCACCTCCCATCTTGGGGAGAAGTGAAAAGTCCACCTCCCATCTTGGGGAGAAGTGAAAAGTCCACCTCCCATTTTGGGGAGAAGTGAAAAGTCCACCTCCCATCTTGGGGAGAAGTGAAAAGTTCACCTCCCATCTTGGGGAGAAGTGAAAAGTCCACCTCCCATCTTGGGGAGAAGTGAAAAGTTCACCTCCCATCTTGGGGAGAAGTGATAGGTTCTCAGCCTCTATAGCACCGCGACCCTTCTATAACATTAGCCAAACTGGGGCTACCTACTATATAGAATTTTACCTTGATATCGAGGAAACAGAGGCTAAACAGAAGGCTAAACAGAGGCTAAATGGAAGGTTAAACAGAGGCTAAACGGAAGGCTAAACAGAAGGTTAAACAGAGGCTAAACGGAAGGATAAACAGAGGCTTAACGGAAGGCTAAACATAGGCTATACGGAAGGCTAAACAGAGGCTAAACAGAAGGCTAAACAGAAGGTTAAACAGAGGCTAAACGGAAGGCTAAACATGGGCTATACGGAAGGCTATACATAGACTACACGGAAGGCTAAACAGAGGCTACACGGAAGGCTAAACAGAGGCTATACGGAAGGCTATACAGTGGCAAAACGGAAGGCTATTCATAGGCTATACGGAAGGCTAAACATAGGCAATACGGAAGGCTAAACAGAGGCTATACAAAGACTAAACTGAAGGCTAAACAGAGGCAAAACGGAACGCTAAACATAGACTATACGGAAGGCTAAACAGAGGCTAAACGAAAGGCTAAACGGAAGGGTATACTAGGCTAAACGGAAGGCTAAACAGAGGCTATACGGAAGGCTAAACAGAGGCTAAACGGAAGGCTAAACAGAAGACTAAACTGAAGGCTATACAGAGGCTAAACGGAAGGCTAAACGGAGGCTAAACGAAAGGCTGAACAGAGGCTAAGGTCTTTTAGAAAAATTAATTGGTTGTTGCTATAGTTGTATTTGTGTGTGATTGGGGTTTGAGGGGGGGCAAGGAAAGCAGACACAAGGGACCTAGTCTGGGGGTCGTTGGTAGGCGGTGTGTGTGTGGCGGGGGGGACAAGGGGGAATCTGTAACAACACCAACAAAACAAATAATATATAAATGTCTATAAATATATAAATGTCTACATGAAAATGAAATTTACTTCGGTTATCTAAATTGTAGTTTATAGATAAATGTATGTAGTCGGTCAGTAGTTCCGACTTGTCAGTAGTTATGACCTGTCAGTAGTTCCGACTTGTCAGTAGTTACAACCTGTCAGTAGTTACGACTTGTCAATAGTTACGACTTGTCAGTAGTTACGACTTGTCAGTAGTTACGACCTGTCAGTAGTTACGACCTGTCAGTAGTTACGACCTGTCAGTAGCTACGACCTGTCAGTAGTTACGACCTGTCAGTAGTTACGACCTGTCAATAGTTACGACCTGTCAGTAGTTACGACCTGTCAGTAGTTACGACCTGTCAGTAGTTACGACTTGTCAGTGTTTTGTAAGAACACGAAACCACTCAGACCCTTGTCAACAGAATTCGAATTTTAAAAATAAACATTAAATTTTAAAAAATTTAAATCACATTTTGTAGAGACGCCTTTTCCTCCCTCAAACGGGTCACGGCATTTCAAAAACTCGCCACTCGTGTTCAAAACTGCTTTTTGCAGTAGCAGTAGAACGCTTAATTCATCGTTCTTGTGGTAGCTTCAATGGGTCTATTTGATTTTAGTTCAACCACAAGAAATTATGTATAATAAACCCTTTGCTTTCCATCTCATTTTCTCGTCCACTCGACGTGCCCAACCTCTGACGCAAGCAATCAAAACACTGCAACAACACTGATGGGTATATAAAAGGTGTACTTTATTGGAAATAAATATATTGCATTGTGATTATATCACGTGTTAAACAAATGCTTAGTGAAATAATATTGGCTGTAAGGTTAGGCTTTGACCAGTGTGAAGGTCATTGTTTTACCGCTGGCGGTCATTTCCTGGAAAAGGGGGAAAACAAAGCAAAAGTCAAGTTAGGAGACGAGCAAAAATCAATCAATAAATCGTTAAGTTACGTCACCTCCCTGACACAATGGAGAAACGTTGAAGACACATTTCTGCACACAAAAGTCATCGCGCTTTATAGTAATTTTCGGTGTCATAAATTATATATAATAAAAGTCGTTTTATTATAGTTAACGTGGTTATCAAAGTACCGTACTTAATGTAATGAACGTACCGTTAGAATCAATTACTTTTTAGATCGTCGAATTACGCAAGTCACATAATTATAAAATTTGATATTTTAATTAGAATTCTTTATAAAATTTAAGATGGGGCTTTCAATAATATAGACATCAGATACCATCACTGCGATGACTGTTTGCTTACTTCCACAGCTGCGCTAAAACAATCTCCCGTGACAAAAGAGTCTGGTGGGCCTGACATGGCCGACCTGGTACTTCCCACCCTCAGGTACCGTACTTACCGTGACGATTGCGCCGTCTTTGATGTAGCGGACCACCTTCCAGTCCACGCCGCCGGCAGAGCCCTCCTGGATGAACCGGTCACCCTCCATGTAAGACTTGACCTGAGGAGGAGAGAGCCGCTCGTGTCAGCGGGTGCGTCACGGGAAGCTGTTAACTAAACTAAACACATATTCTATGAGCCTGAGATTACCCTCTTAAGGCCTTGGCTAACATCTGAGCATCCCGCTGTATCAGCTGCGCAGTGCCATACAAAATTGTCTTAACGTGGGACTCTTTTTGCCTTCCTAACCTCCCAGGCTATGTCTGTCGCGGGGCACGAAGTTAACAGGCGTAATACTGTTTCAGAGGCTAGGCTGCAAGGGCGGCAGTTCGAGTCCCTGTTGTGGTCTAAGCAAGTTGAAATAATGAATTGGTTGGGCGGTGCTCAGTTCTCATTTGAGTCACTAAACTCTGATGTTTGCGACTCAAATTCCACCACAGGTCTGATCGGCTTGGCCTGTGCATGTTAGCGAATACCCCCCTGGCAGTCGTGTTGTCGGCCCACTCCTGGTACCACTTGTTCCTAAAGTGGTCAGCCAGCCAGGTCTTTGCCCCGAAGTAAGTGACTGGGACGTCTTGTTTGGGTTGAGCCACCCCGGTCGCCGTCAACATTCACGTGGCTCGCGATCCAGTTCTAACAGAATGTGCTGTCTGAAGTGAAACTGTCTCATCGCCGCGACAAGCTGACTCGTTCCACATAAACGTTGATATCTTTGTTTGAAAGATTGACTGTGGTCGCAAGCTGTCATGGCGTTACCATCACCAACATCCTCCGTTCTACACTCCATGCTCGACAACTCTCGTTCTAAACACACTAGATAAACATTCGCCCGCCCATCTCAATATGTTCAAAACTAACAAGAGACAGTGTAAAGATATGTCTTCAAGACATGGAAATGGCCGGGACAGGTGTCAATATTTAGTTCTGTCCCTTTTAAAAAAAAACTTTGTAAACTTTCCAGGTTCCTGTTGTCATGTTCCTGTTGTCTCACGCACCCCAACCCAACCACCCACCCCAACCACCCACCCCCTCTCGTTATTTAATGTCGTTGAAATAACTTCCTATTGATGTATTCTGCTTTAAGGCTTTGAGCCCCGTTTACATCCGTGCGCTCTAACCCCAACATGCGCCCTAACCCTAACGCGAATCTAAACATCTTTGCGCATGTCTCTCCACATCGATGCCGAACTACGCTGGTCTCGATATAAATAACTTCAGGGATTTCCAAATTTCTGTGCTCCCCGAAACCCTTTCTAATGTGTTTTCTTTTAAAAACTCTCCAATAGCAGTTTCATGGGCGCGCTCACCTGTTAACAACTGCCAGGAGAGGTCTCCAACGACAGCAGCAATCATCAGAAGTCTGACATGCGCCATGACATGTGATATTGTTGTTTTCTCCTTGTGGTGTGCGCGTGTGTTGGCGTAAATAACAACTCGACCACAACGGAGACTACACGACCACCGTGTGTTGTAACCGTCTGCGGCGAGCTGTCAATGTTGGTGTGACAGCCTGTGAACACAGACATGTCATCTAGTCACTACCAAGGTAGCTTCCTTTCGGTACGGATGTGACCTCCCCTCAACACACTCATGTTGTATCCTGTCCTTACGGATGTGAGATTTTTAAATGGCATCCTGACAATTTTGATTTGACAGTCTTTCAATAATGATCTGTCATTCCGGCAATCGTCATGTGACAAACTGTCAACACGGGCGTGACGCTCTGTCATTTCTGACGTGTCAAAAAGTAATTACCGTCACGTCAGTATCGCCCGTGCCCTTCCCGGTCACGGCGTGCTCTACGCCACCCCTCACCCCTCCCTCTCACCTGAATCTTGATGCCTCCAGGACCTTCTGTCTCCGTCGTCTCACCCAGCACCGACGTGTCTTTGCGAGGCTCCTTGCCCTCTATGTTGACCACGGACGTGAAGGTGTTGCCGTCGAGGGCGATGTCCACATCTTTGATGTTGCTGATGTCTTTGATGGCCTCGGCCTGACCAACTGTACGCGACAGATGTACATGGCATAACGACACGTGCATGTTACATGTACACAGCCTAACAACATGAGAGAGAGAGAGAGAGAGAGAGAGAGAGAGAGAGAAAAGGCGAGAGAGAGGGAGAGAAAGGGCGAGAGAGAGAGAGAAAGGGCGAGAGAGAGAGAAAAAAAGCGAGAGAGAGAGAAAGGCCGAGAGAGAGAGAAAGGGCGAGAGAGAGAGAGAGAAAGGGCGAGAGAGAGAAAGGGCGAGAGAGAGAGAAAGGGCGAGAGAGAGAGAGAGAGAGAGAGAGAGAGAGAGAAAAGGCGAGAGAGAGGGAGAGAAAGGGCGAGAGAGAGAGAAAGGGCGAGAGAGAGAGAGAGAAAGGGCGAGAGAGAGAAAGGGCGAGAGAGAGAGAAAGGGCGAGAGAGAGAGAGAGAGAAAGGGCGAGAGAGAGAAAGGGCGAGAGAGAGAGAAAGGGCGAGAGAGAGAGAAAGGGCGAGAGAGAGAGAAAGGGCGAGAGAGAGAGAAAGGGCGAGAGAGAGAGAAGGCGAGAAAGAGGGAGAGAAAGGGCGAGAGAGAGAGAAAGGGTGAGAGAGAGAGAGAAAGGGCGAGAGAGAGAGAGAGAAAGGGCGAGAGAGAGAGAGAGAAAGGGCGAGAGAGAGAGAGAGAGAGAAAGGGCGAGAGAGAGAGAGAGAGAGAGAAAGGGCGAGAGAGAGAGAGAGAGAGAAAGGGCGAGAGAGAGAGAGAGAGAGAAAGGGCGAGAGAGAGAGAGAGAGAGAAAGGGCGAGAGAGAGAGAGAGAGAAAGGGCGAGAGAGAGAGAGAGAGAAAGGGCGAGAGAGAGAGAGAGAGAAAGGGCGAGAGAGAGAGAGAGAGAAAGGGCGAGAGAGAGAGAGAGAAAGGGCGAGAGAGAGAGAGAAAGGGCGAGAGAGAGAGAGAAAGGGCGAGATAGAGAGAAAGGGCGAGAGAGAGAGAAAGGGCGAGAGAGAGAGAAAGGGCGAGAGAGAGAGAAAGGGCGAGAGAGAGAGAAAGGGCGAGAGAGAGAAGGCGAGAGAGAGTGAGGGCGAGAGAGAGAGGGCGAGAGAGAGAGGGCGAGAGAGAGAGAGAAAGGGCGAGAGAGAGAGAGAGAAAGGTTGAGGGAGAGAGAGAGAAAGGTTGAGGGAGAGAGAAAGAGAGGGCGAGAGATAGAGAGGGCGAGAGATAGAGAGGGCGAGAGATAGAGGGCGAGAGATAGAGGGCGAGAGAGAGAGGGGGGCGAGAGAGAGAGGGCGGGCGAGAGAGAGAGGGCGAGAGAGAGAGAGGGCGGGCGAGAAAGAGGGGGCGAGAGAGAGAAAGAGAGAGAGAGAGTGTGTTGGTGAGAATGAGAATACTTTTTAAATGACCCATGTTTACATCCTTTTGTTTATGTGTTCCCCGTGACGCATAATGGACGCGTAAAGTATAACGTAAAGTATAACGTAAAGTATAACGTAAAGTATAACGTAAAGTATAACGTAAAGTATAACGTAAAGTATAGCGTAAAAGGATTTTTAATTTATTTTAATTTTATTTTTTTTTGTGTTGTCTTAAACCGATGTCAGTATTGTCAGTTAGAGTATTACATCTTAAGTCAATTGAAGTCTTTTTTTTATATTTTAAAACCAAACGAACAAACAGGACAACAAACAAAACAAATAAGTCAGCTAATTAAAATGTTTCACTGGACAGTTCATTACCGGGTATTTTACTAGTCATTGGTTTCTCCGCAAGTACCACATTTTACTGTATTTAACGTACGTAACAAAACACTTGACATGGGGAATATGGTACTTCATGTTAATAGATTATAGCTCGCAGTATAACACTGTCACCCAACAACATTGGCACCACCACACACCCCTGGGACCACCACACAGCTCGCACCACCCCACCACTCCACGCCCCTGAGACCACCACACAGCTCCAACACCCCACGCCCCTGGCAAAACCCCGCCACTCCACGCCCCTGACACCGCCCCAGGGACCACCACACAGCTCCAACACCCCACGCCCCTGACACCACCCCACGCCCCTGACACTACCTCACAGCCCCAACACCCACAGTTCTAACACCCCCTCCACCCCACGCCCCTGGGACCACCACACGCCACTGGCACCACCACACGCCACTGGCACCACCACACAACCACTGGCACCACCACACACCACGCCCACACCACCACAAAGCTTCAACACCCAAAGTTCTTAGGGCACGGGGCCAAGCATGACCTCTGGGACATGAGAGAAAACTCAATTTCCTATTTTGTCTTGGAGTTACCCCCCGTGAGCTGTGCCCACGAGAAGACGCTCCAAATTAGCTTCATTTTTTAAAAAAAAGTTTTGAGAGCACACAAGCGAGGAGTAGTATCTACTTGCGTACTGTCTATTTTACTATCTGCTGGTTTACTCAATATTTATGTCAACTTGGGTTACTGCTTGATAAATGTCTGGTTGGTTAAATGTCTACTTTGTAATTGTATACTTGGGAAATGTCTACTTGGGAAATGTCTACTTAAGAAATGTCTACTTGGGAAATGTCTACTTAAGAAATGTCTACTTGGGAAATGTCTACTTTTATGCCGTCTTTTATGATACTTAAGGAAACTCCTTACTGACATACTCTCTAATAATGACGTCACCTGCACCCAGTACTTGCGTCTCTCTCCTCTGTGCTATATCATGTACTTTGTTTACTCTACAGTACTTGACCACTTAGACCGATCAATTCCAATGTCCGAATTCTGTATCCTTGCATTTTTTGTTGTTGTTGCAAACTGACCTTTTAACCCACCCGAGGAATGACATTTAACCTCAAAGTTAGTTACTTTACCCCCCCCCCACACACACCAACCCAATACAAACATTCGTAGGATGAGAGGGGAGGGAGGCTACTACTCTTGCTAAATTGTTTACTCTATTTGAGGGCGGCAATTCTTTCACTGTTTGGGGGAGGGGGTGTAAAAAGGGGGAGGTTGTTAGGTCTTAGTCGCCCTCTTTCACCCCCAGTCGGCACTAACCCTGGCTACGCCCCTGCCACCCATCAGAGCCACTGACCTGCAGTTAGATACTCCTCGGCACCCCCAGGCGGCACTAACCCTGGCTACGCCCCTGCCACCCATCAGAGCCACTGACCTGCAGTTAGATACTCCTCGGCACCCCCAGGCGGCACCAACCCTGGCTACGCCCCTGCCACCCATCAGAGCCACTGACCTGCAGTTAGATACTCCTCGGCACCCCCAGGTGGCACTAACCCTGGCTACGCCCCTGCAACCCATCACAGCCACTGACCTGCAGTTAGATACTCCTCGGCACCCCTTGGTGGCACTAACCCTGGCTACGCCACTGACCTGCCGTTAGATACTTCTCGGCACCCCCAGGTGGCACTAACCCTGGCTACGCCACTGACCTGCAGTTAGATACTCCTCAGCACCCCCAGGCGGCACTAACCCTGGCTACGCCACTGACCTGCAGTTAGATACTCCTCAGCACCCTCAACTTTGCCAAGTTTCCATTTCCCGACGAACACTGCGGCCATCTTGTATGATTGAGGCTGTCGTCGTAGAGTGAGGAGTGAAAGAAAACGTTTCTTCAGCCGCTGTCAAATTTGTTTGGTATTTAGTATTTACTTATACGATCAATTACCTACAGTTTGGAAACTTCTCATCTACATGTACTTAATGTTTATTTTTAAAAGGACTTTGAGATGATGGTGAGGGCGGGGAAAGGCGGATGAGCGCTTTTCAATGGCATATATTTTTGCGATAAAGTAAATCTATCTTTATATTATTATTATAAATGTTGGAATGTCCTCAAAGTTTCAGATAATCTCAAAACAAAAATTGTCCCTTGAAACTTGTGGTTTCAAGAGTATTGTTTAGAATTTTATTTTATACACAACGTTTCCTTTAAAATTCTTGTATTCCAGTCATTATTTATTTACATTTACATTAAAAAATATCGCATTAAATCTAATCTAAAATATTTAAATCTCAATGGAAAAGCTCGTAGACTTTAGACAGTTGGGTTTCGTATGTTGCAAGTTTGAATATCGTTTAAGAGACACTATGTTATCCACATCTCTGACGTGTGTTTACATGTGTAATAATGACAACATCGTATGTTGCAAGTTTGAATATCGTTTAAGAGACATTATGTTATTCGCATCTCTGACGTGTGTTTACATGTGTAATAATGACAACATCGTATGTTGCAAGTTTGAATATCGTTTAAGAGACATTATGTTATTCGCATCTCTGACGTGTGTTTACATGTGTAATTATGACAACATCGTTTAGGCCCGTCAATAAACTACGCTAAGAATTTCTTCAATCTAATTTAACAAATTTTTAAATTACCTTTGCCTTTAATCTCGGAGTCCTAAATGACGATGCGTGTCAAAGTCTGGCAGAGGAACAGGCCCAGGTGTGACCGGTGCTTGAGTTTTATATACGACGGCCAGGTGTATCGACAGGTGTCCCACCCCAAATCAACCCTGCCCCCCCCCCAAATCATTCCACCCACTGCCCCACCATTCTCACGGCACCTCATCTCCACCAATCCCTTTTTATTAAAAAAAAATGAACCACATCATTTTTTTTTAAAATCGGAGTTCATTTAACAATACCTGAACTTATCTTTATCTCTATGACCTTCATTTCAATGACCTTCAAGCTAAATTAAGAGATCTTTCTGCCAGTTTTTTTTAAAAAGATGATACTCTAAATCAGTGCTTCTCAAAGTGGTGGTCCACGTAGCGGTGCCGGTCCTTGGGCCATCCGCTGCTTGTCCGCAGATGTTCTAAAAAAAATGACCGAAAAAATTGTCAGTGCAGGGAAAATAGTGCACCGGTCCCTGATGCAATGGAAAAAATTCCTGCCGGTCCGCCATACTAAAAAGTTTGAGAAGCACTGCTATAAATCATAGCACCTCCCTTCAAACTACCATCAATATTTCCTATTCGCAGATACATGAATAGCGCTGACATTGCGTCTTTCTTTTCTTACAATCATACATTTCAGTAACACGTTCATGAACAATATTTATGTTAGTCTTTTCCCACATGTGATTCTTTCATTCTAAGTCCATTGCATTAATGTATATACATGATTTATATCTATATACTAGGGGTCGCAGGGCACCTATGGCGCCCACTTTTTTGTGTTGTCAAAAGCCCAAGTAACTTATCCTTGTTTGATAAATACGAAATATTAAACTTCCTGAAATGTACACAAAGTATTTTATAATTATAAATCCTCAAATCCTCTTTTTACATCGCTCTCTTTTACAAAATTAAAATTATAAGCTAAAACAATGACGTCATATAATATTTTTACGGCGACAATCTTTTAATTTATAATTATTTTGCACACCTCCGGATGCGCGCCATGTATATATATTTAAATATAACCTCCAAAAATGACGTCATAGCGCTACGGATACATACTCCAACCAACCTGTGACTTGGTATATATATATATATATATATATATATATATATATATATATATATATATATACATGTGTGTTTTTAAAATTCCATTTATTTACTAAGTTCTTAAATAATAAACTTGGTTTCAAAATAAAATATTAGCTGCAGTTTTTAATCAATATTTGCCGCTAGGTGACGCTACATATTTATCTGTTACAGGACTATGTATCACACAGGTCGGTTTAAAGTAACAATGGGTCTCTACCACTCCTGTGTGAGACCCACTGGTCTTGATAAAGACACTGATATCACAAGTCATCTAGAGTTCGCTCTGCGGGCCTCCTACTACCCCTGTGTGAGACCCACTGGTCTTGATAAAGACACTGATATCACGTGTCATCCAGAGTTCGCTCTGCGGGCCTCCTACCACCCCTGTGTGAGACCCACTGGTCTTGATAAAGACACTGATATCACGTGTCATTCAGAGTTCGCTCTGCGGGCCTCCTACCACCCCTGTGTGAGACCCACTGGTCTTGATAAAGACACTGATATCACGTGTCATCCAGAGTTCGCTCTGCGGGCCTCCTAATAGAAATAAGTGTAACTTTAAACAGAACTTACTTATGACTCAAGAGTTCCGATCAGGGGGCACTACTACTCATCAACATATAGGCCTAGCCGAGTGGTCATTCCTACCTTCCCAGTGATTCTCATACTTTCATATGATATTAATTCCAAGAGGTGCCATTTATTTGGGGTGTCTGCTTCAGTTCAGGTCCACGTTAGGGAGTAACTACATATTCTTACACCCGGGGCGTGTCCTAACATTCTTGCAGGCCCTAATGAAAAAAAACTACACAGCGTCGTTTAAAAACAATATACCATTTGTTTTCATCATCATCAACATTTGTTTTCCAGACACAATGTAAAATGAAAGGTACAAACACACAAACAAATAGATCTACGCCATTTTCTACACGCCTTTCTAGAAAAACAGTTTAAACATATTTATTTTAAAATTGTCCGCCCGTGTTAAAAATATTCAAACACTTTTTATTACAATTGCTCCATTTGCCTTAACGCCCTTTTATAAACAGCTGCTTAAATTTTTATTAACGCCCTTGATAAGTAACCGTTCCAAGAGTATTATCTCTTTGTTTAATGACACCCTTCAAAGCGTGCATCACCCGAGTGTGATAAACGCACGATAGCAGGACTCTACCGCCAAGTGGGGCGGGGGGATTCGTTAGACTGAGTTTAAGAAACTAAAGTCACGATTGCTCCATTCAATTGTTACAGTTAAGCCGTTCAATTGTTACAGTTGTGTCGTTCAATTGTTACAGTTGTGTCATTCAATTGTTACAGTTGTGTCGTTCAATTGTTACAGTTGTGTCGTTCAATTGTTACAGTTGTGTCATTCAATTGTTACAGTTGTGTCGTTCAATTGTTACAGTTGAGTCGTTCAATTGTTACAGTTGTGTCGTTCAATTGTTACAGTTGTGTCGTTCAATTGTTACAGTACTGCCGTTCAATTGTTACAGTACTGCCGTTCAATTGTTACAGTTCGTCCAGTTGTGGTGTCCAGTCCTAAACATCGATCAGTATATGTGACAGTGAGCTGACCCCAATGTCCAGTCGTGGTGTCCAGTTAATCATAAGATAATCGTCATCCACGACCTGCCAACATGAGGGTGGGGAGGGGGTTGGGGATGGGGCACGTGAGGTGGGGATCGATCTCCCAATAGAGTAGCCCTCGCTGTCCAGCCAAACCTGACCAATGACGCGACCCATGATACAAATAACAGGGGTTCTCAAATTTTTTGAACATACCATTGACATTAAAAGGGTATATGTGAATATCAGGGCCTTTAAAATTTTGACTGCTCACTCTTTTACATTCATATTGCTATTTAAGAGCGCCTGCTAGGATTTACGTCACAATCTGATATATTAATAAAAGCGGTTCTAAAACTGTGCTCACAAACTTTTTTGCATTACGATATGATTTAAAAAAAACTTTAATCTGATCCAATTTTGTGATAGTAAACCTTTACTTCAAAACGTTTATAAACAAAGGAACTAAAAAAATATATTTTTTTAAAAAAGCAGTTTTATTTCTGTGTTTTTAAAATCACATTAACTTATCCATTTACAGCGCATGAAAATACATATGTTAAAAAGACAACATTACTTTAATTGAAACACAACACACATAACTCATTTCTGTAGCGAATTAATCAGAAATACCATTAATTGATAATATTCATCCGTTTGGTTCAAAATTCTCCTCAGCTGGCATTAGCTATCCGTTAGATTTGTCAACTAACGCTTCAAGATCACTGAGTGGTGGGGGGGGGGCGGAGGTGGAGGGGGTAACAAAAGGTCTCCTCTTTGGGGAGGTGACAATATTTGATACTGCGGGGACAGTGGTTCCCTAACCGTGCCTTGCGAAGCCTTACATCTCGCTACATTTGGTTATCGATCGAGCTGTAGGAGTTCTACAACGTCAACCGTTTGAGAATCACTGGCCGGGGGCACACTTGGGGGAAAAGTCTTCTAATCACAAGTTAACACGCTGTAATGTATTTTGTGAAATTCTTTGAAAAGGTCGCATGAATAATCTCCCATGGCTGTAGAGCGAGGTAACACCGAATGTTTGGCAAAGGACTTCGGCTGTTTTAGGGGGAAATGGCGTCTTCCGTGGGGGGGTTTTCAGCCATTTTTAGACTTGAACTTTACGCCAATGAATCTTCGTGTAAAATATTTAGTTTACTTGATACTCGTTTTTAGGAGAGGGGTGATGTTAGTTTACGTTGTTAACGGGACGGGAGGGGGCTGTTAGTTAACGGGGGGGGGGCTGTTAGTTAACGGGGGGCTGTTAGTTAACGGGGGGGGGGCTGTTAGTTAACGGGGGGGCTGTTAGTTAACGGGGGGCTGTTAGTTAACGGGGGGGCTGTTAGTTAACGGGGGGGCTGTTAGTTAACGGGGGGGCTGTTAGTTAACGGGGGGCTGTTAGTTAACGGTGGGGGGCTGTTAGTTAACGGTGGGGGCTGTTAGTTAACGGGGGGTGCTGTTAGTTAACGGGGGGGGCTGTTAGTTAACGGGGGGGGGGCTGTTAGTTAACGGGGGGGGGCTGTTAGTTAACGGGGGGCTGTTAGTTAACGGGGGGCTGTTAGTTAACGGGGGGGGGCTGTTTTTAGAGAGCGATTTGTTTTTAAAAATTTTTTAATTTGTATTTCAACAATAATATGAGGTTATTCGTACATCGTGCCAAGCTGGCAACATGATCCTGAGTACAGAGACAATTCCGAGATCTGTCTACTACCGTGTCCGCTTATCATTGACCTACCTCCTCCCCCATCTACCTACCCTCCACCTACCTGCCCCAGAGCACATCACTATTTTTGACTTATGTTTTTATTCTAACTGGGCCTGACTTGATTGGTTCACACAGATACACCCCCCCCCCACTCGCCTCCACAGCCTCAATCAGGCGAGCAGAGCCTGGTCATTAGACAGGGGGGGGGGATCTTTGCAGTTCTTCAATATTTGATGGGGAGGCTTATTTTTAGCATTGAGTGTCGGCCTCGAACCGCCTGGTGGGATAGTTTGGGGGGGGGGTGTTAGGTGTGGGGGGGAGGAAGTCTCATGATGTCATAGGTGCTGTGCCAGGTTCCAATCGGATTATCGATCTTTGGGAAAGACGTCGGGCCAGGACGTCAAACTCGCTTAACTCCCCCCTCTCTTACACCACCCACCCCACATTCCTTAATTGTGTACCAGTTGTGTACTTTTGACTTAATTGTGTACCAGTTGTGTACTTTTGACTTAATTGTGTACCAGTTGTGTACTTTTGACTGAATTGTGTACCAGTTGTGTACTTTTGACTTAATTTTTAGTTAGTGAATAGCGAGGTGGAGTTCTGTGATCAGGTGGAGTGTTGTGGTCAGGTGGAGTGTTGTGGTCAGGTGGAGTGTTGTGGTCAGGTGGAGTGTTGTGGTCAGGTGGAGTGTTGTGGTCAGGTGGAGTGTTTGGTGGAGTGTTGTGGTCAGGTGGAGTGTTGTGGTCAGTTGGAGTGTTGTGGTCAGGTGGAGTGTTGTGGTCAGATGGAGTGTTGTGGTCAGGTGGAGTGTTGTGGTCAGTTGGAGTGTTGTGGTCAGGTGGAGTGTTGTGGTCAGGTGGAGTGTTGTGGTCAGGTGGAGTGTTTTGTGGAGTGTTGTGGTCAGGTGGAGTTTTGTGGTCAGGTCGAGTGTTGTGGTCAGGTGGAGTGTTGTGGTCAGGTGGAGTGTTGTGGTCAGGTGGAGTGTTGTGGTCAGGTGGAGCGTTGTTATTAACAATTGACATAATTATTCGTGTACTTTTAATGTCAAGAATCGGCAAACAACTCCCTCCGGACTGATGGGGTAGGTTATGGCCCTTTAACTTTTAACTCTTACCCCTCTTGTACCAAACGTCTGCATTATCGACCTTTGAAATAGTTAAATAGATAAAGATTTCATGATGTAGACGACAACAAAGTGTCGCATCTTCGTCAATGCCCGTATTGGGAGCAAGCAAATGGAAGCATAGTTGTTGGTGGGGAGTGTAAGTGCATAATGGGGTGGGGGGTAAATGTTCGGGATGGGGGTGTATATGCGGAATGGAGGTTTGTGTCTAAAAAAGGAATTGCAGTTAACGTATTTTTTTGAGTATTCTACCACTTGGAATTAAACTTACTCGTGCAACGCGATTTAATAACTTGATGATGTGAGTAGGAACGATGAGGTTGCGAGGGCACATATTGACGTGTGTACTTGGTATCCAGGTCTAGGAATGTGTGCAGAAACACCAACCGCCTATTAAAAGCAGTCTGGCATTTAGCGAACAGAAAATGGCATTAAAAGACAAAGTCCCCCGACCCCCCCCACCTCCCCCCCCCCAAAAAAAAGACAACCCCACTTCCACCAAAGCGCCTAATTAGGCCCCCCAGGTATTATCAAGTGAGTAATTGCCTTGTCCTATATTTGAGACTTTTTGTTACCGCCGTTACAATGGAACTCAAGTTTAGAGACATATCAGCACGGTGCCCGCTTGTAGACACAGCTATGTTTTAAACTTTGTCACTTTTTCTATCTGAATTGTATCAATGCACATTTATTAAACATTTAGCGCGTTTTAAAGTTTTCAATTTTTGTTTTTCCACATTTTACACTTTAATAGTGAAAAGTTCTATTTACACGGACATCGCCTGTATATTTAACTTACGCCTTTTAAAACATACATCAAATATTTTTACTTGGCCCTATGACTTTTTTTTTACATTATTGCTTTTTAAAATTTAACACAATTTACTTTTAAAGAAAGGCGGAAGACATACAGGAGAGATAGAAAAAAGATAGAAATAGAGAGGGGGAGAGAGAAAAAGAGAGAAGGGGAGGGAGAGGGGAGAGAAAGGAGAAAATGGGATCGGGAGAGAAGGTGGCAAAATGTGAGAGGCATTCCTAAAGGCCCGAGGCTGAGATGTTGGAAGGGAGGGAGTATTTGGTGAAGGTCAAAGTGAGTTCTAACTTTTTTTGTAACGTTTGGTCGGCTGGGTCTGGGGTTGGCGTTTGGGGTTGGCGTTCGGCTTCGGTGAAGGTTCGGTGTGGAATGGATGAGGGGTTGGTGTTGAGTTGGTGACGTACAGAAAAGAACATGAAGGGAAAGCCGAGCAATTTTAAGACAACGACACGTGGGTTTACCCACGTGACTGATAGCCCCCCAAGGCGGGGGGTGGTGGGAGAGAACGGCTGGTGGGGACAGGGTGCTGGGGGTGGGAGAGAACGGCTGGTGGGGACAGGGTGCTGGGGGGGGCGGTTCCATCACGCAGGGCGCTCTCTCACCCACTCCATCTGTCTGTCGTTGAGTCGGTCATTGTCAGGCCGTGTCCCTCTATCTCTCATTCACCCGGCACGCGAGCTGGCACTTGGACCAGGTCAGAGGGAAGGTCCAGTCCAGCTCACATATCCGCAGCTCGCTTACAAACATGACCACAAACAATCAGACCAACAAACATAAGTCCAACTCACATACCCGCAGCTCGCTTACAAACATGGCCACAAACAATCAGAACAACAAACATAAGTCCTGTTTATTTATTTCACAAACATCAGTACAATTACTTTATGAAGCGCGGGTTTGTTTGTTTGTTTTTTGCTTGTTATTTTATGTATTAAATACTAGAAATATACCCCACCCAACACAGTTTTCTGTTTCTTTTTTTACTGACAATAAAACCAAAAATATATATGAAGTAAAAAATGACTTTTTTTAAAAACACCGGGGGACCGAAAGAGTTAATTTCCTATCTATAAAGTTAATGGACAATTCATTCCCTAAAGCAACGACAATTATCATTACTACAAAACTATTTAGGCCCCCTGCCTAATACCCCACAATGACCTAATACCCCAAACTGACCTAATACCCCACACTGACCTAATACCCCACACTGACCTAATACCCCATACTGACCTAATACCCCAAACTGACCTAATACCGGGTTAATACCCCACACTGACCTAATACCCCACACTGACCTAATACCCCACACTGATGTGTCATTTCACGCCCCAGGTATGTTTTCACATCGCGATGTATATCGCGGACTCATGACGTCAATATTTGCATTTATAAACAAAAGAAAATTTTGCGCACCGAACGCACCGTGTTGTGTTTTCAAGCACATGATGCATTGGGAATTTCATCTGGGTTATTTATAGCAGAGTTGGTGTAACAGGTCGTTAGTTACACCCGTGTTATTTCCTAGCGTTAATGACCTACTTGTTTTTAACAAGGGTTAATTTCAGTGCGACGTGTGCAGTATTTGTTGGGAGTGTTTTCGATCAGTGTTCGGGAAACGAGATACCCTTTATGTGGCTCTTTAGCGACCAGAGTGCGGCTAGTCGGCCACAAATCGGTTTTGACTCAAATCTGCAAGGTCGTGGTTCACATTACACGAGCGTGTTCTAGTTTCTTTCTCGGCAATATTAATATTAACATATCTGTTTTAGTTTTAGTAGCTTGTTTAAAGTTTAGACAGGCTCCGAAAAACATCGTTCTTGGCAGGTTCTTGATAGGTTCTTGGTAACTTCTTGATAGGTTCTTGGTAACTTCTTGATAGGTTCTTGGTAACTTCTTGATAGGTTCTTGGTAACTTCTTGATAGGTTCTTGGTAACTTCTTGATAGTTTCTTGGTAACTTCTTGATAGTTTCTTCATAGGCTATAAATAGGTTCCTGATAGGTTCTTCATGTGCCATTGATAGGTTCCTGATAGGTTCTTCATAAGTTCCAGATAGGTTATTCATTGGTTATTAATATTTTCTTGATATGTTCTTGATAGGTTCCTGATAGGTTTTTGATAGGTTTCTCGATAGGTTCCTGGTAAGAAATGAGGCTATATTACCTCCCTTAGCTGTCTCAATGTTTCTCAAAGCCTTCAGATCCCTCTCTCTTCTAATTATCTCCCTTTCATTTCCACGCTTACAGTTCCTCTCCACCACCTTCTGGTCACTTCTGGCCTCTTTCTCTTCCTCATACACACCACGATACAATTTGAACCTCCCCTCTCACCGATGCACCCCCCTCCCCCAGACGAGGGCGGCGCCGTGCACCATTCGTTACCATCGCCCCCAAATGTCTGTCATTTTCCCCCTTGATCATGCGTATTTAGACCCACTGATCTCCCCTTAATGGCACGAGGCCCATCAAACGTTTCCATCTGAGGCAAGGGCGGGCAATGCCAGGATTGTCACGTGACTGAGTCACGTCCTTTTATCTTTGGAGTCGACTTTTGGTCTAAGAGTGAGCAAGGGGTGGGGGAGGTAAGTGGACAGAGGAGAGTTGAGATAGGAAGGAGTGTTTAAAAATGATGGAGGTGGGAAGATCAGGTTGGTAAGATGAACTCGGTTTTTTCATGGGACCGGGAGGGAAGATCAAGTTACATTATTATGAAACTGGGAGGAAAGATCAAGTTATTATGAAACTGGGAGGAAAGATCAAGTTATTATGGAACCGGGAGGAAAGATCAAGTTATTATGAAACTGGGCGGAAAGATCAAGTTATTATGAAATTGGGAGGAAAGATCAAGTTATTCAGAAACTGGGAGGAAAGATAAGTTTGGCTTTTTTTTTAAAGCCTCTTTTGGCCGACAATTTGGCTTTTTTATCCAAATTATAATCTGGCAAGCCTGATCAAGTGCGTTAGTACGGCAGTTGCAACCATTCGCGCAATAAATAAATTATCACGTGATTTTGTGTTTTTCTCGTAATTTATGAGTACCGGGTAAATCCAATTACCAGGAGTTCTAAGAAAGTTAATGAGAGGAGCCAAGCAACTTAAAAAATGGTTAGGGTCACCATGGAGTTGAAACCAAAAAAATTGAAATTATTGTAAAGGATGAAGTTTGCGTGAGTCTCTGGGACGTAGTTGCAACATAATGAACTCGGAGATCAACGACTTCTATGATTGTGGAAAAACAAAGACTTTAATAAATAGGCAAATGTTGCGAAGGGGTGAAATCGATTACAAAACAAAGATCAGGGACATTAGAGCATTTTGAAAAATTGCTTTTTATCTGAATAACAGGAAAACAGCAACGATTTCGTCAGTTCTTTTTATTTATGTATTTTAATATTAAGCAGTTTTTAAATTATTTTATACAACCACGTCAATAAATGTATAATATGTAAATAACAAAATGGTGTTTTTTTCCATGGGAACGGATTAATCATTTTCTCTCTATTTCTTACGGAAAAAATACGTAATAATAATAATAATAATAATAAATTGATAATTTATATAGCGCCGTATAGCGCTGTATCCCAGTAAGGAACTGGGCTCACAGCGCTTTACATGAAGGTATTAACATGCATACAAGTAATAAATTAGCATTCATACCAGAACAATCACATTAATTACAGAACATAACACAAAATGCTACGTTAGGTATACTTCAAATTTGGTTTAGGTCCAAGGGTCAGGAACGCGCATTAAGGACGTATACCGAGGTACCACTGTAATTTTTCCTTTTTTTAAAAAAAATCCCGCATTCAACTTAAAAAAAATAATAATTTTTTTTTAATCAACAAAGGCAAAAGGGGAGAGAATACTGGAAAATATTAGTCAGTGTGCTTTAAAAAAGTGAATTGTTACCCCTTGTTACCTTAACCACGGGAGCTAACTGAAACGAGAGAAGACTGTATATGCTATATACTGGTTGATTCCCTTTGTAATCTTCACATCTAATCTGACCTGATAGCGGACTCTGCTAAACTTTACCGTGCTCCTAGTTGTCGGCCTCCACTAAGTTTAACCGGACGACACCCTCCCTCGTCTCATTGTCACTTACAAATTTTAAATGGACAGGTTCTCCATTGTTTTGTTAAAATTGTCCACGAATGTTAAACTACTTTCTCATTGTCTCATTGACAGGTTCCATATATATTTACCTATGTTCCCATTGTCACATTGACAGGTTCCATATATATTTACCTATGTTCCCATTGTCACATTGACAGGTTCCATATATATTTACCTATGTTCCCATTGTCTCATTGACAGGTTCCATATATATTAACCTATTTTCCAATTGTCACATTGACAGGTTCAATTTATATTTACCTATGTTCCCATTGTCAACTTGACAGGTTCCATATATATTAACCTATTTTCCAATTGTCACATTGACAGATTCCATATATATTAACCTATTTTCCAATTGTCACATTGACAGGTTCCATATATATTAACCTATTTTCCAATTGTCACATTGACAGGTTCCTCCAATTTGACAATCGTAGAAGGCCTGTGGCTGAACTGTACCCATGCCACCGTGACGCCAAACGGCCCAGTGGACTGCAAGATGACCGCTAGTAACAGTAAGTCCATTTGGTCTACTCTTAAATACAGCCGACTACTGGCCTATGTGTTAGTGGTGCAAGTCTTAGGTATTGGTGCTACGGCCATGATTGGGTGCTACTGTGTAGATTGGGTGCTACTGTGTAGATTGGGTGCTACTGTGTAGATTGGGTGCTACTGTGTAGATCGGGTGCTACTGTGTAGATCGGGTGATACTGTGTAGATCGGGTGCTAATGTGTAGATTGGGTGCTAATGTGTAGATTGGGTGCTAATGTGTAGATTGGGTGCTAATGTGTAGATTGGGTGCTAATGTATAAATCGGGTGCTAATGTGTAAATCGGGTGCTAATGTGTAGATTGGGTGCTAATGTGTAGATTGGGTGCTAATGTGTAGATTGGGTGCTAAAGTGTAGATTGGGTGCTAAAGTGTAGAATAGGTGCTAAAGTGTAGAATAGGTGATACTGTGTAGATTGGGTGCTAATGTGTAGATTGGGCGCTACTGTGTAGATTGGGTGCTACTGTGTAGATTGGGTGCTACTGTGTAGATTGGGTGCTAATGTGTAGATTGGGTGCTAATGTGTAGATTGGGTGCTACTGTGTAGAGTGGGTGCTACTGTGTAGATTGGGTGCTACTGTGTAGATCGGGTGCTACTGTGTAGATCGGGTGCTAATGTGTAGATCGGGTGCTAATGTGTAAATCGGGTGCTAATGTGTAAATCGGGTGCTAATGTGTAAATCGGGTGCTAATGTGTAAATCGGGTGCTAATGGTGTAGATTGGGTGCTAATGTGTAGATCGGGTGCTAATGTGTAAATCGGGTGCTAATGTGTAGATTGGGTGCTAATGTGTAGATTGGGTGCTAATGTGTAGATTGGGTGCTAATGTGTAGATTGGGTGCTAATGTGTAGTTTGGGTGCTAATGTGTAAATCGGGTGCTAATGTGTAAATCGGGTGCTAATGTGTAGATTGGGTGCTAATGTGTAGATTGGGTGCTAATGTGTATATTGGGTGCTAATGTGTAGATTGGGTGCTACTGTGTAGATTGGATGCTAATCTGTAGATTGGGTGCTAATGTGTATATTGTGTGCTACTGTCATGATTGGGTGCTACTGTTATGATTGGGTGCTGCTGTCATGATTGGGTTTATTGTATGATTATTTATTTGAATAAACTACACATCTGTTTACGGCAAGATTGTATGGTTCGATGGGATTCATTTGTTTTCAATGGCACACGTGTGAAATGTGATCAACATTTAACTGTCCAGTTGATATGAGATCAACATCTAACTGTCCAGTTGATATGAGATCAACATCTAACTGTCCAGTTGATATGAGATCAACATCTAACTGTCCAGTTGATATGAGATCAACATCTAACTGTCCAGTTGATATGAGATCAACATCTAACTGTCCAGTTGATATGAGATCAACATCTAACTGTCCAGTTGATATGAGATCAACATCTAACTGTCCAGTTGATATGAGATCAACATCTAACTGTCCAGTTGATATGAGATCAACATCTAACTGTCCAGTTGATATGAGATCCTAACGCTTTGTTACAACTCCCCATATTTGGTGCCGCGAAAAAATAATCTTTCCAACATAAAATATAATGGTGTAGGGTACAGAATATGGTGCAGAGTACACTTTATGGTGCGGATACAAGATATGGTAGGTGCTACAATAACAGAAATACCAAATACCATTTATTGTACTAACGATACATTTAGGAAAGTATTGCAAAAACAAAAACAAAAAACATATGACATCAGGAACGACGTATGACATGGGGTACGATACATGACATTATGTATGACCTAGGACCATCTGACCTAGGACCATCCAACAGCAACATCTAACAACACCCTCTAACAACACCCTCTAACAACACCATCACTCTTCCATATTCTGTCAGTTTTGACACAGTGATTCCACGCCCCCCCCCGCCCCCACCCCCACCCCTCTTTCCAAATAATCTCTGCTGGTACACCAATCTCACTACAACATTGACCCAATTAACAGCACTGCATGCACACGACAATCATAACACCAACTTCGAATTTCTAGTACACTGCTGTCCGTACAACCACACGCCGTTGTTTGCCTCACCCACACATCCCTAAACACCCGCCAGCCCAGCCCCCACCACCCGGCATGTCTACCGACTGTCCACCGTCACGAGTTTGCCAACTATCAGAATATCCGTTCGTCTGTTTGTCTGTCTGTCCGCCATAATTTCCTCCCAACGATCCTGGAATCAATACCTGAAGTCGATCTCTTGGACACCGGAGCGGCCATTTTGTGGCACGAGCACACACCCGCTCTAGCACGCCCCTCGATAACATGCTCGCGTTTTGAAGGATGGACAGAGAAAAGGACACGGAATTTTAAAGCGCGTTTCATGTCAATTAATAATGGACCTTTTTTTCCTTCGGATTTCTTCTTTTTCTCCTGGTATCTGTCGGGTGATTTCTCTTTAAAATTAACCCTCTACAGTCACTCCCCTAGTGCCCAAATAGCCAATCTCCAGACCCTCCCTAATCCCTCTTTAGACCATGACTTATCTCTAGCTAGTCCCTCTGCCGACCCTCCTTCGTGACACCGCAGATCCTCCTTAATTCTTACCTAGTCCCTTGGCAGACCCACCTAGTCCCTTGGCAGTCCCACCTAGTCCCTTGGCAGACCCACCTAGTCCCTTGGCAGACCCACCTAGTCCCTTGGTAGACCCACCTAGTCCCTTGGCAGACCCACCTAGTCCCTTGGCAGACCCACCTAGTCCCTTGGCAGACCCATCTAGTCCCGTGGCAGACCTACCTAGTCCCTTGGCAGACCCACCTATTCCCTCAGTAGACCGTGCCTAGCTCATCTGTCCCTAGTTCCTCTTCACTCCCCCCCCCCAATACTCCCTAGTGCGAATGAATTCTAAGTTTTGGTGGTTTTATTTTAACCACTTCGAGTTTTATGACCCATCTGACCCTTACTGGCAGCTGCCGGCCATTTACTCAAAGAAATTGTTTGTTACTTTGTTTGTTTTACAAGAATTCCGTCTACAATAACTAGTAGAATCATTGCGCCGCTGCATGGTTAAGAAATTCCCCCGAAGTTTGACTAAAAAGTCGTGTGTAAAAAAAAAGGTCGCTGTTCAAAGGTCGCTGTTCAAAGGTCGTATTTCAAAGGTCATAGATCGACTGCTCTGTTCACGAGTTCATTGCAAAAGTCTGAAAGTCAATTGGTCAACGTTTTAGACCAGAATCGTGGTCTTATGATTACGTCTAAAATAGTTTTTAGTCGAAGTCGTGAAATCAGTGTCGTCAAGGTTGGTAGGCACACCAAGGTTGGTAGGCACACCAAGGTTGGTAGGCACACCAAGGTTGGTAGGCACACCAAGGTTGGTAGGCACACCAAGGTTGGTAGGCACACCAAGGTTGGTAGGCACACCAAGGTTGGTAGGCACACCAAGGTTGGTAGGCACACCAAGGTTGGTAGGCACACCAAGGTTGGTAGGCACACCAAGGTTGGTAGGCACACCAAGGTTGGTAGGCACACCAAGGTTGGTAGGCACACCAAGGTTGGTAGGCACACCAAGGTTGGTAGGCACACCAAGGTTGGTAGGCACACCAAGGTTGGTAGGCACACCAAGGTTGGTAGGCACACCAAGGTTGGTAGGCACACCAAGGTTGGTAGGCACACCAAGGTTGGTAGGCACACCAAGGTTGGTAGGCACACCAAGGTTGGTAGGCACACCAAGGTTGGTAGGCACACCAAGGTTGGTAGGCACACCAAGGTTGGTAGGCACACCAAGGTTGGTAGGCACACCAAGGTTGGTAGGCACACCAAGGTTGGTAGGCACACCAAGGTTGGTAGGCACACCAAGGTTGGTAGGCACACCAAGCGTCTTTTTCCTGGCGGTAAACACGTCCAGCGTGTCATCCCTGTTAGTAAACACGTCCAGCGTGTCATCCCTGTTAGTAAACACGTCCAGCGTGTCATCCCTGTTAGTAAACACGTCCAGCGTGTCATCCCTGTTAGTAAACACGCCCAGCGTGTCATTCCTGTTAGTAAACACGCCAAGCGTGTCATTCCTGTTAGTAAACACGTCCAGCGTGTCATTCCTGTTAGTAAACACGCCCAGCGTGTCATTCCTGTTGGTCCAGTGTGTCATTCCTGTTAGTAAACACGTCCAGTGTGTCATTCCTGTTAGTAAACACGCCCAGCGTGTCATTCCTGTTAGTAAAAACGTCCAGCGTGTCATTCCTGTCGTTAGATACGCCCACTGTGTCAATCTTGTTTTAAGACACACCCACAGTGTCATTGTGTTTTGGAAACATTATTAAATGTTGATGCACTTTTTCCCGATGGCGGAAGCGGAAGAGAGAGAGAGGGGGGTGGGGGGGGTAAGGTTGTTTTGTTGTCTAAAACTAGCAACAACTGGCATCTTGACCGTTGTAACCCAATCTTTAAATGTCTACTCCCCCATCTCGACCACCGCTGTAAGTTGACCTTGGGTTATTCTCCTTTTTATTGCGAATGTTCTCGTATTGTATAGTTAAAATCACATGTAGATCTATATAGTTAAGTTATAGAATAGTTAAGTCCCAAAAAAATTCAAGCTGATCTGTTACAATACTCACCCACCCCTGTATGTATTTACATAATGGGTGCCTGACCCCCTGACCCCCCACCCCCCCGGGCCATGCAGACAAAATCCCACATTTGTCTCCCATTATGGTGAAGTCGCCATCCTACACCCACGCCGCGTCCGTTGGTTGGTGGTCGTGACGACACAGGTCCGTTGTCATGGCGACACGCGGACCCCCCTCTCATGCGCACGGCTCGTGGGACAGCGGAAGTCGAATCACAATGGCGCCATTTGAAAATGTTGTGACTTATTTATTTATTTATCTTTTGTTGAAGTCGTTCTATCAGTGGGACAAGTTCTAGGTGGGAATCTCTTGATGAAGTCGTTCTTTCAGTGGGACAAGTTCTAGGTGGGAATATCTTGATGAAGTCGTTCTTACAGTGGGACAAGTTCTAGGTGGGAATCTCTTGATGAAGTCGTTCTATCAGTGGGACAAGTTCTGGGTGGGAATCTCTTGATGAAGTCGTTCTTTCAGTGGGACAAGTTCTAGGTGGGAATCTCTTGATGAAGTCGTTCTATCAGTGGAACAAGTTCTAGGTGGGGAATCTCTTGATGAAGTCGTTCTATCAGTGGGACAAGTTCTGGGTGGGAATCTCTTGATGAAGTCGTTCTTTCAGTGGGACAAGTTCTAGGTGGGAATCTCTTGATGAAGTCGTTCTTTCAGTGGGACAAGTTCTGGGTGGGAATCTCTTAATGAAGTCGTTCTATCAGTGGGACAAGTTCTGGGTGGGAATCTTTTGTTGAAGTCGTTCTATCAGTGGGACAAGTTCTGGGTGGGAATCTCTTGATGAAGTCGTTCTATCAGTGGGACAAGTTCTGGGTGGGAATCTCTTGATGAAGTCGTTCTTTCAGTGGGACAAGTTCTAGGTGGGAATCTCTTGATGAAGTCGTTCTATCAGTGGGACAAGTTCTGGGTGGGAATCTCTTGATGAAGTCGTTCTATCAGTGGGACCAGTTCTAGGTGGGAATATCTTGATGAAGTCGTTCTATCAGTGGGACAAGTTCTAGGTGGGAATATCTTGATGAAGTCGTTCTATCAGTGGGACAAGTTCTAGGTGGGAATATCTTGATGAAGTCGTTCTATCAGTGGGACAAGTTCTAGTTGGGAATCTTTTCTTGCCATGACTTGTGACCAATCATATGACAATAGGATTCAATACTCTACTTTTTAAAGGGGCACTTGTGTTACACCAATAGGATTCAATACTCTACTTTCTGAAGGGGCGCTCATGTTACAGCAATAGGATTCAATACTCTACTTTCTGAAGGGGCACTCATGTTACAGCAATAGGATTCAATACTCTACTTTCTGAAAGGGCGGCCATGTTTTAAATTAATGAATAGCTGGTTTCATGGTCATTTTAAAAAAAAAGACTTTGTTTTTATTATCATGTTGCGTTTACTTAATAAAGTTTGTAGAACAAAATAATAATAAATTTTTATTTAAAATTGTCTTCATAATAACAGTTTCTTAAACACGAGATTCGCAGTAAGTTGTCGAAAGGGCCTCACTCCCATGGAAACGTAAAGAAATGGGGCGGTATCTTATCAAATAATGTATTTCCAATTTACTTTTTAAGGCCGCAAATTAGTGTCGCCGACCCTGATTCTGTTTTTAGATTTGAAACTATGGCCATTATCTTATTCAATACGTCACATATTTTAAAGCGAACGCAGTACAGTCGTGGGACAACAAATCCATTGAACCTGATGAATGTAAACTCAAAAGCTCTGCTTAGCTATTTATCAAAACCATATCATGCTGCATATCAATATTTAGGCAACTGAAAAAGGAATATGTTTACACTATTAAAAAGTGAGAAAAAAATTTACCCAAAACGAAAGTCATACCCGCAGTAATAATAGCCGGTACGTTCCCGCGAAACACCCAGTTAAATATATATATATCTAACTCTATGGTCACAACATTGCAAGGCATTTCACGGTGCTCGCGTCAAGTTGAACCTCATTATGTGACCCACGTTTCAGATTGGAATATTAAACATTAACTCACAAAAGCAGAGAGAATATATCATTCTATCAAGATATTGAAACACACGTATTCATATATCATTCTATCAAGCTATTGAAATACACGTATTCATATATCATTCTATCAAGATATTGAAATACACGTATTCATATATCATTCTATCAAGCTATTGTAATACACGTATTCATATATCATTCTATCAAGCTATTGAAACACACGTATTCATATATCATTCTATCAAGATATTGTAACACACGTATTCATATATCATTCTATCAAGCTATTGTAACACACGTATTCATATATCATTCTATCAAGCTATTGTAACACACGTATTCATATATCATTCTATCAAGCTATTGAAATACACGTATTCATATATCATTCTATCAAGATATTGTAACACACGTATTCATATATCATTCTATCAAGCTATTTTAACACACGTATTCATATATCATTTATCAAGCTATTGAAATACACGTATTCATATATCATTCTATCAAGCTATTGTAACAAACGTATTCATATATCATTCTATCAAGCTATTGTAACACACGTATTCATATATCATTCTATCAAGCTATTGTAACACACGTATTCATATATCATTCTATCAAGCTATTTTAACACACGTATTCATATATCATTCTATCAAGCTATTGAAATACACGTATTCATATATCATTCTATCAAGATATTGAAATACACGTATTCATATATCATTCTATCAAGATATTGAAATACACGTATTCATATATCATTCTATCAAGCTATTGTAACACACGTATTCATATATCATTCTATCAAGCTATTGAAATACACGTATTCATATATCATTCTATCAAGCTATTGTAACAAACGTATTCATATATCATTCTATCAAGATATTGTAACAAACTTATTCATATATCATTCTATCAAGCTATTGAAATACACGTATTCATATATCATTCTATCAAGCTATTGAAATACACGTATTCATGTATCATCCTATCAAGCTATTGTAACACACGTATTCATATATCATTCTATCAAGCTATTGTAACACACGTATTCATATATCATTCTATCAAGCTATTGTAACACACGTATTCATATATCATTCTATCAAGCTATTGTAACACACGTATTCATATATCATTCTATCAAGCTATTGTAACACACGTATTCATATATCAATCTATCAAGCTATTGAAATACACGTATTCATATATCATTCTATCAAGCTATTGAAATACACGTATTCATGTATCATCCTATCAAGCTATTGTAACACACGTATTCATATATCATTCTATCAAGCTATTGTAACACACGTATTCATATATCATTCTATCTCGGTTATATAACACACGTATTCATATATCATTCTATCAAGCTATTGTAACACACGTATTCATATATCATTCTATCAAGCTATTGTAACACACGTATTCATTTATCATTCTATCAAGCTATTGTAACACACGTATTCATTTATCATTCTATCAAGCTATTGTAACACACGTATTCATTTATCATTCTATCAAGCTATTGTAACACACGTATTCATGTATCATTCTATCAAGCTATTGTAACACACGTATTCATATATCATTCTTTCAAGCTATTGTAACACACGTATTCATATATCATTCAATCAAGCTATTATAACACACGTATTCATATATCATTCTATCAAGCTATTGTAACACACGTATTCATATATCATTCTATCAAGCTATTATAACACACGTATTCATGTATCTTCCTATCAAGCTATTGTAACACACGTATTCATATATTTCATATATCATTCTATCAAGATATTGTAACAAACGTATTCATATATCATTCTATCAAGCTATTGTAACACACGTATTCATTTATCATTCTATCAAGCTATTGTAACACACGTATTCATTTATCATTCTATCAAGCTATTGTAACACACGTATTCATATATCATTCTTTCAAGCTATTGTAACACACGTATTCATATATCATTCTATCAAGCTATTATAACACACGTATTCATATATCATTCTATCAAGCTATTGTAACACACGTATTCATATATCATTCTATCAAGCTATTATAACACACGTATTCATGTATCTTCCTATCAAGCTATTGTAACACACGTATTCATATATTTCATATATCATTCTATCAAGCTATTGTAACACACGTATTCATATATCATTCTATCAAGCTATTGTAACACACGTATTCATATATCATCCTATCAAGCTATTGTAACACACGTATTCATATATCATCCTATCAAGCTATTGTAACACACGTATTCATATATCATCCTATCAAGCTATTGTAACACACGTATTCATATATCATCCTATCAAGCTATTGTAACACACGTATTCATATATCATCCTATCAAGCTATTGTAACACACGTATTCATATATCATCCTATCAAGCTATTGTAACACACGTATTCATATATCATCCTATCAAGCTATTGTAACACACGTATTCATATATCATTCTATCAAGCTATTGTAACACACGTATTCATATATCATTCTATCAAGCTATTGTAACACACGTATTCATATATCATTCTATCAAGCTATTGTAACACACGTATTCATTTATCATTCTATCAAGCTATTGTAACACACGTATTCATTTATCATTCTATCAAGCTATTGTAACACACGTATTCATTTATCATTCTATCAAGCTATTGTAACACACGTATTCATTTATCATTCTATCAAGCTATTGTAACACACGTATTCATATATCATTCTTTCAAGCTATTGTAACACACGTATTCATATATCATTCTATCAAGCTATTATAACACACGTATTCATATATCATTCTATCAAGCTATTGTAACACACGTATTCATATATCATTCTATCAAGCTATTATAACACACGTATTCATGTATCTTCCTATCAAGCTATTGTAACACACGTATTCATATATTTCATATATCATTCTATCAAGATATTGTAACAAACGTATTCATATATCATTCTATCAAGCTATTGTAACACACGTATTCATATATCATCCTATCAAGCTATTGTAACACACGTATTGATATTTCTTCTTTATATCTACCAATTCAGCGAACACTGAGATTGAATCAGTTTGACAAACAAGCAAATTAGTTCAATGATGGTATGAAATTTGGTCATTAAGACCATCATGTAATTGTGGTCAAATGAGATTGTCCTGTAATTTTAGGTAAAATAAGACACTTATGTAATTTTGGTCAACAAGAAAATCTTGTAATTTTGGTCCGTAAAACAGCCATGTAATTTTTGTCAATAAGAAAATGACAACCAGGTTATATCTGTCAAATAAGACAATCATGTAAATTTGTGCCGATGAGAAAATCATGTAATATTTGTCACATAATTCAACCATGTAATTTTGGCCAATAAGACAACAATGTAATATTTGTCATATAAGACAACCGTGTAATTTTGGCCAATAAGAAAATCGTGTGATATTTGTCATATAATTCAACCATGTAATTTTGGCCAATAAGAAAATCATGTAATATTTGTCACATAATTCAACCATGTAATTTTGGCCAATAAGACAACAATGTAATATTTGTCATATAAGACAACCGTGTAATTTTGTGCCGAAAAGAAAATCATGTAATATCTGTCATATAATTCAACCATGTAATTTTGACCAATAAAGACAGCCATGTAATGTAAGGGAATATCAATAAATTATGTCAACAATTGTTTACAATTTCTACACCGCTTTCTCCCCTCCCCACTTGTCAACATTATTCAAACTGCGAGTGACCCCGTAATAAATTATGCCAAATAATTTTACCGCCCCTTCCTCCTCAGACCATATATATTTTACAATGGTGTGTTTTATGTTTACAAAAACACCAACATAATTCAACAATGTTTCAAGCTGGTTATTTACTGTTAATGAGATTTCGTATCAGTGCCATGATAGGTTAATTTAAATAAGCCTATGGTAAGTTATTGCATAAGACTGCACCGTAACAAGAGATTTCAAGCAGTCATAAAATCACCCCATACCTGAATAATGTCTCAGACTAATGTCTAGCCTATAGGGCCATCCTTAGATGACGTCACACACCAAACAGGGGGAGGGGGTCACACATTTGTGACGATGGGGAGGGCGGTGTTAAAGAAATGTGACGCCACATTAAAAAAAAACGCGGAACTTTAATTAAAAGTTCCACTTAAATATTTGATTGCTTGCAATTTATTTAATGACGTTTTACATGGCTCCACGCGTGTTACGATATTAGAGTTCAGCCTTACCCCTAAATGACAAAAAAGTGATTTGAAACAAGCTCATTTTCAAATATAAGATATACAGCTTTTATTGGGGAGGAGGGCAAACCTTTGTGACGTCATATTGGAGGGGGGGGCTAAGTTTTTGTGACGCGTGACGTTAAAATGAGCCAAAATCGTGTGACGACATATATGGGCGACCTCTATATCATGCCAATATGATGATGCAAGATTATGACATCCTTGGGGGCCGTCCATAAGTTACGTCACGCTCCAGAGGGGAGAGGGGGTGTAAGAAAGTGTGACTGTGATAGGGGGAAGGGGGGGTCCGGCCATGCGTGACGTCACGGTGCTTTATATTAAATTTTAATTATTTTGTTAATAAAAAACAACATTTTGTTCGAAATTGTGACGCACTTTAGTCCGACAGAGGGGAGTTTAAAGTGGTCAAAAATAGCCTGACGTACTTTATGGACGGCCCTTTGGCTAAAACTCAACCAGTTTAACATTATTTAATTATTATTATTTTTTTTTGGGAAACAACTAACAAATTGTTGACATCCAATTTGTCTTTTTAACTTGAAATCCCCCACTCTACTTTTTCCATTCCACCCTCATTTTGATGACGTATTCGATGGATGTCCCCCAAAACAAGTTTCTCACGTCACTGTGTTGACAGGCGTGTGATCAAAGCCGCACTGCCATAGCCTACCTGACCCGTGTTTTATTGGTCGCCTTCAGTTGGCGACTAGCGGGGACGGCCGCCAAATTTAAACTGTTCTGTCTGTTCAGAACTACTTACTTGTGAATAAATTCTTCCAGTCTTTTAACTATTTTTTAAATTCTTTCAAAGAATTCTCAAATATTTGCTTGGCTTTTTTTCTTTCATGGACGTGAATGAAATTCAGCTACTACACACACATGCCTCAGTCTCATACTACACACACGCGTCAGTCTCATACTACACACACGCGTCAGTCTCATACTACACACACGCACCAGTCTCACGGCTGAGATCTGCTGCTGTACAAACATGCCGATTAGTTGTTTTTTTAGAGAGTTTCTTCCATTTAATTGGAGGGTGGTGCAGTGTTGTTCCCCCAAAATATTTTAGAAAATTTAATTAAATGCATAACAATATTTTTTAATGAATGTCAAAATTAGTAATATTTTTTATCAAGTGCCGTCAATGTGCGATGAAAATAAATTAATCTTTTAAAAAAATGATTAATTAAACCTATTTTATTCACCCTTCCCCAACCTTCCTCCCCTCTAGAAATTAAAAAAAAAGAAACGCGTCACCGAGAACCTATCGTGTAGCGTTTGATGGCTTGTGTCTGTGACCTTGTAGTGTGACGTCCTTCGGCACAAAGTAATCGATGTGTGAGCGGTCGCAGGCATCGAGTTCTATGAGAGTTGCGTTTGATCATGAATGATAGTTTGTCTTAGGGCGCAGAAATACTTCCAGGGACGTAAATAAATTTTAACTATAAATATACAACGTTATATATATATATATATATATATATATATTATATATATATATATATATATATATATATATATATATATATATATATATATATATATATATATATATATATATATATATATTTATATATATATATATATATATATGGACTATGTATAAAAGTTCATATCAATATACATAATTTGCAATCTCTGTCACGTCTGTAGTATCTGTCCGTGACGCTACTAATTTTAGAAAGCAGCGCACCAAATTACTGCACCAATGCATTAAAAGGTGTGCAAATTAAAGATGCGCTGTACAAAAATATTATATGACGCCATTGTTTTAGCTCATATTTTAATTTTGGAAAAGGGAACAATTTAGTTTTTTAAAAACGTAAAAAACCCAGTTTCTGACTATAAATCCTTTATGTACGAATCGTAACTAAAAGAATGTTCATTATAATACGCAGCGCAAGACCATCCAAAAACTACAAAATTGAGTTGTGTCGTAAAACGTGTTTAATATAATGCGCACCTATCAGGAATATGTTTATAAAAAGTGTTGTCAATAAAATAACTTGATACATAGAGATAAATAAAATAATCTAAAAATTCAATAATTTAATTACGCTACATGCAATTGATCTGAAATTTTGATACTTCGTTTTTATCATCGGTACAAAACTGCCTGCAAAATTTCAGCTCGCTAGCTTACGAGAAAGTGGGTTAAAAATCGAGCCAATGTTTTGGCGACAAGCAAGCAAACAATCAACCAAACAGAAACCGCGAGTTAATATAAAGGATTTAAAAAGAGGATTGGATGATGGTTAATTATAAAATAAAAAAACAAAAACAACCCCTATTATAAAATACTTTGTGTAAATTTCAGAAAGTTTAATATTTCGTATTTATCAAACAAGGACAAGTTAGTTGGGCTTTTGAAAAGGTCGGCGCCGTAGACGCCCTTTAAAAAGTGCATTTTTTCAAAATAAATAGATTTCAGCTGAAAACTTCCGTTAATTTTGACGGGTGATACGCTAGTATTTATATAAATTTGTGAAACTGGGTTATCTAGCGTGATAATTCTGAAAGTTATGTTTGTTTTTAAAGAAAAAAATTAGTTTATTTTATTATTTATGATTCTCTAAGTAGATTCAATATTAACCCACGGAGTTAATGGATAACACAATTTATATATATATATATAAATATAGTATAATCGATAAATATTTATGAGGACATTTTTTTAAGCGTTCAAAAAATAATACATGTTTAGTAGCCCTGTGTCAGAAGGACCCTCAACTGAATAAGAGAACCTATTCTAGCAGTTTCTTTAATGAATTCGAGACTTGAATACTGCAACATTATTCTGTGGGGATTGTCTGAAAACCAATTTCAGCTACTTTAGAAAGTACACAACACAGCAGAGCGCATTGCATTGTGGGTGAAAAAATCAAGTGCATATCACACCAGACCAGCTCTCAGAGATATCCACTAGCTTCTCCTGGTTGTTTCCCCTGGTTGAACGAATCAACAACAACAACATCATGTCACTGACATACGGCTGTTTGGAGGAATCTTCATCGGATTATTAGGAAAAAAAACTGATTTAAAAACTTTTGATCTTAACACGGGATGTTTTCCTCCTCGCAGTCGTAACAGTGCGTTCTGAAATATCACAGTGTGGATGGACACAGAAAGAAGTACCTCAGGCCCCAGAGTACGATCTTCTGAGGCAACGGCACCTAGGTTGTGAAACAGTCTTCCTTAGACATGAACAAAAAGCGATATAAAAGAAACTTTCATTATTATCATACTTATGTTGGATTTGTCCCTAAATTAGTGGGCGGGGTTTGTTTTAAGACACGGCTCTAGCTAAAAGTTATGACAGATGAGAACTGTGAAATTAATTCAGATAAAATGAAATAAGTGTTTTCATGTTGTTTTTAATGGTAAACAAATTAAAAAATAAAGTCACGGTTATTTATTTTTTTTAAAAAGGTTCCTACATTGATGTCACTGCAATTTAAACGTTGATGGCATTATCGGTGTTCCGTAGTTTATTTGGGTGGAAAGATGCAACTCATCTATTTCAGTTCTGATTAGCATCTTTTGTACAGACGAACTTCCCTTTATGGCGGACTAGGGGAGGGAAATAGCATGTACTGGTATTCCGTGTGTACGACGTCACTGGATGCCATCCACCGGGGTCATTCATTCTTGGATTTACCGATTGAACCATCCACGGATATTTTTTACGGATTCTAACTGTGGTGATTGTTCTTTATGGATTTTTACTTTTTTTCTTCACGTTTTAAAATGCCCCCCCCCCACACACAAAGTAAATTATGAGTCGGATGGACATTGCTGATTCTACTCTCGGAGACAGTCCTGGAAATCTGGCAGTGTGTTGTACTTGTGTTCGACCTGCGACGTGTGTTAAAAAATTAAATTGACGGTTCTTTGCGGTGGTTTATCTTCAATAGACTGACTGACCACTGTCGTGTTGTAGTACGCAGTGGTGAAATATTTCCTGAGATTTGAAACGCTTTTCTCCGCGGCCCGTTTTCATTGAGCCATTTGCTGGATGTGGGGTCAGATTTAACTGATCCTTGTATGATACGACATAATCATAATGATTGGAAAAGTGAGGGGGGGGGTGCGGCGGATATTGATAGAGTTGTGTTCTAATTTCGTGTGTTAATTTGTTAATTAAGAATTTAAATAGTAAAACGATTCCAATAGAGTCAAATTATTAGCCAAAAGAATTGTTATTCTGAAAAGTTTTATGTATGTAGTGGCAGTGGCTTTTAATATAGTAAGTCTAATCCAAGCCTTGCATATGTGTGTCCCCACGCTGACGATACTGAAACGTCTTACTGGTACACGCTTGAGTCAATTAATCTTACAGCGTTTGACCAACATGGCCGTGCTGAGCGAGCGATTTCCGTTGAAGTCTCTGTTAATCAATATTGGTTTGTCAGTGAGTTCGTCAATTTGCATGTTGTGTTGTAAGTTCCTGGCCCCTATTTTGTGCTGTTTTTTTTTGTTTTTTTTTATCTTTCAGGGATGGTGTGTGAAAAATCATCTGATTCATTAACTTAGACTTAGAGTTAAAGACAAACACAAAAGATAAGTGATACAAGCAGGCGATAGTCTGAAAGCAAAGTAACAAGTTTTGTGAAACTAAACATCGCTTTTTCCATATGATTCTAACTTATTCTAAATGTTTATGGGGGTCGAGTGGCATGCGCGCTCAGCTAGCGTACCGATGGTCACGAGTTCGAATCTCCGTGAAGGCACGGATTTGATCCCGGGGCCAAGGGCGTCCCTCCAGTCAACCCTGTTAGGGAAACAGGCGGCTGGGAATAGTGTGGTCCCTCATAGCCGTGGGAACGCTGCGTCACTTGCCAACAGACCGGCATGGACGCAATAATCTTCTGTATAGAAGGAACGTCTGTATGATAATAAGCATTGATAATTTTCAATGAAAGCCGAATGTTCAAAGTTCAATCTCAAATCTCCTTTTTTGTCTTCTTCAAATTTAAAATGGTTTTGACATTTTGACATACACAGAACACACACATGAACACACATATAACGTGCACACACAGAACACACATAATACACAGAACAAACATATACTTGTAATAATAATAACATGTTTTTTTTTCTTCCACCAACAGTTTCTTTACTTGTACAAACAATAGGTTCTTTATTTGTACCCATAAAAGCTTCTTCACTTGTTGTACCAAGAACTTGTTTCTTACTTGTAAAAATTTTTTTTACTTGTAACAAGAATTAGTTTATTAATTTACAGCAACTTTATTTTTTAATTCTACAAAAAAATTATTATTACTTGTACCTACTGCTCTAATTGTGTGAAGGACAAAACTTTTCGGTCCACATTTTCTATGACAGGTACTAACTATGAGCTTAAAATCTTACCCTTTCTCAAACCTTGACTTTATTATATGAGCATTGCTGAAACCATGACTTTTGAATCTTATCATTGCAAAAACTATGACTTTTGAATCTTATCATTTCACAAACCATGACTTTTTAATCTTATCATTGCTCAAAGCATGACTTTTGAATCTTATCATTGCTCAAACCCTGACTTTTGAATCGTATCATTGCACAAACCATGACTTTTTAATCTTATCATTGCTCAAACCATGACTTTTGAATCTTATCATTGCTAAAACCATGACTTTTGAATCTTATCATTGCTCAAACCATGACTTTTGAATCTTATCATTGCCCAAACCATGAATTTGAATCTTATCATTGCACAAACCATGACTTTTGAACCTTATCATTGCACACAAAAAAAAATTTAAAAATAGACATTTAAATATCTCTCCACATATTCTCAATATCATTTATGTCAAATTTGGCATAAGATAACCTGACGGTTCTCAAGCAGATTTCTTCACATTAAAACCCTACCCTATTCTCCAGACCTCCATCAGCTACCATCGCAGACGTTAGTGAGCCACCAGGAACACTCGTCTGCCGTGGTTAATCAGCAAAACGTGGAAATGGGTCACTTTTCCCTTCGGATTATGAGAACCACTTGTAAAACAGGTCGTGTCTGAACAATAGCCTTTTTTTATAAAAAAAAATAAAAAAACATAATTTTAAAAAAGTGTTTTTTGGGGGGAGGGGGGATTACTCCGGGAAAGCCATTGTCGTCTGCCGAAACCACAACACGCGCCATGTGACGTAAAAGGGGGATTTCTACACTTTTTTTTGTGGTCCTATCTCTCACTCTCTCCTTCTCTCAGGATCTCTCCGATGGCACGGCATCGCTATGCGTGGAACCCGTCCACCCCCCAGCCCCTCCTTCCCCCCCCCCTTTTCACCAAGAGTGTGCCGGACAACCTTTGCTATTTGAAACCATGGATCGATTCTGTGTTTCAACCCTCGCTGAATTACTGGTGCTGGTATTCGTCAGGTTCTGGTATGTGTGTGTGGGGGGGGTGGAGAAGGGAGGGGGTGTCATTGCTGGGGGCTGGGGGGGGGGCAGCTGCTGTCTGCCACGACAGCTCGTGGGGAGAATATTACTTTAGTGGAGGGAAAGATGGGAGGAACTTTGGGGGTACCCGGGGTGTATGTGTGTGGGTGTGGGGGGGGGATGAGCATAAGTTTCACATGTGTGATGTTTATTAGGTGGATGTTGAGACATTTTGAAGGTTGGGTTCATCCTGATTAGATAAGACGGGGTGGGGGGGATGGCAGTTAGTGGGTCCCGCCCCCCCCCAAACCTTTCTACTGACTTATTGATCAGACTCGAGGTGATCCATAATATAAAGTGTGTCCACCCACGAGTGGGTCCGGAGGTAGGGATTCGATGCGTTAAGACACAGTGGCGTAACTAACGGGGGTGCCGCTGGATTTGACTGTCCCCAACCACCTACATAAGACACCTTTACTATCGATTATTTTTGTATTAGAAACCTTTTCAGTAGACTTCTCTTTTAGACAACATCCCAATAGACTTCTCTATTTAGTCAAACTCCCAATAGACTTCTCTATTAGACAACCTCTATAGACTTCTCTATTAGACAACCTCCCTAGACTTCTCTATTTCTCAACATCCCTATAGACTTCTCTATTTCTCAACCTCCCTATAGACTTCTCTATTTGTCAACCTCCCAACAGACTTCTCTATTTGTCAACCTCCTAATAGACTTCTCTATTTCTCAACCTCCCTAGAGACTTCTCTATTTGTCATACCTCCCTATAGACTTCTCTATTAGACAACCTCCCAATAGACTTCTCTATTAGACAACCTCCCAATAGACTTCTCTATTAGACAACCTCCCAATAGACTTCTCTATTAGACAACCTCCCAATAGACTTCTCTATTAGACAACCTCCCAATAGACTTCTCTATTAGAAAACCTCCCAATAGGCTTATCTATTAGAAAACCTCCCAATAGACTTATCTATTAGAAAACCTCCCAATAGACTTCTCTATTAGAAAACCTCCCAATAGACTTCTCTATTAGAAAACCTCCCAATAGACTTCTCTATTAGAAAACCTCCCAATAGACTGCTCTATTAGAAAACCTCCCAATAGACTTCTCTATTAGACAACCTCCCAATAGACTTTAACACACGCAGCTGTTCGCCTTGGGGAGGTGGCATGTTGTAAAAAGATATTTAACCTTGACAATGACATTGTCGATTGTTTGAAGACCCACTGGTAGTGTCAATGATTAATAAAGACAGACTGGTCGCTATGCAACCTAGAAAGTGCCTGTCTATAGGGCAGCAAAGATACCTTGTTTTACACCCTCATATACTGATGTTTTACACCCTCATATACTGATGTTTTACATCCTCATATACTGATGTTTTACATCCTCATACACTGATGTTTTACATCCTCATACACTGATGTTTTACATCCTCATATACTGATGTTTTACATCCTCATATACTGATGTTTTACATCCTCATATACTGATGTTTTACATCCTCATATACTGATGTTTTACACCCTCATATACTGATGTTTTACACCTCATACACTGATGTTTTACATCCTCATATACTGATGTTTTACACCCTCATATACTGATGTTTTACATCCTCATATACTGATGTTTTACATCCTCATACACTGATGTTTTACACCCTCATATACTGATGTTTTACATCCTCATATACTGATGTTTTACACCCTCATATACTGATGTTTTACATCCTCATACTGTTTTACATCCTCATATACTGATGTTTTACACCCTCATATACTGATGTTTTACACCCTCATATACTGATGTTTTACATCCTCATATACTGATGTTTTACATCCTCATATACTGATGTTTTACACCCTCATATACTGATGTTTTACATCCTCATACACTGATGTTTTACACCCTCATATACTGATGTTTTACATCCTCATATACTGATGTTTTACACCCTCATATACTGATGTTTTACATCCTCATACACTGATGTTTTACACCCTCATACACTAATGTTTTACATCCTCATACACTGATGTTTTACACCCTCATATACTGATGTTTTACATCCTCATATACTGATGTTTTACATCCTCATATACTGATGTTTTACATCCTCATATACTGATGTTTTACATCCTCATATACTGATGTTTTACACCCTCATATACTGATGTTTTACATCCTCATATACTGATGTTTTACATCCTCATATACTGATGTTTTACACCCTCATATACTGATGTTTTACATCCTCATACACTGATGTTTTACATCCTCATATACTGATGTTTTACATCCTCATATACTGATGTATTACACCCTCATATACTGATGTATTGCACCCTCATATACTGATGTTTTACATCCTCATATACTGATGTTTTACATCCTCATATACTGATGTTTTACACCCTCATATACTGATGTTTTACATCCTCATACACTGATGTTTTACATCCTCATATACTGATGTTTTACATCCTCATATACTGATGTTTTACACCCTCATATACTGATGTTTTACATCCTCATACACTGATGTTTTACACCCTCATACACTAATGTTTTACATCCTCATACACTGATGTTTTACACCCTCATATACTGATGTTTTACATCCTCATATACTGATGTTTTACATCCTCATATACTGATGTTTTACATCCTCATATACTGATGTTTTACATCCTCATATACTGATGTATTACACCCTCATATACTGATGTTTTACATCCTCATATACTGATGTTTTACACCCTCATATACTGATGTTTTACACCCTCATATACTGATGTTTTACATCCTCATACACTGATGTTTTACATCCTCATATACTGATGTTTTACACCCTCATATACTGATGTTTTACACCCTCATATACTGATGTTTTACATCCTCATATACTGATGTTTTACATCCTCATATACTGATGTTTTACATCCTCATACACTGATGTTTTACATCCTCATACACTGATGTTTTACACCCTCATATACTGATATTTTACACCCTCATATACTGATGTTTAACACCCTCATATACTGATGTTTTACATCCTCATACACTGATGTTTTACACCCTCATACACTAATGTTTTACATCCTCATACACTGATGTTTTAAACCCTCATATACTGAGGTTTTACACCCTCATATACTGATGTTTTACATCCTCATATACTAATGTTTTACATCCTCATATACTGATGTTTTACATCCTCATATACTGATGTTTTACATCCTCATATACTGATGTATTACACCCTCATATACTGATGTTTTACATCCTCATATACTGATGTTTTACACCCTCATACACTGATGTTTTACACCCTCATACACTGATGTTTTACATCCTCATACACTGATGTTTTACATCCTCATACACTGATGTTTTACATCCTCATATACTGATGTTTTACATCCTCATATACTGATGTTTTACATCCTCATATACTGATGTTTTACATCCTCATATACTGATGTTTTACACCCTCATATACTGATGTTTTACACCCTCATACACTGATGTTTTACATCCTCATACACTGATGTTTTACACCCTCATATACTGATGCTTTACACCCTCATATACTGATGTTTTACACCCTCATATACTGATGTTTTACATCCTCATATACTGATGTTTTACATCCTCATATACTGATGTTTTACATCCTCATACACTGATGTTTTACATCCTCATACACTGATGTTTTACACCCTCATATACTGATGTTTTACATCCTCATATACTGATGTTTTACACCCTCATATACTGATGTTTTACATCCTCATATACTGATGTTTTACATCCACATACACTGATTTTTACACCCTCATACACTGATGTTTTACATCCTCATACACTGATGTTTTACACCCTCATACACTGATGTTTTACATCCTCATACACTGATGTTTTACATCCTCATACACTGATGTTTTACATCCTCATATACTGATGTTTTACACCCTCATATACTGATGTTTTACACCCTCATATACTGATGTTTTACACCCTCATATACTGATGTTTTACACCCTCATATACTGATGTTTTACACCCTCATATACTGATGTTTTACATCCTCATATACTGATGTTTTACACCCTCATACACTGATGTTTTACATCCTCATATACTGATGTTTTACATCCTCATACACTGATGTTTTACACCCTCATATACTGATGTTTTACACCCTCATATACTGATGTTTTACACCCTCATATACTGATGTTTTACATCCTCATATACTGATGTTTTACATCCTCATATACTGATGTTTTACATCCCTCATACACTGATGTTTTACATCCTCATACACTGATGTTTTACACCCTCATATACTGATGTTTTACATCCTCATATACTGATGTTTTACACCCTCATATACTGATGTTTTACATCCTCATATACTGATGTTTTACATCCACATACACTGATGTTTTACACCCTCATACACTGATGTTTTACATCCTCATACACTGATGTTTTACATCCTCATACACTGATGTTTTACACCCTCATATACTGATGTTTTACACCCTCATATACTGATGTTTTACACCATTATTCAATGATCTTTGATTCCAATAAACACTACTTTTTTTACATTCTGATACACTGCTGTCTTACTCTCATACACCACTTAATCTCACACCTTCATACACTGCTGTTTTACTCTCATACACCACTGCATCTCACACCTTCATACACTGCTGTTTTACTCTCATACACCACTGCATCTCACACCTTCATACACTGCTGTTTTACTCTCTCATACACCACTGCATCTCACACCTTCATACACAGCTGTTTTACTCTCAAACACCACTGCATCTCACACCTTCATACACTGCTGTTTTACTCTCTCATACACTTAGTCGCATTCCGAAGTGATCGTCATGTTTTAAAGGCCCAAATTACTCAGGGTTACATTGCAGTATAGAATACAAGTAAATTACTCAGGGTTACATTGCAGTATAGAATACAAGTACTGAAACAAAGAGCTTGGGATTATACTTTAGAATTTAGAATGTCAACAGTGCAAGCAGACATTAAAATTAACATGTGGCAGCTATCCTTCCAGTAGTTCGCTTTTATCCCAGTGCGCCTTCCTGTCATTTGGCAGTTATCCTAGAACGCATCCCTGTCATTTGGCAGTTATCCTAGAACGCCTCCCTGTCATTTGGCAGTTAACCCAGACGCGTCTCCCAGTCATTTGACAGTATCCCAGACGGCCTCCCTGTCATTTGACAGATATCCCAGACGGCCTCCCTGTCATTTGACAGATATCCCAGAAGGCCTCCCTGTCATTTGACATTATCCCAGAAGGCCTCCCTGTCATTTGACAGTATCCCAGAAGGTATCCCTGTCATTTGACAGCTATCACAGAAGGCCTCCCTGTCATTTGACAGCTATCACAGAAGGCCTCCCTGTCATTTGACCGCTATCACCGAAGGCCTCCCTGTCATTTGACCGCTATCACCGAAGGCCTCCCTGTCATTTGACCGCTATCACCGAAGGCCTCCCTGTCATTTGACAGCTATCACAGAAGGCCTCCGTGTAATTTGTGCAAGCAGATATAGTCAATGTGTGGGCAGATATAGGCATTTTTATGCATGTCCTATATATAGGACACTGGTAGATAACGGGTTAAGCAACGAAGCAGTGACGTCAAATTTTAGACGAATGCCAGCTGGCAGCTATGGCGGGTTTAGGGGGGGGTGCTGATTGGGCTAAAGCCAGGCGCCCCCCCCCCGATGATTTAAGGGCCCCTAACTTATTATATCGTATAATAAAGTTGGCTGGACCGGGTCCCATGTGGGATTGCAGCCAGGGGCCCCGTGCAATCTTAATCCGGCCCCTGGTTGGCAGCTCTTCTTCAGAAATGTACTCAACCTCACGGAAGACAAACTTATCAACGGATTGAATCGTCATCTGTTCTATGGTATCGATACCTTCCCAATCTCATCCCACAGCTCCATCGACTGGGAGTTTTCTTTTCGGTATTCGATGATCGATCTACGTAAGTAACGATCCGCACAGAGCATCGATCTCGACTACCTTTTAAAGGGGATCGATCTTCGTTGTTTCTTGGATTTAATTTATTTTAAAGAAGACATTGTTGTTGCACATTATAACATGGACTGGAAGTACGTAGCGGTGTAATGTTAAAACATTGTTTCAATGATTCAGCTCCACGTGGCACCAACATCAGTGATAGCACTTGGGATAAAGATGCTAATACTTATTAGGAGTAACATTTAGGGCTGCTGAAATTAACGATTAATTAATCGATTAATCAGTAAACATCTTAATCGATTAAAATTAATTTTGATCGATTTAAAGTTAAGAAAATATTTCTAATATTTTTTTCTCCTATTTATTAATAATTTATATTTTTTTCTACTTTACATACTTTTCCCTCGCATTATTATTATTTATTTAGACATGTACACGAAAACTAAACACTCTTTATGTCTGAAATTTCGCACTTGTGGATTATACTTATCTATCTATATATATAATTCTCTACGTCGCCCAACCATGCGGGACACCACGCACGCACCTAAACGAGCATGTGCAAGTAAGCATAACGAATGACCCTCGCTGGGGTCAACTAATCACAGTTACCGGTTGGCAAGCGAAGGTTGTGGAGGGGTGGGGCATGTCTTGAGACCAGCAATGTTTTTACCACGTTTTAACCACGTTTTATTAACTCGCTTTCGTTCCTGTGGATTTGTTTGTTTGTCTGTCCACAATTTTTCAAATCTGCCAACGTAAAATTAAACCTTTTCTGATGGTCCTAGAGATCTCAAAATTGTACCACAGATAGATCTTGGATGACAATGCATTGTATCAAAATTTCAGATCGATCGAATGTACCGTTATTAAAGTATTGAACTTTTTAGTTTATCTATATATAAGCATCTGTACCGTCTGCTTTTGTTGACATCCATGAGTTCACCCCGTGACCACATCACCGTGACCACATCACCGTGTTTTTAAAACGTTGGGCGGGTCGCTTATAAAAAGGTGTTTGGTAAAATAAATAGAGGTAAAAAATATTTTTAAAAAACAGATTGTTAGAAGTGGACTAAAAAGAATAAAATAAATAGAAGTAAAAATAAGATTTTTAAAAACCACGTTTTTATAAGTGGACTAAAAAGAAGAAAATAATTTAAAAACTTATAAGTGTAAGTACTTCCGTTTAATATGACTAAAAACGTGGGGTGGGTGTTTGGTATAACAATTAAAGATGTCTGATGTAGAAGGCAAAAGAGAGATCTATAAGTGAGAGAATGAGTGATCCGCATATGTTAAACCTCATAAGCGCCCGCCCCACGTTTTTAGTCATATTAAATGAAAGTAGTTGAACTTATAAGTTTTAAATTATTTTCTTCTTTTTAGTCCACTTATAAAAACGTGGTTTTTAAAAATCTTATTTTTACTTCTATTTATTTACATTCAGTTTCGTTGTTCCTTCACAGTGTGCATGCACTTCGTAGTGTATTGCTTATTACATCCGCCTGACATGCGGTTCAAGCCCACGCGGCAACATTTGCTTTTTTTTTAGATGCTTATGCCCGTTCTCCCCCCCCCCTTTTCTTAGCGAACATAAACACCGCTTCACATGTCACGGAAAAAAGCTTCGTTCAATGTTATACCAATTCCTTCACCAGGTAACTGTCTGTTTCTATTGGTCGCATATTTCTGGGAAAAGTTCATGGACGAAGTTGTTGCTCTCCAACTTGGCTTCATGGCTGCAATATTTGTTTCTAAACATTGGTATAACTTCGGCTACGAGCTCTCCGTTGTTCTCAGTGACAGAAACGTAGTCTTACACTCTCAACAATACGCTCAGTACATGAATACTTCAGGAGTATATGGTGACAAAGCAGAAATTGTGGCGATGTGCGAAATACTTCCCAAAAATGACTCGGTAGTCCCCCAACGTTCACTCGCGTTGTTCCCATTTGTTCCTGCTACTGCTTGTGTCCGTTCTCCCCCTCCCCTTTTTTCTTTGCACTATCTATGAGCAAGTCTGCGGCGTATGCTACGCCGCGGGGCGTCTAGTAATTTATAGTTAAGCTCTTTGCATAGACCTTGACAGTGTCTTCAGTTTCTCCCAAGAGGCTGAAACTTCCAGTACGACTTCCGGTTGTTCGGCTTCAAGTCTGAATGTGATATTCACCAAAATAACAATGGATCTTCAAGTCTGAATGTGATATTCACCAAAATAACATTGGATCTTCAAGTCTGAATGTGATATTCACCAAAATAACAGTGGATCATATATACGTGCCGGGTCTGCATCGGGATGTGTCATATGTATGTTCCGGGTCTGTATCCGGATGTGTCATATATGTGCCGGGTCTGTAACGGGATGTGTCATATATATGTGCCGGGTCTGTATCCGGATGTGTCATATATGTGCCGGGTCTGTATCCGGATGTGTCATATATGTGCCGGGTCTGTATCCGGATGTGTCATATATGTGCCGGGTCTGTAACGGGATGTGTCATATATATGTGCCGGGTCTGTATCCGGATGTGTCATATATATGTGCCGGGTCTGTATCTGGATGTGTCATATATATTTGCCGGGTCTGTATCCGGATGTGTCATATATATGTGCCGGGTCTGTATCGGGATGTGTCATATATATGTACCGGGTCTGTGTCGGGATGTGTCATATATATGTGCCGGGTCTGTATCGGGATGTGTCATATATATGTGCCGGGTCTGTATCGGGATGTGTCATATATATGTGCCGGGTCTGTTTCGGGATGTGTCATATATATGTGCCGGGTCTGTATCGGGATGTGTCATATATATGTGCCGGGTCTGTATACGGATGTGTCATATATGAGCCGGGTCTGTATCGGGATGTGTCATATATATGTGCCGGGTCTGTATCGGGATGTGTCATGTATATGTGCCGGGTCTGTATCGGGATGTGTCATATATCTGTGCCGCGTCTGTATCGGGATGTGTCATATATATGTGCCGGGTCTGTATCGGGATGTGTCATATATATGTGCCTGGTCGGTCTGTATCTGGATGTGTCATATATATGTGCCGGTTCTGTATCTGGATGTGTCATATATATGTGCCGGGTCTGTTGTATCGGGATGGCCAGGATCTGTTTTGAGTCTATACCGGGTCTTTTGCGCTGCGATGTTAGCATCTTTGAAATTTTCAATTCTGGTGCCAGAAATGCATGTACACTCAACTCTCAATCCAGCCGTTTCAAACTTATCGAGTCCATCAATCGGCCGCCACCCTCCCCCCCCACCCCGACCTCGCCATCAAACTCTCGAACCCAGATAAATACATCTAAAAATAGATCTATTGTTGGCATCCTGTCTAACGTAAATCAATACCACGCAGTACTAGCCAGCCAGTGAATAGCCTGTCAGAGACCCGTACAGTTTTATGAACTTGGCACTGCATGGGGCAAAACAATGGAGCTTGGGCACGGGGGATAACTGGTACCTTTTTTTAGGTCAGTTCTGGGTTGTCTATACCCCAATCACACACCTCCCACATATCCATTACAGAATATTCTCAAGTGATTAGAAAAATACTTTTAAAAAGAACAATTTTAATATAATTTAGTTTTAGAGTTCAATATCTAAAACTATTTACTTACATATGATTGGTTAAATGGACAGATATATTACTTAGGTGTGGACGGACATATGATTAGCTGTGGACGGACATACGATTAGCTGTGGACGGACATACGATTAGCTGTGGACGGACATACGATTAGCTGTGGACGGACATACGATTAGTGTGGACGGACATACGATTAGCTGTGGACGGATTTATGATTAGCTGTGGACGGACATATGAATAGCTGTGGACGGACATATGATTAGCTGTGGACGGTGATTAGCTGTGGACGGACATATGATTAACTATTGACGGACATATGATTAACTGTAGCCCCCACTGTACTGTGGCTTGTTACTGTAACAGTAGCCCCCCACTTTACTGTGACGTTTCACTGCATTTCACTCCAGCCATCGATGACCACATCCCGTGTTTTACAGCAAGGGGAGTTCAGTCACGTTCGGTCTGTAAATGTTTGTCGCCCGGTGCGTATTATATTGAACAAATCAATACTTTGAGTTCCGCATCATATATAAGGGATTTATAGTCAAAAACATTGTTTTTACGGGTTGTTTTTATACGTTTTTTACTTGGCTCACTTGAAGTGCAAAGATAAACCCCGGCATATTGGCAGCTGCATTTGAACTTGATATGCGGTATGCGGGGCTTTTGTAATAGAAATAGAATATATCGCGTTTACAGCACTAACCAATGTATATTGTAATGGGCGTTTGACGTCATGTCATATAATCTATCGTGTGTAGTGCAGTAACCACTATTGTAATGGCCGCTTTATAAATCACTGTTTAAATTATTATATGGCCAATTATAACCTTTTTTTTTGTTGAAATTTTATATTTATGGGGCATTAATGAATCTTTATTTCAAAGAGCAAAAAACATTTTAATTACCTGTTTTTCTAAGGGAATTGACAACGCTATTATTCTAACGGGGCGTGGCATAACCGGATACAGACGATTTTAAAACAGGGAGAGATTATGTCATTAAAATCGGATATGACGTCAATTCATCACCACGCACTCTTCCCAGATTCTTTTACGTGCAGGTTTTTAACGCAATTTCCCATGGGAAAAAATTGCGTTTATATATTTGAAATGTCTGTGCTGTCTGTTCGAGCTTGATCATGCAACTCCTCCTGAACCATACCAGATAGAGGGTTCGGGTCTATTGCAAATATGTTAAGGAGGTCCCAAGGATTGCACGGGCCAAAAAAGAAACCGAAAAGGTTTACTGGATTTCCTGGAAAATAAAATATAAAAAACTAAAAAAATATCAGTATTTTGTCAATTTCTCGCCAACCTTAACATTTATCGGGTTGAAACAAACGCCAAACGATAGCTAATAATATTTAGAACAATATTGAAGAAGGAATTTTTCAAAAATCTCTTTTCGTTCGACCCCCGTAATTTTAGCAGCAATTTGTCGATCGCAATTGTTTTGTTTTGTCTCAACATTATTGATTTTAAATGACTTTTGATGTAATCTAGAATGATAGTTAATTGGTTTTCCCGCTTTTTGAAAGCTAATGTTAGACTGTTGCGCTATGCGCATTATATTGACACATTCTTGGTGTGACGTAGCGTGAGGGGATATGACGTCATAGAGAAAATATGCGATAGTGAGCAATTGTTTTGTTTAGTTTCAGAACTATAGATTTGAAATGACTTATTGTAATCTAGAATGATTTACCTTGAAAAAAAATATCGGAAATTCTTTGTTGGAAATTGTGTTTACATCTCATTCGAGTTTTTTTATTACCAAGACTGGTTTTAAAGAAGTAAAAAAAATGGATATCCAACACATTTTGGTTCAACATGGGCGTAAACTCATCCTAAATTGTTTATATCGTCATTTCGCCCCCCCCCTCCCCTCCCCCCTTTTTCCGATGCTGATTCTGCCGGTGACACATACCATGTAATGTTACATGAAAAGAAACGTGCTCATGTATATTAGATTTCAAATCTATTGTGTTAGCCAAGCTTGTATTTCAAGTCGAGCATTTTAACATGGCTAAGATGTACTACGCAATAATTTTATATATATAAAAAACCGTCTATTAAATATAAGATAAGATAGATTTTCCAGTCAAGTGTTCCACCAAGCTTAGATTTAATTCTATTGTGTTCCGAGGTTAGATTTCAGGTCTATTTGTCTTTCCAACGCTTAGATTTCAAGTCCAACAATTCTTGCATATACGCCAACGTCTGCACTGCACATATGTACATGATGGTGTTTGTGTACGTAACTATGTACATGATGTTGTTTGTGTATGTAACCATGTTTAGGCAGATTGAGAAGTGCAACGTCTTTAGGGGCCGTCCATAAATGACGTCACGCTATTTTGGCCGATTTTTGACCCCTCCCCCCCCTCGTCACGCGTCGTCACAAAAAGATAGACCCCCCTCTAAAAATATGCCACAAAGCTTTGACCCCCCCCCCACCCCCACCCCCCCAAAAAGTATGTTTCAAATCACTTTTATTGTCCTTTAAGCATTTATGATTTATTTAGTGAAGGTCTACATTATAATATTGTAACCCTCGTTTTTTAAAACGTTTAATCGGCCTTCAGAAAACAACATCCGTAGATTACATTTTATTTTAATGCATACAAATTAAACATTGACTATTAATCATCACGGTTAACGTCTTTGCTTAGAAAAAAATATATTTAAAAATAATATGCAGACTCATTTTGGACATATAACATCCAATACACTAGAATAGAAATATTAAAATACGTCATGTGTACGTGTACGCTTGGAACATATGCCCATTATTGAACCGGTTCCTTCCAGAAAATGCATTTTTTAAAATTTGACTACTATGTAGATTTCTTACCTACGTACTATACGAAGACACCTAAATCCACCCTTCTTTCATTTATATTGACACGAGTGACAATAGCCTAATCTTAATCCACATGACTTGACCGTATCAAGTATCCTTTCTGTGATATTTAAAATTAATGCCTTAAAAACTGAGCTAAGAAGAAACGTTGTTTTGTGCTCCTCTCGAATTGCGATGTCAAGAATTTGATGCATTGAATAAAGTTAATGAATACTTGACTAATTTTAAATGGGCACATTTATCATTATATCTAGAATGGCCAGGGGCGTTTGACCACAAACCAATCGAACAATTATATCAAACTTAAAACGTTTATAATTATATCAAATAGACCGTTTAAAGAAAAATGATATTCCGTGTCGTTTTGACTTAAAATATCTACACATAATCCTATTCAGATCATTTTTAGACACTGGTCATGCTTTTAAAACTCACCAGTAGCATTTTCGGGGGAGGGGGGGGGGCTAACGAGGCTCCCCCGAATCCCCGAGTCATGTGAGCAGGACCTAGAGTCTGGGGGTTGGGGGGGAGAGGCGCAACGCACACATAAACTTGTATATTTTGGGGTAACGGCAAAAAAGTCGCCTGCGGAGACAACCAAGCGGAGCTGCGGTTGCATCACAAATGCTTTGATGTCAACATCAAACGAAGCAGTGTGACAATTTCATACGATATCTTCGGGGTTCTCAAACTTAAGGATTATAATTAGAGTTAATTTTTGGTGTCTTGATAGCTTACGCCAACCAGCGTCTGATGGCCTACCGACCGGCACTTTGAGAAGCACTGATTTAAAAAAAAATATTTTTTTTTAAAAAAGTCATTAAATAAATTGTAAGCGACCAAATATTTCCGTCGAAGTTTTATTTAAAGTTGCCCTTTTGATGTGACGTCACATTTCTTCAACCCCCTCCCTCCCCCTCGTCACGCATCGTCACAAAAGTATGACCCCCCCTCCCCCCCCCCTCTTTTTAGGTGCGTGACTTCATTTATGGACGGCCCCTTACTCAAGCTGTTGGAAATGTCTGTTAAGGGATGAGTCCAGCCGTAGTCTGGGGTACTGCTCTGGGGTACTGCTCTGGTGTACTTCTCTGGGTTACTGCTCTGGGTTAGTGCTCTGGGGTAATGCGTGGGATAAGTGTACAAAGTAAATAAATAAATCGTTCTTATATTAGACGTGGCAGGTCATCTTAGATTTAGATATGATCTACTAACGTCATCGGTCTTCTGTTTGTGACATTTATAAACTACGTCCTGTGTTTAAAGTCACACATCACGAACACAGACTACGAGCACACAATACGAGCACAAACTACAATACTAGCACACACTACAATACGAGCACACCATACGAGCACACACTACAATACGACCACACCATACGAGCACACATTACGAGCACACAATATGAGCACACCATATGAGCACACAATATGAGCACACAATATGAGCACAAACTACAATACGACCACACCATACTAGCACACAATACGACCACACCATACGAGCACAGACAACGAGCACACCATACCAGCACAGACTACGAGCACACCATAGCAGAACAGACTACGAGCACACTATTCACTATACAAGCACACCATACCAGCACAGACAACGAGCACACCATACCAGCACAGACTACGAGCACACCATAGCAGAACAGACTACGAGCACACAATTCATACGAGCACACAATACGAGCACACCATTCATAGTGTGTGCTCGTATGAATGGTGTGCTCGTATACGAGCACACAATACGAGCACACCATTCATACGAGCACACAATACGAGCACACCATTCATACGAGCACACAATACGAGCACACCATTCATACGAGCACACCATATGAGCACTGCGCCAGACCCCCAGGGACTCGTGCAATGACACGGCCCGTCATATGGGAGACAGTTCCCCCTTGTTCAGATTTGATCAATTCGGACCGGATATCCGGATTATTCGACTCTGTTTTTATGGGACTCAGCACATCCACTTGTTACTTTTGTGTATTTTCCAGTGATAGTATGGGGATCTTCTAATATTCTAACCCATTTGTTATCAACACTATTTCATAGGTGTTTTTCTCTTAACTCATCTATATAACGTTAAAAGTTTTTTTTCCAACTGCTGCGCCGTTCAACATAAATTTTAACAGTTTGCTTGCGCACCATCGCAGGTTCTATTCTTGTTCCATGCGCTTGTCTGCGTCGCATCCTCAAGTCGGGTGCCTGCCTTTCGACCGGTGTGCATGAGTGGATAAGTGGCAATGGTGATGGGAGCAAAAATGATATCGAAGCATCGTCAAAGTGATTAATTAAACACCATTTCTGCAATCAGGATTATCAGTATTATCACTGGCACAATCACAGGCTTGGGCGGCCAGTTGTCCGAGTATAGGCTCACCTGGCGGTCAACATATGAGTAGTTTTATGGGACACTCGATGGACGAAAATATGAAATCAAATGCGACTCTGCTGACATGACTGTTAGATGTCCACAACAAAAAAATAGCTACAATTTACAATATTTCATTTTTTTTTAATTTGAAGATCCACTTTTTTTTTATTGAAGACTAGTATAGACGTATACAAATAATCGTCTTAAAAATAAAATATCTATTTTTAAAAATGAAAAAAAAACATAAGTTTTTAAAAAAGACATACTCTTTGAATTAAATTTGATTTCCTGTCGTCATATAAACTAAATTCCATGCAGATAAATCTCAGTGGGATCGATCCCCTGTCCCATTCAGGGAGCGTCCATTTATTTATTATTGTAATTTTATGTCATCCATTAGTTACAGTGGACTCGTGGCATCCTCGCAGTACGCTCCCTCTATCCTCGTAATGCATTCGTGGTACATATCTTCTTAACGCCCTCGTGCTATCCTCGTAGTGCCTTCGTGGTATCCTCATAGAGTGCCCTCGTGATGTCTTAGTGATTAACAATCGTGAATGTTGGTCTATGCTCGGACTGCTCAGTAATTAATTTCACTGCACTTGTGTCAGTGAATGCCACTGTAGTTGGTGTAACACCGTGTCCGATAATGTCACGATCGGTTTGTGTGTGTCGGTGAGCTGCGGCCACGTGTAGGCCCCTGAATAATTTTATTGTTTCCGCAATTTTAGCCGGCAGCTTTCAGATGGGGAGAACTTTCGATTCACCCTAGTCACTTTAGTCACGTGATTATTTGAAGAAAAAATTGTGGATATTGAAAAACGAAAGAAAAAAATGCGACTCTTTGCATGGATTGAACGTTGTACAAATTAAGTTTGTTTTCCAACGTGTAAGATCAGACGACATCAAACCGCGTAAAAAATACATCAAACATAGTCACAAACAACAAACATGAATTCAGGCTGATCGTCATGGCGAACTTTTCACGTTCGCCCGCAACAGCAACACTTCCGCCGCGGCCATTTTGGATGGACGAAATCGTCTGAGCGCGGACCGTGCTCGTTCTCACCACCCGCCGGCCCTCGTGCTCGAGACCCCGAAGTTCAACCCTGGATAATATGACGAGCATGAAGAACTTCCTCAAATTCAAGACTCGACAGAACAGTTCGGATCTTCGCAAGTTTGGGGAGGAGTACTACCTCAGGGAGGCCAAGCTCTGGCGCCCCTTCCGGCTCTTCGGTGTCTTCGCCACCACCACGGCCATGACCTTCATAATGGCGGCCTTGGCCAGCCCCAGGTGGATACACGGCGAAGGTAAATGACATGTTGTAGGGCTCTGTGTTAATCTAGGGATGGCTACTCTTGACCACACCAAAACTCTTCGTCATTTGATATTCTCGGGTTCATTCTGTCTGCCCCACCTCCTGTTGTCCACCTCCTGTTGTCCACATGATTCAGTCCACTTGCCTCTGTCCACTCGCCTCTGTCCACTTGATTCAGTCCATTCGCCTCTGTCCACTTGATTCAGTCCACTCGCCTCTGTCCACTTGATTCAGTCCACTCCCTTCTGTCCACTTGATTCAGTCCACTCGCCTCTGTCCACTTGATTCAGTCCACTCGCCTCTGTCCACTTGATTCAGTCCACTCCCTTCTGTCCACTTGATTCAGTCCACTCGCCTCTGTCCACTTGATTCAGTCCACTCCCTTCTGTCCACTTGATTCAGTCCACTCCCTTCTGTCCACTTGATTCAGTCCACTCGCCTCTGTCCACTTGATTCAGTCCACTCCCTTCTGTCCACTTGATTCAGTCCACTCGCCTCTGTCCACTTGATTCAATCCACTCGCCTCTGTCCACTTGATTCAGTCCACTCGCCTCTGTCCACTTGATTCAGTCCACTCGCCTCTGTCCACTTGATTCAGTCCACTCGCCTCTGTCCACTTGATTCAGTCCACTCGCCTCTGTCCACTTGATTCAGTCCACTCGCCTCTGTCCACTTGATTCAGTCCACTCGCCTCTGTCCACTTGATTCAGTCCACTCCCTTCTGTCCACTTGATTCAGTCCACTCGCCTCTGTCCACTTGATTCAGTCCACTCCCTTCTGTCCACTTGATTCAGTCCACTTGATTCAGTCCACTCCCTTCTGTCCACTTGATTCAGTCCACTCCCTTCTGTCCACTTGATTCAGTCCACTCCCTTCTGTCCACTTGATTCAGTCCACTCGCATCTGTCCACTTGATTCAGTCCACTCCCTTCTGTCCACTTGATTCAGTCCACTCGCCTCTGTCCACTTGATTCAGTCCACTCCCTTCTGTCCACTTGATTCAGTCCACTCCCTTCTGTCCACTTGATTCAGTCCACTCCCTTCTGTCCACTTGATTCAGTCCACTCCCTTCTGTCCACTTGATTCAGTCCACTCCCTTCTGTCCACTTGATTCAGTCCAGTCGCCTCTGTCCACTTGATTCAGTCCACTCCCTTCTGTCCACTTGATTCAGTCCACTCGCCTCTGTCCACTTGATTCAGTCCACTCGCCTCTGTCCACTTGATTCAGTCCACTCCCTTCTGTCCACTTGACTCAGTCCACTCCCTACTGTCCTCTAGATTCAGTCCACTCGCCTCTGTCCATTCGCCTCTGTCCATACTTAACTCAATGTCCAATGTCAACTGATGTCAAACACCCTTCTAATACTTCTATTGAAGCTTTTCCAATACGTTTTATACTTACATCCATCATCCACTGGCCACTAACTTAAGGACCTATCGATATCAGCCCTAAGTCTCTCTAAAAACTTAGGGGGTGGCTGGGTGGAGTCCCCACTGCACCTCATACAGACACATACACAAAAACATTATAACTGGGTATTGAAAGGTATTTAATTTCATTACTGTATACCGGAGTTTGTACTATATTTATGTTATGACTGTATACCGTAGTTTGTACTATATCTATGTTATGACTGTATACCGTAGTTTGTTCTATATCTATGTTATGAGTCTGTATACCGTAGTTTGTACTATATCCATGTTATGACTGTATACCGTAGTTTGTACTATATCTATGTTATGACTGTATACCGTAGTTTGTTCTATATCTATGTTATGACTGTATACCGTAGTTTGTACTATATCTATGTTATGAGACTGTATACCGTTGTTTGTACTATATCTATGTTATGAGTCTGTATACCGCAGTTTGTACTATATTTATGCTATGAGTCTGTATACCGTAGTTTGTACTATATCTATGTTATGAGTCTGTATACCGCAGTTTTTACTATATTTATGCTATGAGTCTGTATACCGTAGTTTGTACTATATCTATGTTATGACTGTATACCGTTGTTTGTACTATATCTATGTTATGACTGTATACCGTAGTTTGTTCTATATCTATGTTATGACTGTATACCGTAGTTTGTTCTATATCTATGTTATGAGTCTGTATACCGTAGTTTGTACTATATAGATGTTATGACTGTATACCGTAGTTTTAAACTATATCTATGTTATGAGACTGTATACCGTAGTTTGTTCTATATCTATGTTATGAGTCTGTATACCGTAGTTTGTTCTATATCTATGTTATGAGACTGTGTGCCGTAGTTTGTACTATATCTATGTTATGACTGTATACCGTAGTTTGTACTATATCTATGTTATGACTGTATACCGTAGTTTGTACTATATCTATGTTATGACTGTATACCGTAGTTTGTTCTATATCTATGTTATGAGACTGTATACCGTAGTTTGTACTATATCCATGTTATGACTGTATACCGTAGTTTGTACTATATCTATGTTATGAGTCTGTATACCGTTGTTTGTACTATATTTATGTTATGAGTCTGTATACCGTAGTTTGTACTATATCTATGTTATGACTGTATACCGTAGTTTGTACTATATCTATGTTATGAGTCTGTATACCGTTGTTTGTACTATATTTATGTTATGAGTCTGTATACCGTAGTTTGTACTATATCTATGTTATGACTGTATACCGTAGTTTGTACTATATCTATGTTATGACTGTATACCGTAGTTTGTACTATATCTATGTTATGAGTCTGTATACCGTTGTTTGTACTATATTTATGTTATGAGTCTGTATACCGTAGTTTGTACTATATCTATGTTATGACTGTATACCGTAGTTTGTTCTATATCTATGTTATGACTGTATACCGTTGTTTGTTCTATATCTATGTTATGACTGTATACCGTAGTTTGTACTATATCTATGTTATGACTGTATACCGTAGTTTGTACTATATCTATGTTATGACTGTATACCGTTGTTTGTTCTATATCTATGTTATGACTGTATACCGTAGTTTGTACTATATCTATAATGTTATGACTGTATACCGTAGTTTGTACTATATCTATGTTATGAGTCTGTGTACCGTAGTTTGTACTATATCTATGTTATGACTGTATACCGTAGTTTGTACTATATATATGTTATGACTGTATACCGTAGTTTGTACTATATCTATGTTATGACTGTATACCGTAGTTTGTACTATATCTATGTTATGACTGTATACCGTAGTTTGTACTATATCTATGTTATGACTGTATACCGTAGTTTGTACTATATCTATGTTATGACTGTATACCGTAGTTTGTACTATATCTATGTTATGACTGTATACCGTAGTTTGTACTATATCTATGTTATGACTGTATACCGTAGTTTGTACTATATCTTTGTTATGACTGTATACCGTAGTTTGTACTATATCTATGTTATGACTGTATACCGTAGTTTGTACTATATCTATGTTATGACTGTATACCGTAGTTTGTACTATATCTATGTTATGAGACTGTGTACCGTAGTTTGTTCTATATCTATGTTATTACTGTATACCGTTGTTTGTACTATTTCTATGTTATGACTGTATACCGTAGTTTGTTATATATCTATGTGATGTCACATACAGGCACACCCGTTATTCAAATACTGACCATCTCGTCCGTCCTCTGTCTCCAGGTTTTGAAGGCGGCCTCTGGGAGTACTGCTACCAAAACTCATCGGATATCCAGGCAGTGGCAACATGTCCGGAACGGAAGCCACGTACGGATCAGTAGCCACGCACGTTGTCTCAAAAACAATAGTTGGGGGAGGGGGGGGGACCAAACACGAAAACGGCAGGAAATTTATTTATCTTTTTGTTGACCTCCGACCTTTCCCCCTCCCACTTCGTACCCCGCTTCCCAACCAAACAAAAAACCATCAGATTTGGAGTTATTTTCTTCTGATGTTTCAACCATGAAATATCATTTGTTAATCTCCTTCCAATAATACATATGCTGGTAGTGGTAGTCGACATATTGCCCGGGTGACATCCAGCATTAGTATAGAGTATCCATGTACAAAGTAAGATATGATGTCATATAAGGCAGACATTGCTCACGAGAGGCCGTGAACATTAAACCTTGCTAAGCTCTGGTGAGGAATGAACATAACATTTCATTAGATTCGATCACGGTCCCATTACTTGAATTAATTTGATATCACCCCCTCCCCCCACCCCCGGACCTTGTACAGATAACTTAGGTTAAAGCTGTCAATGCTGTCTTCCGTCGTCTGAAATGTTTGACCCAATTATTTGTTGAACGTTTGCGGCGCATGCCCTGAGACATCTCTAATTTCAATGGCATCAAACATGACGCCTATTCTGGCGTCTATTTCTTGGCGTTTCTCTTTGTGCAGGATGTTGTTATTCTTGACTGTTCTCAGTGGTACAACCATTCCACCATTTTGAAGACCCCTGATATAATTTGGTGGGCTCTCGTTCTTGAAATACGGCATTTACCGCTATAGGGGCTCAGTTCACTATTACCCCCCCCCCGGGTCTTAGTACATACAGTACGCCAATCATTGGTATGAATGCATTAATGGCGAATTTAGTGTGATTGCAGCGGGGGCGTGTATGAGTGTGGCAGTGGTGAGTGTGGAGGGGCTGCATGTGTGTGTCAGGTGAGGGAGTGTGTGTAGAGAGGGAGTGTGTGTGCGTGTGTGTGTGAGGAGCGGTGTGTCTGACTAGTCTGAGCGCGAGCACCACGATTGATTATTTGGTGGATGGTAGAAATGACACGGATGAACAATTGAATGGATGAACTCATAAATTACCCCATGATGCCAACTAGTGAGCAGTCATTGATTAACTCGCTTACGTCTGTTTCAGATTGGCAGAATGCCGTTATAGGGCTCATGATATTCGCCGCTACCTTTGGCTTCCTCGCCTCCGTGCTTTCCATGTGCGGTGTCTGCACAAATCCTTTACCCAGGAAAATTTATTACTTCCACTCTGCGGGGGAAATATTCCTTATTTCCGGTGAGTATGAGTATTAAAGAAAAGGTGAAGAAAGAACGCTCAAGTCGAAACTGAACTGTTATTATTGATCATAATCGTTTACCCTACAACCATGGCTTTCTGTAAAAAAAATTTCGATCAAATTACAGCATAATGTTTATCTACAGCCTTTGTTTGTTTGCTGTCTCATTGGTGGTCAAGGGGCAGTTCATGTTTTATGACATCATCACCAGTGGCTACTGACCAGAGTTTTATATTTCTACAGTTGAAAATAAAAAATTTTAAAGTGATTTTCGAGATGAAAAAAATGACTTCTTCCTGGATTGTTTCCACTTGAGTTGATATTCACAAAGTGGTTTCTCAAACTTAATTTCGTTGCTAAATAATTTTTTATTTTAAAATAATTTCTACTTGTTCTGCAACTAAATTACTTTATTGTAAGTATAAGTCACTACAAAAAAAGAACCTTCATAAAGTGTCAGGAAACATCTTTAACCTTGACCTATTTTTGTCTCGTCCACAGCTCTCAGTGCCAGCATTGCCTTACTTATATTTCCAGTAGCTATAGAAACTGACTACACCATCCCGAGCCATCAGTACGGTGTCGGATACGGCCTGGGGTGGGGCGGGGCCTTGTTCTTCCTTGCCGCAGCCGTCTGCATGAGTCTGGATGACCTGGTGCGACAGTCCTCGAGGGCCAGGTGCTGCAAATGGTGCTGGAAGGGGAAACAGAATGACAGAAGCGACCTCAGGCAGGTCTGACATAGGGACCATTAGGCGATTCTATCATTAAAAGAGGAGTAAGGATAGGCGGCAGGAAGGTTCTCACAAGGCCTTGTATGCAGTGCCCCGCCCCTATCAATAACAGCATGGAGAGGGGCTGACGAGGCTTTACACAGCGACGAGGAATACACTGTCTCCTGGAGACATTTTATTGTGTCTGTGTGTGCACACCCTGGCCTATGCACTAAGTGCACACCCTGGCCTATGCACTAAATGCACACCCTGGCCTATGCACTAATTGCTTTCTACACTTGCCAAGCCCTAGCGTCGACCTAAGGTAGCCCTAGGCTAGCCCTACAGTAGCCATAGTGTTGTCCTAGGTTAGTGTAGCCACTATTGACAGAAAAGAAGCATTTCAGTTTATTCACTGCCAGCTAGCAAAACGTCCACGAAATGAGGTCAAATCAACATAACTAACTATTCATGTGTGGATTAATTCATAGGTTAACAACGGCAACATAAAAGATGCACAAACAATGATAAGCCAGATTTCACGTTCCCACAACTCTCACTGGACAATGACAGACACATTAGTCTGACCTGTGAGGTCAGCAACAAAGTCCGGCCGCAGTGTGATCATGCATCTTTCCTTGATAAGCAGCAACAAATAACCAATAACTAGTCTACTGTCCCTCCCCCCACTTCCACCCGGAACAGATCTTTGAAACTTTTTGGAAGCCTCCTTCCACTTAACTCGACCCCTCCCCCACTCCCCCTGATAACCCCCCTACTCCACCCCACTCACCCCCCCCACCCATGAATCGGATTACTTTAAGTATGTTCATATTTTATTGCCTTGTAAACTTGTGCTGTGGGGTGTAACAAAAAGCCCATCATGGGGGACTCTGGACACTAACTTCCAGACAGGAAACACTCTGCCCCATGTTGACCATCGAGTGCCCACCAGCAGGTCCGGTCCAGCTGCTAAGAATGAGGTACTCAGCATCATAATCTTCCAACCCCGGACCCAGCTTGACCAACTGGAGATTTATTGTCCAGCATTACTAATAATTATTTAATCAATGTTTACATTTTTTATTACCCTTTTTTTTTAAAAAAAATATTTATTTATTTACTTCTGAAAGAAATGGTTACTCTCTTTATCCACATAAATTTTGTTTATTTCTGAAAGAAATTGTTACTCTCTTTATACACACAAATTTTGTTTTATTTCTGAAAGAAATGGTTACGCTCTTTATACACACAAATTTACTCATAAATCAAGATAAATGTACTGTGTACATTGTTATAATTATTATATGAAATTAGGTTAACACAAAAATTTGAAAGGAACTGTGATTCATGTTTTTAGATAAATATGTTTTCTTGATTGACTTCTTTTTCAATATCACAGATTATCTGTCTATCTCTCTATCTCACTCTCTCTCTTTTTTTGCATTCTCGGACTCTACAATATAAGTTATTGTCGGGATTTTTCTTTGCGACCGGCGCGCGCGAGAGGTATATCTCTCTCTCTCCTATATCTATATTTCTTCTGGACTACTCAATCCACTATCTGGAGCGTAGTCTTTCTTAGCGCGCACTCAAGTTTTTATTAAAAAGAACGTCATGAGAGAGTGTTAATTCTGAAAGAGACGAGGTCCGATATTTGTGGCTATCACTTTGTAAAAAGTAAACATGTAATTGAGGAAGGAGGGGGCGCGGTGACTATGTTCAACTGGCAAGAAATGCACGAGAGCGTGCTGCGCGTAGTGTGGCCTCATGATTACGTCAGGGCCTAATGCCTTTTGGGCACTGTGTAACTTTTATCTAGCAAGGGCAGGGTGGGTATCAGTGAACAAAATGTAAACTCATAATTGATGATCTATTGTGCCAATAAGCCGGATAAAAATTTAAGAATGAAGATTAAATGGATGTGTTGGTGTTAAAATTGGTCATTATATATGATAATATGTTGGTTGTGTTTTGTGTGTGTTTTACAAATATAGTGTTGGATTATGTGGAGGGGGGAATTGTTGTGGGGGTGGTTTTTTTTAGATGTGGAAGAAGGTGTTATGGTTAATGGAATAAAGGTAATGTAATGGGGGGTTTTAGTGTGTGTTAAAGGGGGTTTGGGTTTGGGGGGGTTTGGGATATTAGGTTTTTTGAATGAAATGTGGTTATGGTGGTGGGGGGATTTGTTTATGTGGATTAGGTAAGTGATTTATAGAATGGTGGTGGAGTAGATGAGTTGATGATGATATATACGTAGATCTCTTCTCTCGCTAGTATATATATATATATCTATATACATCTATATATTTATATCTATATATAGGGTGTATGTGCGAGAGGGGTATATTCTTGTGATGAAGTGAGTATGAGAGAGAGTGAGAGTATATATGGTTACAGGTGTGTGAGAGGAGGTGTGAGGGGTGGTGGGTGTGGTTGTTGTTTGGTGTTGTGGAGGTGAATGAGAGAGAGAGGTGAGGAGTGTGTGATGGGTGGGTGTGTTGGTGTTGGATGGGTGAGGTTTGGTGTTTGTTGTTGTGTGGTGTGTGTGTGGGTTGTGGGGTGGGGGTGTGTTGTTGGTGGGGTGTTGTTTGGTGGGGGTATGGGTTTGTGGGAGGTGAGTTGGAGGGAGGTGTGGTGGGAGTGGGTGGGTGTGGGGTGGGTGTGTGTAGTGTGGGGGGTGGGTGTGTTGGTGGGGGGTGTGTTTTTTTGGGTGGTGTTGTTGGGTGGTGTGGGGGGTGGGTGGGGTGTGTTTTTTGGGGGGTGTGGGGTGGGGGTGGTGTTGGGGTTGGGTGTTTTGTTTGGGTGGGGGGTGGGGGGGGGGTGGGGGGGGGGTGGGGGGGGGGTGGGGGGGGTGGGGGTGGGGGGTGGGGGGGGTGTGGTGGGGTGGGGGGGTGGGGGGGGGTGGGGGGGGTGGGTGGGGGGGGGGTGGGGGGGTGGGGGGTGTGGGGGGGGGTGGGGGGGGGGTGGGGGGTGGGGGGGGTGGGGGGGTGGGGTGGTGGGGGGGGGTGTGGGGGGGTGTGGGGTGTGGGGTGGGGGGGGTGGGGTGGTGGGTTGGGGTGGGGGGGTGGGTGGGGGGGGGTGGTGGTGTTGGGGGGGGGGGGGGGGGGGGGGGTGGGGGTGGTGTGTGGGTTGTGGGGGGGGGTTTTGGGGGTGGGGTTTGTTTGGGTGTGTGGAGTTGTTTGATGGGGGGGGGAGGGGGTTTTGGGTGGTTTGGGATTATGGGGGGATGAGGTGGGGTATGGGGGGGGGGGGGGGAGGTGTGTTTTGTTATGTTTGGGGTTTGGGGGGGTGGGGGGTTTAGGGTTGTTGTTTGGGTGGGGGGGAAGGTAAGGGTTTTGTTGAGGGGGTATACATCTACTCATCTTATAAATATTCTATATCTATTAGTGTGATTAAATGTTATGAGTGAGATAAAATCTATCTATATGTAGAAGGATTTTTGATTCTCTCTTGTGAGAGTGAGCAGAGAGTGACTGAATTGAGAGCAAGAGTGAGAGTGACCTCTCTCTATTTTTTTAGTTATCTCTTATATTAACTCTATATAAAATAAGAATAGTTGTTCTCTCTAAGAGCAGATTATTAATTTTATTGATTGGAATTAATTATTTTTAATTATATGTTGAAAGAGAGGTGTGTGTGTATAATTTGTTGGTGGGAGTGGGTTGGTGTGCATTGGTGGAATTGGGGGGGGTGAAGGGATTTGGGGTTTAGTTTGGCAGAGATGAGAGATTGGATGTGTAGATGTGAGTGGTCTATATAGTGAGAGTATGAAAGCGAGGTGAGAAGAGAGTAGGGTTCTCTGGGTGAGAGGATGAGAGAGAGAGAGTGCTGTGTGAGAGAGATATCTGTATGAGAGAGAGTAGTGAGTAGCGTGGAGAGGCTTTAAGTTTATCTCTATATTAAAAGTGATCTCTCTCTTTAAGAGAGTATCTATAGTGATGCGTAGCGAAGCGAGACTCTATATTCTAAAAGTCCGGCATTTAAGTGAGAAGAGAGAGAAGAAATATATATTAATTATTTTTATTAAGTGTAGTGATTGTAATTTTATTATTTTTTGTTTTTGGGTTGAATAATAAAATGGTTGATTAGGAAATATTTTTGTTGTGGTTGGTTTAAAGATTGTTAATTTTAAATGTAATATGTTATTGATAAATTTTTTGTTTATTGGGTATGATGTGTATATGGGTGATTATTTGGAAAGTAAATTACAAAAAATTATTATTTTAGGTTTGATATGGGTTTTGGGGTTTAGTTGTGTGAGTTTGGATTGAGTTAGGTAATTGTGGTTTGTTTGTTAGTATGGTATTGTGATGTTATGTAAATGGTATTTATTTTGGTGATTGTGGATGTTGGGTGGGGTTTTGTGTATTTGTTTTTTGTGGTTTGTTGTTATTTGAAGGAATGTAAATGTGGGTTTGTTTTTGAGTGATTTTAGGATGATGTGGGTTATGGTTTGGAAGGTTAGGGGGTTTGGGTTGTTAGGTGTTTTTAAAATAAATGGGTGGTGTTTGTGAGTGGTTAGGTTATTTGTTTTGGTGGGAGTGAATGAAATGTTTGTAGTATATAGGGAGGAATATTTTAGGGATGGGTGGTGTGTGTGTGTTTGTTGGATGGGAGGGATGTGTGGGGGAATAGGATGGGTGGTGGGTGTTTGGGGGGGATGGAGTGGGTGGTGGGGGGGTTGTATTAGGAGGGGGTTGAGAAGATGGTGATGAGATTTTATTTTGGGTTTTGTTTGATTGGTTGTTGTTTTTAGGGGAATTTAATAGGAGGAGATGGAATAAGATGGAGGAGAGGAGGGGGATATGGGGAGGGAGAGAGAGTTTTGAGAGGTTTGTGTGGGGATTGGGTGGTAGGTTGGTGGGGATTGAATGGGGTTGGTGGTAAATGTGGGGAGGTTTGAGAGAGTTTATTGGGGGGGTATGGGGTTTTTGGGAGAGGTTGGGTTGGTATGGAGGGATTAAAAGGTTGTGTTGTGGATTTGGTGTGTTGAAGATTAGTGGTATGGGGTTTGGGGGGTTGTAAAGAGGGGGGTGGGGGTGAGGGGGTGGGGGGGGGTGGGGTGGGTGTGGGGGGGGTGGGGGTGGGGGGGTGTGGGTGGGGTTGGGTGGGGTGGGGGGGTGGGGGGGTGTGGGGTTGGGGGGGGTGGGGGGGGGGTGTGGGGTGGTGGGGTGGGGGTGGGGGTGGGTGGGGGGGTGGGTGGGTGGGTGGGGGGGTGGGGTGTTGGGGGTGGGGGGGGGTGGGGGTTGGTGGGTGGGTGTGGGGTTGGGGGTGGTGTGGGGGGGGTGGGTGGGTGGGGGTGGGGGGGTGGGGTGGTGGGGGGGTGGGGGTGGTTGGGTGGGGGGGTGTGGTGGGGGTGGGGGGGTGGGGGGGGGTGGGTGTGGGGTGGGGGGGGGGTGGGGGGTGTGGGGGTGGGTGGGTGGGGGGTGGGTGGGGGTGGTTGTGGGGGTGGGGGGGGTGGGTGGGTGGGTGGGGTGGGGGGGGTGGGGGGTGGGGGGGTGTGGGGTGGGGGGGGGTGGGGTGGTGGGGGGGTGGTGGGGGTGGGGGGTGGTGGTGGGGGGTGGGTGTGTGGGGGTGGGGGGGGGGTGGGTGGGGGGGGTGGGGGGGTGGGGGGGGTGGGGTGTGGGGGGGTGGTGGGGGGGGTGGGGGGGGGTGGGTGGTGGGGGTGGGGGGGGTGGGGGGGGTGGTGGGGGGGGGTGGGGTGTGGGGGTGGGGGGTGTGTGTTGGGTGGGGGGGTGGGTGGGGGTGTGTGGTGGGGGGGTGGGTGGGGTGGGGGGGGTGGGGTGGGGGGGGTGGTGGTGGGGGGGGGTGGGTGGTGGGGGGGGGGTGGGGGGGTGTGGGTGGGGTGGGGTGGGGGGTGGGTGGGGGGTGGGTGGTGGGGTGGGGGGGGTGGGGGTGGTGGGGTGGGTGTGTGTGGGGTGGGTGGGTGGGGGGGGGGTTGTGGGTGGGGGGTTGGGGGGGGTGGGGGTTGTGGGGGTGGTGGGGTGGGTGTGGGGGGTGGTGGGTGTGGTGGGGGTGGGGGGTGGGTGGTGTGGGGGGGTGGGGGGTGTGGGTGGGGGGTGGGGGGTGGGGGTGGTGGGGGGGTGGGGGGGGGTGGGGGGGTGGGGGGGTGGGGGGGGGGTGGGGGTGGGGGGGGTGGGGGGGGTGGGGTGTGGGGTGGGGGGGGTGGGGGGTGGGGGGTGGGTGTGGTGGGGGGTGGGGGGGTGGGGTGGGGGGGGGTGGGGGGGTGGGGGGGTGGGGGGGGTGGGGGGGTGGGGGTGGGGGGGTGGTGGGGGGTGGGGTGGGGGTGGGGGGGGGGTGGGGGGGGTGGGGGGGGTGGGGGGTGGGGGTGGGGGGGGGGTGGGGGGTGTGGGTGTTGGGGGGGGGGTGGGGTGGGGGTGGGGGTGGTGGGGTGGGGGGGGTGGGGGTGGGGGTGGGGGGGTGTGGGGTGGGGGTGTGTGTGGTGGTGGGGTGGGTGTGTGTGGGGTGTGTGTGGGTGTGTGGGTGTGTGTGGTGGGGTGTGTTGTTTTGGTATTTGTGGTGGTGTGTGGTTTTGTGGTGGTGTGTGTGTGTTTGTTGTTGGTTATTTGTGGGTGTGGTGTGGTGTGGGGTGTTGGTTAGTTGTATGTATGTGTGGTGGTAGTGATGGTGAGTGTGGTAGTGATGTGAGGTTGATGTGTGTGTGAGATAGGAGTGAGTATGTTTATGGTGTGGGATGGATAGTTTATGTGGGTGTTTTGGGGTGGATTGGTGTTGTGATGTATGATAGGTGGTGGGATGATATGGGTTTGGTAATGTAGATGAATGGGGTATGTTAGGATGGGGGTGGGGGGACTGTTTTGACTGTTTACACATAACTCATATTCATATAGTCATAGTTAATCATTTTCATTTAAAGCAGAATTTAAAGAAATGTTAGATTGTGTTGTGAAATTAATTTAGAAAGTAAAGTTTGAAGACAAGTACATATCAATTTTTATAATTTTAGTTTTAATCTAGTGAAATCACCAGTTTGCTAAAATAATTTAAATCTATTGTATCCCAAACAAATACAATGGAAAAATTTAAAGAAATGTTAGATTGTGTTGTGAAATTAATTTAGAAAGTAAAGTTTGAAGACAAGTACATATCAATTTTTATAATTTTAGTTTTAATCTAGTGAAATCACCAGTTTGCTTAAATAATTTAAATCTATTGTATCCCAAACAAATACAATGGAAAAATAATTATTTTCTAAAATTTCAAATGTTTTCAGGGGAGGCCAAATATTCCATTCAAGCGAATTTCAAAATTATACCTAAATCAATCACTTCCCTTGAATTTGTCTATCTGGAGGGAGGGTCTGGTACAATTACAATAAGTCGAATTGTTTCTTAAATTAGATTGTACTTACTATGATATCTAAATATTAGTAAATTATTCCATTTTAATTATTATTAACATTCCTTTTATAAATGCACAGTTTATAATTATATTCTTTTACAAGTAAATAAATAGGTATAAAATAACATAGATAAAACTATAATTTAAGGGAATTTCCCTTATTAAAATAGTTTCCTGGCGGTATCGATAACTTTTTAAAATTTCAAAAAACGACTACTATTGTTTGCATAAAAAGATCGTCTAAATTTATAAGTTTCATCATTATTTTAAATATTTTTTTAAAGAAATATAAAAAATGCATAATTTAAAAAAATCATTTCTAATTATCGACCAAAAAAAACCTCTTTTTCAAGCTGTTGATTTTGATTGAAATGATTTCTTAGACAGTTAATCGATTTTTCGAATTTAATAGCCCACAACTGATTCCATTAGACCTACCGAATAACGCCACATCCAAGACACAAATCAATGCAAGTAGCAATGCGCTGCGTGTCTGAAAACATAACATTTAAAGCGGAACAAAATAGCTGTAGTTTATTGATTGTGATATTTCAACTCGGCTTGCCTGATGGGTTAAAAGCATATTCTAAGGTTGGTTGGAAAGTTTAGTTCGAGGTGTGCATTCGCTAACTGCATGGATTCTCCTCCTGGGCTGGGTCTGGAAGGCAAATTGTTGCCCAGTCGTCATCCTGCAGTAGGAGTATGGCAGTTGCGTCGTGTGGGACCGCCTTCAACTATTCCAAACAGCGCATCTTTGATAAGGTAATAGTTACCTAGTAATAGAAAATAGCTAAACATTTATCTCGGTTTAAAATGTAATTATTTTGAATTAAAGCTGGTGTTTTTTCTCTCTCAAACTTTCAAACAGGTTTTATTTTTTTAAAAATAAATGAATCTATAACACTATAACTAAATTGTAACATATAATAAATAGTAATAGTATAGTATAGTTAAGAAGGAGTTGGGTAGGTGCATTGACAAACGTGGTTTATAAAAAAAAATTTTTACTTCTATTTATTTTACTGGTCCTACTAAGTTAACTAAGGCTACTATTACTATTTGGCCTCTGGCTCTGGCTATCACTATTCTGACAATACTATTCTATTACTATTGAGAACTTCAAGTATTGACAGTTGAATGTTCAAAAAGTATATTAATATTGATTTAGTATAGCTAGTAAAGTAAAGACTCAGTAAAGCAATACTAACGCTATTCACAATTGATCAATGAATCAGTGATATTGCCTTGTTACAGTTCCAATACTATAACTTATAACTTAGTATAACTATTACCACTATCTGCTACTCTATTACTAATTATGCATTGCTGCATTACTACTACATATTAATATTATGCTTACCCTACCTACTATATATAATATATAATAATAATAAATTAAATGCCTGATGATAATAATATGAGTCTGGCATTGCTACTTAAGTCAGCTAAGCTAAAGGCATAGCAATTATTGATATTAATTATTTTATTTTTAGTAGGCTATGACCAGTATCATCCTGGCCTTTAAAAATAAAATAGGCTATTCTACTGACTGCTGTGTCTCATTATAATTATTAGGCCAAAGCATATTATTATCTTTTCTTGTATACTTGATCTTGTGTTATCACGGTCACATCTGTAAATCTAATCATTGGTTATTTTATTTCATTTTTTTATTTTGCGAATGTTCTGAAATTAATTTTCACTCCCCAAGAGCAACTGTCATAACAATGTTTTGATAAGTAATGAATTCCTCAACAAGGATCAAGGCATTCCAAGGTCTATTGACGACTGTTATCCTATCTAGTGCTGTGGCTTATCTTTGCTGTAATTTTTTTATGTAAAGGCAAAACATAGAGGGGGGTTACAGATGTTCCAAAGTGCAAAATTGGGTGTCTTCCAAAATGAGATTTTTAAATTATAACGTACCTCGAGATATGAATGCTTCAAGATATGAAAGGCCATTGGAAGAAGTTTTAGTTCCAATGAAAAAAAATCCAAGATATGAAAAAACGCACAACTGACAACGCTGGAATAACGCGTCATCAATGGGCCACTAACAGTTCTGTTCTTCTATTGGTCGATTCCAGCCCTATTGCTGTGTCACAGCTGTGTGTTTGTACGTGTCATGCATGCTCTATATACTGTGTAGTTGGTTTAGTGTTGGTGTCATAAATTTGTGAATAAATTTGTGAAATCTTTGGAAAAGAATATTTTTATGGCCATGGCGTCAAAGAATTTAATAATTACATGTAATTGCCTCACTCGAAATATAAAAGTTCACATACGAGTACATTTTATTTTTCATTTATTTTATTATGTTTTCATCGTTTTATTATTATTTTTAAATTTATTTTTAAAGTGTACTTTTAAGATTTGAAGAATACTGCTTGGTTTTTCTATAGTTTACCGTGATATTTTCCATTTTTTAGTGTTGTTTCTTTGTGGCTTAGAACGGATTAGGTATTTTACATGTAAATCTTTGTTCAAGATACGAAAGCCACCCCGTAACGGATTAGTTTCGTATCTCGAGGGACCACTGTACTTGATTGGTTTCAGAGTAGAGACAGACAAAAAATGAATCTTTGTCCCCAGGTGTGTAACACTCGGCTCTTTCTCTGATTGGATGCCAATCATTTAGGTCCATGCCTCTGATATTTGGATGCCAATCATTTAGGTCCATGCCTCTGATATTTGGATGCCAATCATTTAGGTCCATGCCTCTGATATTTGGATTTAGGTCCATGCAACTGAACCTAATAAGTGACTGTTACATTTTTTTTTAAAGTATCTTCTTTCAATAGTAATCCATGTACTATTAAACAGTGCTTGTGATTAATTTAAAGTCATGGCCAACCACTGTATCAGCCTTTTGTTATAAAAGATTGACACAGTTAAGTAAAGTACTTTAGGCTAAATTGTAATGATTCATTTGGATACAGTAATATGAAAAATTGTCACTAGATAATCTCTTTGTGTTTCTTGATATATTTTTTTGGAATACCAATTCCAGTGTATCCTGTTATTCCTAGTCGTTTTCTAAACATGTGCCCCCAACCCCCAACTCAAAAGCTACATTACACTAGGATACACTTGTTATTATAAAGGCACTAGTCACTTGACCAAGATAAATATTTACTGGATTTTTAAAGAAAATATGAATCACAAATTTCCAAAGGGTTTCCTGTGAAATTTTGAGCAGTTATCTTGAGGGTAATGTCATGGCAGTCCATCTAGGTCTGAACAATTATCTTGAGGGTGATGTCATGGCAGTCCATCTAGGTCTGAGCAGTTATCTTGAGGGTGATGTCATGGCAGTCCATCTAGGTCTGAACAATTATCTTGAGGGTAATGTCACGGATGTTAATGTTGGCCTGGTGTTGTATAAAGTAACTGCCCAGGGATCTGTTATGTAACTACTTAAAGTTATTGAAGTCCTTTATAAGTACAATGAGGCAATGTGGGACTGTGGTGCAATATTTCAACATAAATCTTAGACTCTAGTTAACATGTACCATTAAGATCCATGGCCCTTTCTCTCTCCCCCGCCCTCCTTTCCTCATTCTCTCCATTAATATCAAAAATATTTCCAAATCGAAGGGGGTAAAAATAGGTTTAAAGGATTTGTCTCTGATCTATAAGTTTCAAAATGAAACGAGATCTTGTTTTAAGACTTGTAATGGAAATTCCCGCATTAACATTGAATCCCTTATATTAACTTCACCGCCGTCTCTCTCTGTCTGTACTATAAATACATCTACTATGGCCTATTCCAATGTCTTACCTACACCATTAGCAATCTTTTCAAGTTCATATCATTTTAAATGCACTATTTGCAACACTGACCACACAACGTTGCGCTATAAGCAAGGGGACATTCATAATACAACTAATCATTGTTTTACTATAAATACATTGAATGACGTCACACCAGACCAATACTTTCCTCTGACTATATACCCCCGGCCATTTCACCTTGTAGTCACTTTGTATTGCCACCTTCAATGTCCGCATCTCTGTGACGTGTTTTTTGTTTTTGACATTCAACGCCATCTTTAGCATGGGGGATACGATAGTGTGGACCCGTCTATGCACAAGTCAGATGGAAAGAGAAAAAGAAAGAAATCTGTATTTGGCCCTTGAACACAGTGTCAAGAAAATGATGCTTTTGTTACCGCCATGTCTACGCCTCTGACACCAAGTAGCCATGTGATCGCGGGGCCGCCTTGTAGATTTGATTTTTCGGGACCGGAACCCCCGCCCCCTTTTTTTTTAAACGAAACAAAAAAAGGGGGGGGGTGAAATTCTAATCCAGGGGTGGGCACATTTTTAGGGCGAGGGCCGCATAAGTAAGAAATGAAACATCAAGGTACGCACCTAAACTAAATTTAATATCGATTCAAGTACAAACGTCCATCTTTAACATAAACTTATTGATTTTTTCGACATTACCACAGTGGTCCACAGGCTTCCGCGGGGCCGCAACAAACTCCGTAGCGGGCCGCATGTGGCCCACGGGCCATAGTTTGCCCACCCCTGTTCTAATCGATTGCGTTGTTGTTGTTGTAAACACGCTGCCCCGAGCAGCAATCAGATTTGGCCACGTAAGAGATGGCTCGTCGGGGCGGGAGGAGCAACTTCACGCGCCTAGATTGTGTTGTAATATATGCGGTCCGACTGTTGTGTTTTGTGTGGCGGGGGGGGGGCGGGCATATGTTGCTAATGAGCGGATGGGATTCTGGCCCCAGCGATTGCCTCTTTGTTGCATCAGATGGTCAGGAAATGCCGGTTGATACCAATCTGTGAGAGAGAGCGGGCTGAACTTTTATAGACGTTTGACTCATCTTTTTTAAAATAAACAGCGGTGGGGGGGGGACAAAGATTAAATCAGCTGAAGCGCCGCACACACACACACAATTATTATTTGAAGGTCATTAGGGGAGCGTTTCCCAAACTGTTGACGCCGTGGGACTCCACTCCACCGAATCATGAGCGACTATTTAAAAATGTTAGACACATTTATCATTTATGAAAACGTTGAATTCTCACCGACGGAAACTTCGTTTATGCAAATTCGGAATAACTATTAAAAAAATCACCCCCATTCCTTTTCCCATTGGCAATTGGAAAAATTGGTTTTCATGCCTCAAAAATATTATTACTCTGGTCAGAATGCATTTTGTCACTGAAGTTGGTAATGAACTTCTACGGCCTCCCCACATGTCTCTCTCCCCGCTTCACGATTACAACAGTGCCAACAACTCATTTATCTTATCTGTTACAGGCGCTCCTTCTATGCAGAAGATTATTGCGTCCTACCCTTATCTATAGTTTGTATTTAGCCCTGCATTTCTTAAAGAGATTTAAATGTTGATAAAGCCCCCCCCCCTCCTGCCAACTAACTGTACTGTACCCAGCAGATACCGCCGTTGTCCGGCTTCACACCCCCCCCCCAACGACATGCCGTTTCTGGTGTTCCACCGGGCTAGGTCCAGCCAAGAATGGGACGACGACTCCTCGCCCACCGTTTATCTGTGTTAGAAATCCCCCCTCCCCCCAATCTCTCGGGGAGTTTTACGGTTGAAGAGATTGTGTGAATGCGTTCAAGATTTCTCTCGTGTTATCGGTGCCGGCGCACACAGCGAAATGTATTTTTGTCCCCCTTCCCCCCATTCCTCTTCTCCCGTCCTCGGAATCGTATGGGAAATTCAAGTACAGAGTATGCAAACTAACCACTCATGAATTTGATCCTATTATTTTAAATGTGATCTGGTTGTTCACGGGTCTCTCCCCGTTCAGTACCCCCCCCCCAATAAAATAAAAAATCATCCGTCGCCACACCGATGCCTCCTAACTGACAACTGATACTGGCTTTACGGGCGTCGAAATGCCGTGGACCCCCTCCCCCTTTTCCCCGTTGATGTAAACGTGCGGGGGTGCCGTTCTGTGTACATCAATACATGGTCTTTGTCTACGAGACACTGCGATGCCTGGTATACGGGGAGACTACGTTCAAGCCAATTATCACCCGGGGGTGATCGATGCTGTCGGGGCGGGGGGTGTCAGATGTCAGCAGATTTCTTATTGTTATCTCGTGAACAGTGGAGGCGAGCGGCATCACCATTTGGATGCCAGCGGTGAGGGTTTGGGACGTCCTGGGGTCAATTTTGTCCGGGTTTTGATCAACCCCCCCCATCCCCCCGCCGGTTTAACACACGCAAACTATAAAATGCCGCGCCTCTCTACCAAGAAAAGACTTTAGAGCTCCCCCATGCCCCCCTCAATTTCCACAACTTACTACACGGCAATAGGTCGGCGCGGCGCACCAGTAAGATCGCTATAATAGGTCTCATTAGCCTAGATTGCTCGCATTTTGTTTAGCGTGTTTTCATGTTCAATGTTCTGGCAAGTGCCGCGCAGCAGTTTTGAGTTACCGCGCAGCAAATTTAAATTGGGGAAAAAATTTTTTGCCTTTGCCAGAAAATTTAGTAGCGACTTTATTTCTTATTCTACCTGGGACTCAGTCGCAGCTTTTGTTAAAATTCTATTAAGAAAACTAAATGTCAAGAATGTATCTACCACCTCTCACACACAGTAAACAGACTTCAACAACATCATTCAACTCATTCATCTAACGCTAATATAGGAAAAATATCAAACACTCCCTTAAATACATACAAATTATTGACATTGGTGACTTGCCTTGAAGCCGAACAAAGACCTTGATGTCACGAACAAGCCGGGATGAGTTTTAATTAAATTAATGTTTTTTAAAAAATGATTTACGAACATACGACGTGTATATGTTCCAGGCATGTGTGAAATCCGGCTATAGGCAATGTATATAATGTCTGATGGTTTCAGGCAAAGTATCAAATTTGTTAAAACTTTGCATACTTCTCCCAGACTTAGACCTTCCATAGAACATCAGTGGCGGGGGTAGGCCAGTTACATACTTTGCCCACGACAATTCGGCATTCTATAGAGCGCCAAGGGAATGTATGAAGCAGCGATCATTTCATACTTTGACTAAAACCACAAGGCATTCTATAGAATGCATGAATTTCACACATTGCTGGTAACATATACACCATAAACTTCTGCTAATATCCTTAGTTGTCGGAATTGAAGCTACGGTTAACCAGTTTAGATTAAACAGGACCGAGCCATGCTTTTATGATAAACTATAGTCTCCTATAGTAACAGTGGTACAGGGTATAGTACGGTACAAGGTGTGAGCCTCCCAATACTCTATTATATTTACTTGACTAGAAAAAAAACCATTCTCGTAACACTTCCAACTGCGTATTGTTTGTAATCAAAACAATGGGATTAGTGTTGGGGGTGACAGTGTGGTGAAAGTAGTGGTTTGAAATTACAACTCAGTTTGCCGTTGACACCTGGATTTATTTAGACGACACTGGGGTCAGATGTCTTTCACGGCACTTTGCTTTACAAGCATTGTTGAGAAACTACAAGTACTGACTGGATACTGTGAAGAGCAGGTACGTTTCTGTAATGACCCAGTCAATACACATTGCTTAAAGAAGCTCAGAGACCCACAGTTTCGAACCGTTCTCTGTGTCATTGATGAAGTTGTAGAACTTGCACAATTAAGCAAGCTGTTACAAAGGAAAAATCTATCGACCATCTTGGCAGACCAGTTTATAAAAGGAAGGGTCAATAACCTAAGACCCAAGAGGACAGTACCTGTGTGAAAATATTCATTGGTCTTCAGAGGTTGCTAAAATGCTTTCAGGCTGTCAGGATGTTAACATTCCGTGAGTCCCATCCTCGAATGTCTGTGTTAGCACGTGGACTCTCGTTTTCTTGAAAGCGACTTGATGCTATGGCGAATATTTGAGTTGTAAGCGTTAGTCAAGTCAAATTTTAATTTTGGACAAGCAGAAATTGGTGCACTAGTTTCTAAATACAAGGCATTCTTTAAAAGCTATGAAGACATTTTGCCGAAACTTATGGATCACTATCGTAATTTAAGATTTGTGCTTGCAGAAACAAAATAATAAAATGTGGGTTTATGCAGACTATCGACGAGGTGATTCAGTTTGTCACGACTGAGGAATAATTCAGCGACATCGCCATCCTGTTGGATATTTATGCTACATTTCTTGCATCGAGCGCTGATTGCAAACGTCGATTCAGCATAATGAATTCTATAAAAGTAAAATCTAGAAATAGGTTGGAACAGTTACATTTAGACTTGCTTATGAGGATTAAATCTTGTCAGAACGATGGACATCAGATCAACCTTGACGAGGTCTATAAAAAAATGGATCCCGTTGAAAGACAGACGCCAGAATGCCCCCAGAATAGATTAGCGGCATATGGGTATGTTGGCATTTGGTTGTTTTATACATGATAAATACCGCTGAACAGAAATATACATTTCTAATACTTTTTTTAGTTAATTATAATCTACTATATTATTTTGATAAACAATTTTGTCACATAAAGTATATCGGCCCAATTTGATGCATGTATTTTTTGGGATGTCAAAAATTTTGCACACAAAATATGGTACACTGTGAAACTTTGCACACGAGTTTTTTATTTTGCACAACAACCGGAAAAACTTAGAGGGAACATTGGTCATGGTCCCAGCTGGCCCTTGGGTCATGGTCCCCTCTACCCCCCCCCAAAATCACACTATGCCTCTGACCTTTAGGCCCACGTGCCAAAGCGATTGCCTTTCAGACTGGACATTTTGTCTCTAGCTGGTACCGACTAAATTGCTCCTTACCTTCCCCTGGTTCCCTATTAAATGCTCATTCAGGTTTTCATGCGGTTGCGTATCGCCGCTACTAAATTTAGACCTTATGTGATAAGCCCTTAGATAACTCTATTGCTCGAATTCCGGGAGTAATCTCCCCTTGCCGCTCACCAGCCGTGACTGTCAGCTTTGAGGCAGAAGTGCGGTGCGCTTTATTGATTTCATCGTCTGCTGGTACGGGCGTGCGCACGGCCTGGCATCGGTGCGGGACGAGCCGGTGTGAAAGGTAAATAATCTTCGCCAGGGGACAAGAACATGCGAGCCTGGGGGTGAGTGGGGCGCAAGACCCTCTATACACAGAGAGGATCTGTGGAGGGAGCAGCCGTTGAGAGGATGCCATGTACTATCAGAGGAGGACATGACATGTACTATGAGAGGAGGCCTTGTACTATCAACATGTACTATGAGTATGAGAGTAGGCTATGTACTATCACAGGAGGCTATGTAACTATGTCATATTCGGTGACTTGCTGGTGAACGGCTGTTCCTCTTTCAATATAGTTACACGGTCGCCAGCAATAATTGTCTTGATCTGGGTGTATGTAAAAAACAAAAAAATCAGCTTAGTGCTACTGAAGTGTAAAAGGGCAGGGGTAGGCAAAATCAAAGATTTCCGCGGGCGGCACAATTTCTTTCTTCGCCACTGGAAATGCGCGTTGTCTTAATGTTTTTAAACAGGACAGACGCGTTACTTCCCCTTCAACACTTCCTGGTTGGCAGATTTAAACGCAGGGTGTTACAAGTAATCTCCAATTTAATATTAAACTCTATCCTGTACTTCGACTACTATAAGTCTGAGCAGTTCGTCCTTCAGACTCCGGCCAGACGGCCTTGACCCCTCGTGTAACAGCCTGACTGATCGCTAAATTCATAGTACAACAGCTGCCACAGCTTTTGTTTTGTGTCAGGCGACACCAGACTCCGCTGCTACCAAGTGAAAGCAGTTGTGGCATAGTGTCACCGGTCTGTTGTTGTAAGGGAAGAGGCACGTATCATCGGCGTCTTATAGCATGGATCATATCATCATCGCTGTTTGGATACCTTGCACCAACGTAACAGTGTAATTAATGTGTGGATTCGTCGGACTCGTTGGCTCAAATAAAGCTGTTGTTTTCTGACCATTGGTCCAAAGGAAATTGTACGCGTTCCAGTTAATCTGTCCATATGGTAAGTGATTGCTTGCTATTCGCGGCGGACACATGTGTGGAAAAATATGTTGTTGTTTTTTTTTAAATATATTTTTTTAAAAATAAAATAATCATGTCGTTTTCAATGTGCTTAGTACCGACAGTTGTGAAAGTAGTCCCGTAGGCCGACTTTCCGTATTTCCGTAGGCCGACTGCCCGTAGTCCCGCAGGCCGACTTTCCGTATTTCCGTAGGCCGACTGCCCGTAGTCCCGCAGGTCGACTCCCCGTAGTTCCGTAGGCCGACTGTCCGTAGTCCCGTAAGCCGACTGCCCGCAGTCCCGTAGGCCGACTGCCCGTAGTCCCGTATGTCGACTCCCCGTAGTCCTGTACGTAGGCCAACCGGGACCTATATTTGCGCTAATGTAAACAATCTGTCCCCGTATTATTATTTATGCCATCTGGAGCCCCGGCAATATGTTATCAAATTAACAAGGTAAGTAAAGGAAAAGTGTGGAAAGGGGGGGGGGCAGCTTATGAGGATGTTTCAAGAAATGTGTTTATGTTCAATCTTATCAACAAGAAGTGGAGGAATGAATGCAACAGCTGTAAAACGATGGTGCACGTGACTGGATTAGGGCATTGATCCTATTCAGAGCTTCGATCCCCTAATACTTGGAATATCCGCACACACCGAGACATAGAGACGTTCACAGATCCATCGTGTCAGTGGAGTTAATTTTTTATTGTGGAAAGTGTCCCCCACATGTGTGAATCAAACATCTCCCGTGTGAATCAAACATCTCCCATGTAACTCATGTGAGCGATGATGCCATTGCCCCCCCTCCCCCAAATTTTCATGTGCGGTAAATTGGAAGAGTCCAACCCACCGGGTTTTCCCCCAAATCCTTCCAACGAAAAAAACAAAAAAAACACGGTTTTGTCGCCCCCCCCCCTCTACGTGTCAGAGGTTAATGACCAACAGTAGTTTCAATACTTAAAAATAGTCCCAATGAGATCGTCCTCCTATGCAGGATACACCTTCATTCATGCATGACGGTCAACTGCATGAGAAGTATATATATGTATCTTCTATTTCAGACTTTGTGAAGATGGCCAAGTGACGATTGGCCGTGGCCCGACTGCTGGCTACTTTGTGGACTCGGCCATCACCCTGCGGCTCATCTCTCGCATACACGCCTCCATCATTGGAGAGAGGCAGGCGAATGGCCTCCCCAAGTTTACAATAGTCAACAGTGGTCTAAATGGCACCTACATCAATGACTACAAGGTGGGTTCAAATGCCCTCAGAATTTCCTGTGCAGCAGAAGTAGTCTTGCTGATCTGATCATTTGGGGTGCAGGAGTCTTACTGTAAATCAGGGGCATCTCCAGTTATTCTAGTTGTTAAATAATTAAATTAATAATAACAACCCTTTATTTTTTTTATCGTTGAAACAAAGTTGAAAAAAAATGAGATTTGATGATTTTATAATTCACACTAGCTTTTTTGAATTTGTGTAATTAAAAAATGACAAAATTGACATAGTGTATATGTATATAGGTATATGTATATACTCGCAAGCCGACCTTTTTTGGTCAAAATCTAGGGAAAAAGTTGGGGGGGGGGAGGTTGGCTTACGAGCGGGTCATTAAGGAATTTCTGCATGGATTTTGAATATCGGTGTTGTTATTGTAGATCATCAAGGTCCTTTTCTACATTCTACAAGATTCGACTGCTCTACCAGAAGCTATAATATATTACTAAACATCTGCACTTACCTTATTTAATCATTTTTTGTTGTTGAAAGTTTTAATAAATTGTTTTACAAATTTAGTTTTCAACAACGAATTTTAATTTACGCGCTTTCTTCACTGTTTACCAACAATTTTTTTTTAAATACCGGTAACTCTAGCTTATTAAAAAAGAGCACAAAGACAAAGATAGGCCGTACAAAGTAAACAATCATAATGACCGATTTAGCTTGTAGTTTTAAAAAAATGTGTTTTAAGTTTTAAGCTGTCCTATTATTTTTGGGGGGTCGGCTTGCGAGCGGTTTATACACTTTAAATACTTTTCTCTTCCAAAAGTGGGGGGGGGTCGGCTTATTAAGGAACTGGCTATAGGCTATAGAATGAGTATATACGGTAATTAAAAAATGACATTATTAAAAACTGACAAAATTGACATACATGTAATTAAAAAATAAAAAAGTGACATAGTTGCCTACTCAACCCTTCTTTCTAATGCCATACCTATTTTCCACTGTCCAGATGGGCTACCACTCAGAGAACAGACGAGTGTTACATGAAGGGGATAAAGTGACCTTTGGTCATCCAGGATGTGCGTCCATTCAGCCCGGGGAGCTGGCCCCACAGCAGAACTCTGAGTTTCAGTTCATTGTAAGTTGGTCTTTGTGTTGTTAGTTGGTCTTTGTGTTGTTAGTTGGTCTTTGTGTTGTTTAGTTGGTCTTTGTGTTGTTAGTTGGTCTTTGTGTTGTTAGTTGGTCTTTGTGTTGTTAGTTGGTCTTTGTGTTGTTAGTTGGTCTTTGTGTTGTTAGTTGGTCTTTGTGTTGTTAGTTGGTCTTTGTGTTGTTTAGCTGGTCTTTATGTTGTTAGTTGGTCTTTGTGTTGTTAGTTGGTCTTTGTGTTGTTAGTTGGTCTTTGTGTTGTTTAGTTGGTCTTTGTGTTGTTAGTTGGTCTTTGTGTTATAAGATGGTTTTTGTTTTTGAGTTCTGATGTAAGCTGGTCTTTGTTTATGTTTAGTTCTGATGTCTTGTGTCTGGCTGGCCCAAAAACACAACTCATAGGAAGTTGTTCTTTGTTTATGTTTTATTCTGATGTCTTGTATCTGGCTGGCCTAACAGCACAACTCATCGAAAGTTGTTCTTTGTTTATGTTTTGTTCTGATGTCTTGTATCTGGCTGGCCCAACAACACAACTCATAGAAAGTTGTTCTTTGTTTATGTTTTGTTCTGATGTCTTGTGTCTGGCTGGCCCAACAACACAACTCATAGGAAGCTGGTCTTTGTTTATGTTTTGTTCTGATGTCTTGTATCTGGCTGGCATACAATTACAATCACTAGAGTCCCTTTCACTCCCCATCTCACATCCCCAGCTCACATTGCTTGGAGTGACTCCAGGGAGCTGAGACCAATGTCATCTGTCTGAGGCCACATTCTCCCTGGCCTCCCTGCTCCAGATGAAGGGAGTTCATCAAGGCCAGAGTCGGTTATGTTTTTGCTGGTGCCGGGAGAAATCATTAATTTTCCCCAACTATTCGGAGCTGTGCCATGGCTCAGTTCTATCCATCGTCTCTGTCATCATCTCCCACATAGTTTAGTCTTTAATGGCAATGATCAGAGATCTGCCAATGGAATATCTTGTTGAAAAGCAGTGGTCCTCAAACCTTATTGTCATGCCACAAGGCTGTCTTTAGGGTTGCCAGTAACTGATGCCACTCAAGTTTCTAAAGCTCTATGGTGCTGTTTGTTAACTGTAAGAACTGAAGGCAGAGCTTTTGTTAGCTTCTAGGGCTCTCAGTGACACTGGTGGGGAAACACTGTTAGAGAATTGAAATGGAATTGAAAATGTATTTCCAATAGTTAAGTCTTTGTAATTGTTTTTAAAGAGAAAAAAGCCCCTGCTTCTGTATACACAGAGGCATAGCTGGGGTATTCTCCCCCCCCCCTTAATTAAATATTAATATCTAGTTTACCTATTGTAATGTGACGTAAGCCTCATTTTGACACCAGTGTACCTTAGCACCCGGGGACATATGTGCCTCCTGCCCCTCCCCCTTGCTACACCATGTTAACACTAGTGGTGTTTAAAGGCATGTGGTTGGTTGAGCACTGGGTGCTGAGAAAATGAGGCCATCAGTCACATGACTTTGTACTCTCTTACTCAGATTGTTTCATGCATTTAAGGTTGATATCTCTTCACAGAAGCGTTCACGGAACATAAAAGAATGAGAATCCCAGGCTTATGCTTTGAGCATATGTGAATGTCTTTTAATGGCATCCCTGCCTGCCGCTATTTGAATCAAATCTCTTTATTTCCTCAGCTTGAGCACGTGCCTGAGTCAACTTCTCCCTCAGAAAACACAGAACATGTTCCAAGAGCCCCTGTAAGCAACGGTGGCCTCAGATACAACCTTTTAGCCCAGGTCGGTGAAAATCCTGACCTGACGTCACGGAAGCAGGAGGCCAGGAGTGTCATCGTACCCGATCATCGCTGCCCACGGCTATCCGTCTCGCCACAAAGCAACGCATCCACTTCCGAGAAGGAGAATGTTTTAGTCGACGGAGACAAGTGTGGACCCGTGAGAAACACGCGCTCTCCAACTTTTGACACGCATTGTGCAATATTGCCGTCCAAAAACGAGAACATAAAATACAGCCATGAGCAGAGCCTGGAGCTCAAAGATGAGTGGACCAAGAGGGTGGACAAGAAGTCCTCTGTCCAGGGTTTGGTGGTCGACCAAAAGATAGCTGCTTATGATATTCTTTCATCCTCCGTTGCGCCGCCCAAATGTGTGTTGTTTAACGGGGTGCATGAGGTTGCTTCAACCATGCACAGAAAAAAACTCTCACTCTCAATCTTCTTCCGCCAACAGCTGCAGAAGCTCGTCACGCCTCAGCGACGCCACCGCCTCGGCGGGTGCGGAAGAGCTGACCAAGATGTCCCCGTCTTTATTCCGCACCGACGGTGGCGGGGTGCAGGTCAACAGCACCACCATCATCCTCAGGGACGACGACAACGGCGAGGAGAACAGCTGCGACGACGCTCCCCCAAGCAGTCCCGACATCGAGTTTGTCGGGGCGTCCAGCTGGGTCGTGCCCACCCGCATCAAAGTGGAGTCCGCCTCGGATGAAAACGAGTCGACGCTCGGTTGCGCCCGGGGTAAAACTTCACCTCCCAGGGCCAAAGAGCCGAGCCCGGGTCTGTGTGTTGGAAGTGGAGCAGGCTCCTTGAGGTCCTGTCTATCTGAGAGGCTATCTCCCCTGAATACTGTTGACAAGGAATCCTCCTCTACTGCTCTCAAAGACAAACCAGTGCACTCAGCGGTCAGCCCAGGCCGCAAGCCTGCCCCACAGTCAACACTGCAGCGTAAGCTCTCACAAGACCTTGACCCGAATACTCGCTTAAAGACATCTGCGGGGGGGCCCTCATCATGCGGCGTGGTGAAAGGTAAATCAGAACAAATGGACTTAACCGCGGCCCGTGCAGTGCATGGGAAGGCATCAGTGATACTCCCCGCCTCGGACTATCGGATCGTACGCGGTGAGCTCCTCCAAACTGCCACTGTGTCCTCTTCCTCATGCTCCTCCATCCTCTCTAACCCAGAAAAAGCGGAAGACTCCCTCTCCTCGGACTCATCGCCTGACGATTCCTCAGACTCCGACAAGCCTTCTCTCTCCCCCACTTCCTCGTCCTCCTCTGGCCCAGCCTCGCCCCCCACCTTATCGCCACAGACACACCTCTTGCAAACACCCCATGACCGCACTCCACAAAAGCAGGCACCCAAGCTAACCATGCATTCCTCATCCAACTCACCATCACCTTCGTCCTCAGATTCAGACTCCATGCTCTCGGGGGCGGCGTCCAATCGGTCGTCCACCTCGCGGGCATCAGACTCAAGGTCGCTGCCCTCGTCCAAGAAGTTTTTTCTGAAGGACGTGGTGCCTAACATGTACACTAGCTCAGACGATGATGAGGTGAATGAAGACAATAGGACCAAGGAGATAGTCAAGAAAATCTTTACCCCCAAGGACAGTAGGCAGAGAAGAGCTGCAGTGGATAGTAAGAGTTACCCTAGCCTGGAAAGTGCAATACCGGAACTGAACGGGGAAGAGCATTTAGGGTGAGTACTGTTACCGGAATATTTGCCTGCTCCTGTCTGGTAATTGTATTGTTTCAGCCAATTGTCAGACAATCTTTTATGGGCGCTTTCAATAATCCTTGCTGAATGGTTCAGAGATGACAAGAATCAAGCCACACACTCCAGCATGCTTGTCACACACACCCCCACATCTCCACCCAGCATGCCTAACCACATATAACTTCACAAGCGCAATGCAATACCCGCTACGCTACTGGGTCTGCTACGCTACTGGGTCGGCATAATAAAAATATCAATACTTTCTCCTTTTACCCAGGTTGAGTGATGATACTGTTATTGATGCCTGCCACTACCAATGAAAAGTAACCTTTAAACGTTCACAAATGTCCCCCTCTATATAAAAATAATATTGCCACCAATTAGCCTCAATCTTTAACCCAGTGCATAAATTTCATCTTATTTACATAGTTTCCTTTTCACAAATTATTATAATCTCAAACAATTAGGTCATGTCATATAATATTTTACGGTGAGAAACACAATACACATATTTAATCTCGACACCAAAATGTTAATTATTTTAACACTAAATTTTCAATTTAAAAAAAACATAATCAAGAGTTACCTCGCATCGCGATCACCGACAGATGGGCTTAGCCGCAATATATATATATAAGATAACTATGGGCTTAGCCGCAATATATATATATAAGATAACTATGGGCTTAGCCTCAATATATATATATATAAGATAACTATGGGCTTAGCCTCAATATATATATAAGATAACTGTGGGCTTAGCCTCAATATATATATATAAGATAACTATGGGCTTAGCCTCAATATATATATATATAAGATAACTATGGGCTTAGCCTCAATATATATATATAAGATAACTATGGGCTTAGCCTCAATATATATATATAAGATAACTATGGGCTTAGCCTCAATATATATATATAAGATAACTATGGGCTTAGCCTCAATATATATATATAAGATAACTATGGGCTTAGCCTCAATATATATATATAAGATAACTATGGGCTTAGCCGCAATATATATATATAAGATAACTATGGGCTTAGCCTCAATATATATATAAGATAACTATGGGCTTAGCCTCAATATATATATATAAGATAACTATGGGCTTAGCCTCAATATATATATATAAGATAACTATGGGCTTAGCCACAATATATATATATAAGATAACTATGGGCTTAGCCTCAATATATATATATAAGATAACTATGGGCTTAGCCTCAATATATATATATAAGATAACTATGGGCTTAGCCTCAATATATATATATATATATAAGATAACTATGGGCTTAGCCTCAATATATATATATATATATATATAAGATAACTATGGGCTTAGCCTCAATATATATATATAAGATAACTATGGGCTTAGCCACAATATATATATATAAGATAACTATGGGCTTAGCCTCAATATATATATATAAGATAACTATGGGCTTAGCCTCAATATATATATATAAGATAACTATGGGCTTAGCCACAATATATATATAAGATAACTATGGGCTTAGCCACAATATATATATATAAGATAACTTCTAATGAGCTCCCGTGGGGCCACAACATATTGTTTACATTTCTATCTCTGCTTTTGGGCAGCCTTGCAAGCACTTTCAAAAGATTTTTTTTTCATTTTACCCCAATTAATTTCACTACCTGTATTTGTTTAGATTAGACTGCTATCATTTAAGGATGTAATATATCATACCACAAATACTTTTGGCTATTTCCTTTTTTCATCTGGCAACCCTGGCTTGATCCCAGAGAATAGTTTGACACTGACCAAATTAACTCCTCTTGTTGTCGTGACGTCACTATACTTACAACTTGAACTTGACCTCCTTTGTTTTACCACCATGCCACCAATGTTCATATTCCCCCACCAGCCAATGCTGGCCACGCTCTTGAAGGTCGTAACAGTGCCTCCGTCTTCCTCTATATAGTTAAACCTGCCGGGCACTGACAATGGGTTAGCGGTCTATTAATGACGTGATCTCCCCACGGGTCAAATGGTCACGTCCTTGGCGCCAAGTGTCTCACTCTCTTACAAACTGTTGAACCAAGTGTCTCACTCTCTTACAAACTGTTGAACCAAGTGTCTCACTCTCTTACAAACTGTTGAACCAAGTGTCTCTCTCTCTCTTACAAACTGTTGAAGCAAGTGTCTCACTCTCTTACAAACTGTTGAACCAAGTGTCTCACTCTCTTACAAACTGTTGAACCAAGTGTCTCACTCTCTTACAAACTGTTGAACCAAGTGTCTCACATAGAGTAGAGTGCAGTATAAATAACTCGCCATAAATGTGAATACTACGCCGTGTGAATAGTAATCCGTATAAAAAACCTGGCGTCAAAATGCCGTATAATTATCCCGTCGTGTAGATAGTATTTCTTTGTCTTGAAAATAGCCGGCTGTGTAAATAAAATAATTGTGTATATGAGGAGTCCACTTGCAAAAACTACTAAGTCGATTTTGACGGGAAAATAAGTTGCTGCCCTCTTCTGGTTTAAATGGTAAAACTATACAGTATTTTTCTTTTTGATTGGCCATTTAAAACCTACCAAATACGCCGTATTTTATTGTTAAAAATATGAAATCCTTACAAAATCTGCCAAATCGCTCAAACATAAATGCCTTGTTAAATCCCTTATATTAAATTCACCGTCTTGTCTGTCGTGGGCGGGCGGAAAAACATAAGTAAATAAAACAAACCCGTAAAAACAAAGTTTTTGACTATAAATCACTTATATATAAGACATAACTAACAGTATTTTTTATTTTCAAACTCTTAACTCAACTTTGCTTCATAACCCTTAGGGGGGGGGGCTGAGCTCAGCATGACACGTAAAATGTAAACAAAAGCACGCGGGTACGTCGATGGGTCGCGTCAACGCATCAACTCAAACTCTCACGTGGGAAAAAAACAATAACAAACCGTGAATTTGAATTACATACCTCATATAAGGATAAACTAAAAAGGCATTAATTTAATTACGGTACGATCGATCGATCGATCTGAAATTTTGATACGATGCATTGTTAGGTCAGACGGGCCCGTGTGCCAAATTTCAGCTCGATCGGATCACGGTAAGTGGGTCATTTTTTACTTTTGTTTTCCGCCCGCCCGCCCAAGACAGACAGAGAGAGACGGCCGCGAAGTTAATATAAGGTATTTAAAAATGACCCTATTCCGGTGATGTTATTGAGCCGAAATGCTGCACACAGACCCGTGTCACATAACAATGCATTGTACCAATATTTCAGATCGATCGAATGTACCGTAATTAAATTAATGCATCTTTAGTTTATCTCTATGTAGCCGTCTGCTATTGTTGACATCCGCGTGTCACTGGAGTTCGCTCCAGCCATCGATGACCACATCCCGTGTTTTATGGCAAGGGGATTTCAGTCAGTTTCAGTCTGTAAATGTTTGTGACACGGTGCATATTATATTGCACATGATCAATAATTTTACTCATGTCTCATATATAAGGGATTTATGGTAAAAAAATTTGTTTTTACGGGGTTGTTTAATTCTCCAAAGCTCTCAAAGTGATTTAGTAAGTTTTGAGATTGGACTCTTACTATATAGCAGGTTGTGTTATTAAGATGCCGTATAGATAGCTCGTTGTTTGTGGCGTGAAGAAACCAGTGCCGTGACCGCCGCCCCCTCCCCTCGCCTCCCACCCAGCAGAATACATAAAGGTCCAGATTAAAACGTGAGAGGTCAGCGTGTCTGAAATTGAACTCCGGTGGTTGGACACTTGACTCTCGCTTGCAGTTGCGGATCCATGGAAACGGGATCCCTATCTAACGATTTGTATAGACTCGCCCCTAAGGAAGGTGGGTAACCCGCCGACCCCTGACTCTGACACTGTCCGTGTCGCCGTGTCATCGGACACCGCTTACAGAGGTGTTGCTCAGTCATGTACCCGGGGCGCCCGTCAGAGACACATCCATCAAAGGTGTTTAAGGGGGGGGGGTGTCTATGGAACAATGTTCCCTCTAAGACTAATTAAAAAAAAAGAAAACTTGTGTTCAAAGCCCAAAGTTGCACAGCATCAATTTTTGTGTGCAATATTTTTAAAAAATTGCTGCGGGGTAATTCTAAATTGCTGCGGGGCGTCAGCTTAAAGGGAGCATTGCTATGGAATTAACTCAGTTTCCAGACCAGTGGAAGGAACTTGAGTTGGGTTAAGCAAGATGAGCGGGCAATAAGAAAGGTGGCTCGGACAAGGTGTTGGGTGTTACATAGATGTAAATAGGATGAGCTCACTTAGCTGGCCAAGAACTGATAATCCCGTAATCTTCAAGTGCGGAGTATCATGTTTGAAAACATACTTTGTATCCTACCAACTTGAGCGGGCAGTCAATAAAGGGAAGGGTGGGGGAGGGGGGGTCTGTCCGTTTTTTATACTAGGGCCGAGGTGTCAGAAGGAAAGCTGATTCCATTCTGTTTAGCGCCGATGATTGTGCCGCAGAGAGACTACTATAAACTATTGTAGATTTAAGCAGAAACCCCGGGAATCAAGGGAAGTCAATCTTGGCACCTTGGAAAAGTCGGCGAGGTTAAAGGTTGGCCATTAAGTTCCCGGTAAAGAAAGCGTCATCTAGTCGCTTGACACCCAAGGAGTTGAGATTAGGGGTGAAGGAAGGGTAGGACTGTAAGATGGGCGTCAGTTGACAATAGAAGGGTAGGACTGAAAGATGGGCGTCAGTTGACAATAGAAGGGTAGGACTGAAAGATGGCCGTCAGTTGACAATAGAAGGGTAGGACTGAAAGATGGCCGTCAGTTGACAATAGAAGGGTAGCACCGCCGGGGCACAGATCTGTGTGTGTGTGGGGGGCGGGCGCTTGTCATTAAAATGTCATGAACTTTATCTTACATCCGACTCTTGCTTATATTGGTGACCATATTCTCACAGTCCATAAAACCTAAAATCCCCGAATCTCTGTTTTTCTCGGATTCCCTTAGATATCTGAGGTTTTTAAAAATTTTTTTTACATAAATACATGAAATATATATCCACCCATTCCATGAATTCTCCCGATACACGATTTCACACTTTCCATGTATTGTCCCGAAACATGAAATCTCCCAATCCCCGTATTCTGCCAATCATTTCACTTCAGGCCGCCGTCCGACAAGATGACCTTCAATAACGTGGTAGTGACGTGTCCTCTGGTCGCATCGTACATGAACCTATTTGTCTCTGTGCACCTCGGGGATGTGCAGTGCACTATTTTCTTGGTGTTGGCTTTCAGGTGGTTAAAAAAAATTCTTGGGTGCACCGGTGTAAAATGTCTGCTGTTTATTTGGTGTTGACACCCAAGTGCACCGGTGTAAAATGACGGCTGTTAATTTGGTGTTGACACCTAAGTGCACCGGTGTTGACTTGGTGTTGACACCCCAGTGCACTCCATAGCTCTGGACGGACGGATCACATGAAGAACATTTTAATGTCAGTAAATTATCAGAGAACAAAGGCCCGTCATCCTGGCCTACCGGGGTTTTCATGACCCTAGTCGTGTGTGTGTGGTGATGAGTCATTGTTGTTATAAAATGTGTGTTGGCTTGTTGGAATGTGCAGTGTGTTTGTGTGATGTGTGGAAAAAAGGGGTGGGGGTGGAGGAGATGCTTTGAGCACGTCATTTTCGGCCAACTTGAGTTTTTATTAGTGGATTTGGATATTCATTGGATATCAATGATCAACATTTTCAGCCTGCAATGACTCTTGCTGCGCCCCTATACTCACCCCAAATGTTCCCTTTCAGGTTCGTTGGTCCATGTGCAAAGTAGAAAAACTGGTGTGCAAAGTAGAAAAACTGGTGTGCAAAGTAGAAAAACTGGCGTGCAAAGTAAAAAAAACTGGTGTGCAAAGTAGAAAAACTGGCGTGCAAAGTAAAAAAACTGGTGTGCAAAGCAGAAAAACTGGTGTGCAAAGTAGAAAAAGTGGTGTGCTAAGTAGAAAAAGTGGTGTGGTGTGCTAATTAGAAAAACTGGTGTGCTAAGTAGAAAAACTGGTGTGCAAAGTAGAAAAACTGATGTGCAAAGTAGAAAAAGTGGTGTGCTAAGTAGAAAAACTGGTGTGCTAAGTAGAAAAACTGGTGTGCTAAGTAGAAAAACTGGTGTGCTAAGTAGACAAACTGGTGTGCAAAGTTAATATTCCCTCTAACTTTCGTTGGTCCATGTGCAAAGTAAAAAAAAATTTTAAACTCCTGTGCAGAGTTGTACAGAATCCATTTTTGTTACAAAATTTGCTGCGCGTTAATTTTAAACTTCTGCGTGGCGTCGGTCCGATAACTGCACGACCGTGCAGCTTGTAAGGAATATTGCTAACCCCCTCCCTCTATTGTTTGACTATAAACTATAAGGTTCGCCACCTTCGTTTACTTTTAAAACTTAACTACTTTGGAATCTCAGGTCCCTTACATAACTGGATCCAAGACTTCCTTTTGGCCAGGGAGCAAACTGTAATAATTAATTGATCTAAATCTGCACCAATAAAGGTTAACTCAGGAGTTCCACAAGGAACTGTGCTAGGTCCCTTACTTTTTTAAATTTATATAAATGATTTACCCAACAACATCTCAACAGGAACAAAAGTTGGGTTATTTGCTGATGATTGTATAATCTGTGGAACAATTAAATCAGAAAAAGATAGCAAAATTTTACAAAAAGACTTAGATGAATTGATAAAATGGGAAACTAACTGGAGTATGTCTTTCCACCCAGAAAAGTGTCAACTGTTAAGAGTAACAAAGAAAAAGAAACAAATAAATTCAAACTATTTCATTCATGGAAAAGAACTGACCCAAACTAAAGATGCAAAATACTTAGGAGTCATAATAAATGAGAAACTATCATGGAATCCCCATGTCAATGAAGTTACATGTACAGTGTATTAAAAAATCAAACAAAACCTTAGGCTTTATAAAAAGAAACTTTTACAAATGTAATAGAGATATAAAACTAAAATGCTACCTCACTTTGGTGAGACCTGTACTAGAATATGCATCTTCTGTATGGGACCCATCCACCAAAGAAAACATTGATAAACTAGAACAAATTCAAAAAAGAGCTGCCAGATTCATTACTGGAGAATATTCAAAACTGACAAGAATAACACCATTAGTTAAATCATTAAACCTTGAAAGACTAGAGGATAGAAGAACCAAGAGTAAAGTGGTAATCATACATAAAGCAATTAATTCTAATTTAGAAATACAACACAAAGATAACTTAATACAACCCTCAGATAGACATAAGGATAAAAACACCTTTCTTATTCCGTATGCAAGAACAAACACATACAAATTTTCGTTCTTCCCGTCCGGAATTCGGGCGTGGAATGGGTTGCCTGAAGAAACCAGGAAAACCTACACTTTATCAACATTTAAATCTTTAATAAAAATGCAGGACTAAACACAAACCATAGATAAGCGTAGGACGCAATAATCTTCTGTATACAAGGAGCGTCTGTAACAGATACGATAAGATAACAGTTTTATTTCTAGCCCCACGTTATCTCATGTGGGTGTTCTACTACTATACTCCAATATAGTGAAGGCACACATCTAAATGTCTCATACAGGAGATGTCGTGTTGGTCTAGCCCCACGTTATCTCATGTGTGTGTTCTACTACTATACTCCAATATAGTGAAGGCACACATCTAAATGTCTCATACAGGAGATGTCGTGTTGGTCTAGCCCCACGTTATCTCATGTGTGTGTTCTACTACTATACTCCAATATAGTGAAGGCACACATCTAAATGTCTCATACAGGAGATGTCGTGTTGGTCTAGCCCCACGTTATCTCATGTGTGTGTTCTACTACTATACTCCAATATAGTGAAGGCACACATCTAAATGTCTCATACAGGAGATGTCGTGTTGGTCTAGCCCCACGTTATCTCATGTGTGTGTTCTACTACTATACTTCAATATAGTGAAGGCACACATCTAAATGTCTCATACAGGAGATGTCGTGTTGGTCTAGCCCCACGTTATCTCATGTGTGTGTTCTACTACTATACTACAATATAGTGAAGGCACACATCTAAATGTCTCATACAGGAGATGTCGTGTTGGTCTAGCCCCACGTTATCTCATGTGTGTGTTCTACTACTATACTCCAATATAGTGAAGGAACACATCTAAATGTCTCATACAGGAGATGTCGTGTTGGTCTAGCCCCACGTTATCTCATGTGTGTGTTCTACTACTATACTCCAATATAGTGAAGGAACACATCTAAATGTCTCATACAGGAGATGTCGTGTTGGTCTAGCCCCACGTTATCTCATGTGTGTGTTCTACTACTATACTCCAATATAGTGAAGGCACACATCTAAATGTCTAATACAGGAGATGTCGTGTTGGTCTAGCCCCACGTTATCTCATGTGTGTGTTCTACTACTATACTCCAATAGAGTGAAGGCACACATCTAAATGTCTCATACAGGAGATGTCGTGTTGGTCTAGCCCCACGTTATCTCATGTGTGTGTTCTACTACTATACTCCAATATAGTGAAGGAACACATCTAAATGTCTCATACAGGAGATGTCGTGTTGGTCTAGCCCCACGTTATCTCATGTGTGTGTTCTACTACTATACTCCAATATAGTGAAGGCACACATCTAAATGTCTCATACAGGAGATGTCGTGTTGGTCTAGCCCCACGTTATCTCATGTGTGTGTTCTACTACTATACTCCAATATAGTGAAGGCACACATCTAAATGTCTCATACAGGAGATGTCGTGTTGGTCTAGCCCCACGTTATCTCATGTGTGTGTTCTACTACTATACTCCAATATAGTGAAGGCACACATCTAAATGTCTCATACAGGAGATGTCGTGTTGGTCTAGCCCCACGTTATCTCATGTGTGTGTTCTACTACTATACTCCAATATAGTGAAGGAACACATCTAAATGTCTCATACAGGAGATGTCGTGTTGGTCTAGCCCCACGTTATCTCATGTGTGTGTTCTACTACTATACTTCAATATAGTGAAGGCACACATCTAAATGTCTCATACAGGAGATGTCGTGTTGGTCTAGCCCCACGTTATCTCATGTGTGTGTTCTACTACTATACTCCAATATAGTGAAGGCACACATCTAAATGTCTCATACAGGAGATGTCGTGTTGGTCTAGCCCCACGTTATCTCATGTGTGTGTTCTACTACTATACTCCAATATAGTGAAGGCACACATCTAAATGTCTCATACAGGAGATGTCGTGTTGGTCTAGCCCCACGTTATCTCATGTGTTTGTTCTACTACTATACTCCAATATAGTGAAGGAACACATCTAAATGTCTCATACAGGAGATGTCGTGTTGGTCTAGCCCCACGTTATCTCATGTGTGTGTTCTACTACTATACTCCAATAGAGTGAAGGCACACATCTAAATGTCTCATACAGGAGATGTCGTGTTGGTCTAGCCCCACGTTATCTCATGTGTGTGTTCTACTACTATACTCCAAAATAGTGAAGGAACACATCTAAATGTCTCATACAGGAGATGTCGTGTTGGTCTAGCCCCACGTTATCTCATGTGTGTGTTCTACTACTATACTTCAATATAGTGAAGGAACACATCTAAATGTCTCATACAGGAGATGTCGTGTTGGTCTAGCCCCACGTTATCTCATGTGTGTGTTCTACTACTATACTCCAATATAGTGAAGGCACACATCTAAATGTCTCATACAGGAGATGTCGTGTTGGTCTAGCCCCACGTTATCTCATGTGTGTGTTCTACTACTATACTTCAATATAGTGAAGGCACACATCTAAATGTCTCATACAGGAGATGTCGTGTTGGCACCCAGGCCTGAATTGATTGCTGCTGTCAAACGACAGCACTTCTAGTTTATTATGTCCCTCTGTCCTAACCTGACTACTCTAAAACCATAAAGATCATTAGTTTGAACGGGCCTGGGTCACGGTGACTTAACACTTGTAGAAACGCCAATGAGGGGCGTGTCACTCACTGTTTTTATTTTCTTTAATATTGTTCTTACACTAGATGTTTGCCCGTTTTATTACACTGTCTTGTCCCCTAGTGAACAGATGGATGTGTTTCACGAATATGGCTGAGTTACTCCCATTGCTTATATGACTGAGTTACTCAGCTTGTACATAACTCAGTTACTGCCCTTGTACATGATTCGGTTACTGCCTTTGTGTATGACTTATTTACCCCCCTTGTGGATGAATAAGTTACTCCCCTTGTGGATGATTCAATTACCCCCCTGAGGATGACTAAGTTACTCACCTTGTATATGACTCAGTTACTCAGAGTCAGGCTAGGACATCATGGGTTTTACTGTCCTCAGAATTAGGCTTGGACAACATGGGTTTTTACTGTCCTCAGAATTAGACTAGGGCATCATGGATTTTTACTGTCCTGATATCTCACTGTTATTGTCATGTTTCTTGTGAGATGTTCAGTGTGACATGTTCCATGTTCAGTGTGACTTGTTCCATGTTCAGTGTGACATGTTCCGTGTGACTTGTTCCATGTTCAGTGTGACATGTTCAGTGTGACTTGTTCCGTGTGACTTGTTCCATGTTCCGTGTGACATGTTCAGTTTCATCTCGTCACCAGGCTGAAGCACATTATTTGTAAAGTATTTTACAACTTCCTTATTTTTCTCTTCTTGACAGTTCAAAGGTCAATCCTGGGCCCTCTCGACCACCATCATCATCCTCAAAAGCATCATCATCAAAAAAGCTGAGTAAAACCTCACCGCCTGTGGACTCAGGTAATTAAATGATAACGATGTTGTGCTTATAGGCAAATTATACACTCATTCATTTTACTTTTTGTAAATCAAAACATTGAAACAACAGTGGTACAGTGGCTATCATTATACAATAACAATATAAGCCATAGGTCCTTCCCCTTGTACAAGGAACATTGGGGCTTTTGCTGCTGCATGAAGGGAATTTTGCTCTTGTGCTCTGTTTGGTTTTATGATTGCTCTTTCAAGTCAACAGAGTCGTTTGTACACACAGGCAGTCATGAGGACCTGGCTGACCTGCTGGTAAAAAACATAACTGACAGGTGTTTCTGGGAAGTGTCATGAGGGCCCCAGTCGTTGGTGCAAGATTCATTTGAGGGCAGTGGGTGCAGAGTGACATCATTGTAGTGTGGGTTTAGTGTCCCAGAAACAGTTTTATGTTTAGGGCTCTTGGGATGCCAGATTTAATGGGGTCTTTGGCATCCCGGGCAGATAATGGGGGCGTTAAGGCGTCATTTAAATTTAATAAACCAGGCTTCCTAATGATCAAAGTCAACACTGACACGACCTTAGGTCAAAAAGTTCACGGTGCATATTCTACTTATTCCAGGGTATATGCTGCAAATAAATTCTTATAATTATATTAATATACCGTATTTATCGGCGTATAACACACACTTTTTCCCCCTGAAAAATAGGGGGCCAATGATGTATGGGTGTTATATGCCGATATAATGTTAAGAAGCCTTGTTTTTACAGTATTAACAAGTACCGTATACACCATATACACCGCCGATATCTGATTAAACTTTTGTAAAAACAGAATAGCCAAGTTTCTTTGTTGAAACAGTTGTATTTACTGTCCTTTTACATTATTTACCTTATAAATGGTAATAATATTAATTTTAAAAAAGTTCTGAGCTACCCTTATTTTGCTTCAAATTTCTTTGTTTGAAATTTAATTTTTTTTTCTGAAATTTCCCTCTTAAAATGAAGGTGCGTGTTATACGGCTGTGCATGTTATATGCCGGTAAATATGGTACATTCCATTAATTGTTAGGTCATATTCTATGGATTCTCTGTATATGATTCCTTATTGACTCATCTCCACAGTCTGTTGTGTGTGGGGAAAGTCAAGCTGCCAGAGAACAATGTAAACCCACAAATATTCAAGTTTACAACTGATCACAGTTTCACACATGTCCAGCTTGACAGCTTTTACTAACTTACTTTGTTGTACACAACCACGTTCCAACATGACAACTTTTACAAACATAGAACTTACTTTGTTGTACACAACCACGTTCCAACATGACAACTTTTACAAACATAGAACTTACTTTCTTGTACACAACCACATCCCAACATGACAACTTTTACAAACATAGAACTTACTTTGTTGTACACAACCACATCCCAACATGACAACTTTTACAAACATAGAACTTACTTTGTTGTACACAACCACATCCCAACATGACAACTTTTACAAACATAGAACTTACTTTGTTGTAAACAACCACATCCCAACATGACAACTTTTACAAACATAGAACTTACTTTGTTGTAAACAACCACATCCCAACTTGCTCAAAATGTGCTCCACTTAATTCAGAAATATGCATACTCATTAAGCATCACCTTCAATATTTCCAGATTCTCTTGAGTCCTCTCCATCATCTTCAGAGTTGTCCGACCTGGAGAGCGTGATACCAAATAAATCCATTTCGCCCAGTTGCCATGACACTTCATCGAACCCGCGCCCGCTTTCTAAGACGGCTGCAGCCCAGGACAGCTCCTCGGTGTCCAAGGGGCAGCCGTCGGAGACCACATCGAGGAAGCCTGCCTCCCTTAAACCCTCCCGGTCATCGCTCCCTGCTCTGGGAGACGACGCCCCAGCTAGGGACAAAGCTGGTCCCAAGCAAAAAGGGGAGAGTAAAAACTCTGATACCTTGAAAAGTAACTCTCTTCATTCCTCTGGAAATTCCCAGAAAGCTCCGTCCAAATCCTCCGTTCCACCTCCATCAACGTTAAAGCCATCATCGTCAACCCCAAAGGGGAAGTTAAAACCAGAATCGGCTGCACCACCAGCCATCCTGTCATCACCCTCATCCAAAAACTCAGTGACCTCAGAGTCCAGTTTGACCAGTGTCCAGACCCTAAAACCTGGCAGCGCTTCAGCTCCTAAGCTGAACGGTAAGCAAGTGCAGAGGGTCTTGCTGTCAGTCAAAGGATTGCCTGCTGACCCCACGACGAAGTCATCCAAAAGTGGTCAAGAGAAAAAAACAATGAACTCTCCAGGCCAGTCGGAGGATGAGAAGCGGCTTCCTGGGTCTTCAGCAAAATCTGGGCCCTTGAAATCAAAGGACATTACACCCCTGGGGCCCTCAAAATCAAAGGACATTACACCCCTGGGGCCCTCGAAATCAAAGGACATTACACTCCTGGGGCCCTTGAAATCAAAGGACATTACACCCCTGGGGCCCTTGAAATCAAAGGACGCTGCACCCAAGGGTGGCTCTACTTTATCAAAACATCTGAAGCCTAATCCAGATGGAGAGCCATCAAACAAATCATCAAAGCCTTCCAACACAGCAACCAATGTGGACGAGACCCTGTCAGACTCATCCAAAACAGGACCCCAAATGAACAATTCCAAATCAAAATCCTCAAAAACAGGGCCCCATATGAACGATTCCATATCAAAAACAGGGACCCATGATTCTGTATCAAAAAAGGCAGCCCGACTGAACAATTCCATATCAAAATCATCAAAAACAGGGCCCCATATGAACGATTCCATATCAAAAACGGCACCCCATATGAAAAGTTCTATGCCTGAAAAAAAATCTACTTCACCGGCTTCGGCAAACTTGTCCTCACCTAAACGTAGCTCTGATTCCAAAGCTGTGTCTGCGGTTACCTCTCCGGTGAGCAAGTCATTAAAACCCAACGGGGTCCCGGGCAAAGGTTTGAACTCATCCCCTCTGATCATCAGCTCCTCCTCCTCCACCACGTCCCTTGTTGGCACACCCAAGGTGCAGGTGGGTAAGAATGCAAGCCTGATAAGTCTCAAGGATGACACTGACTTCATGAAAGCCCTGACCAGCACGCCGCCCGCTAAGAAAGGACCCAAGCAGAAGCCTCCTGCCAAATCTGGGGCGGCCAAGTCTGCTCAGTCCCCAGAGAAATCCATCAGAACTGGGACGGAGGCTAACAGCGGGGCCGTCTTCAAGAAAAAGAATTTCATCCAGTCTGTTGGTAAAGGTAAGGGCATCCACTAGGCATAAGAAACATTAGGTATGAGAGTATTTTCCAAGGCAGGGGACCTAGAGGTACGGGACTAAAAGGTATAGGACTAATACGTACGGGACCAAAGCCAGAATGATGCATTTTGTAGAACCAAATTAATTCTCGTCCATAAATGGTGACTTCAGAAATTTTAAAATTAGGGCTGCGGAAATTAACTATTAATTTCTCGATTAATCATAAAAAAATTTTAACGATTAAATTATTTTTTAACGATTAATCGACCCATCACTTACAAATTATTGGCAGTCAAAAAATTTTTTTTAAATAATAAATAATAGCAGCCGATAAATAATAACTTTCCTGATGATTACACGAACATTTTGATTTTGAACTATTGACTGACGGGAATATTCAAAATGTTGATAAAGTTTGCCTACCATGGGTCTAACACTTTGCCGACTTATCTAACCAAATGAAAAGCGTGTTAAGCTAATGGCATTAATGGAGTATGACTCAGAGACAGAAAATGAGGACAGCTCTTCTGATGAATTACTGCGTTATTAAATGAAGACGTAAGTTCCTGAATCCATCAACCCTCTACAGTGGTGGAAACTAAGTGAAACCGATATCCGAATGTCATTCTTGCCAAGACCATTTTGTGCATACCAGTTACCTCAGTTCCATGTGAATGATTGTTCAGCTCAGCTGGTTATTTTCTCAATTAGACCCGCTCATCACTTGAACCAAATAATGTCAACACACTTGTCTTTTTGCGTAGTTGGTTAAAAGAAGACATATAAAGGAGACATTCCAGTGTTATTTAGATTTTCAACAAGAACATTTAATAAGTGTTAGTTATGACGTCATAAATGTTAATTTTTGGCTTTATTGGCTTTAATCGAAATTAACTATTTAAATTAATCGTTAACAGCCCTAGTTAAAATCCATCAGGTCATTGCTTATACTTTGGTTTATTACATAATCTGTAGATTTTTTGTTTTTTTTTGTGTGTGTTTGCTGTGTCATTGATGGTGTGACTTTGTGTGTGTTTGCTGTGTCATTGATGGTGTGACTTATTTTTTGTGTGTGTTTGCTGTGTCATTGATGGTGTGACTTATTTTTTGTGTGTGTTTGCTGTGTCATTGATGGTGTGACTTTGTGTGTGTTTGCTGTGTCATTGATGGTGTGACTTATTTTTTGTGTGTGTTTGCTGTGTCGTTGATGGTGTGACTTTTTATTTTTAAATCCTTTATATTAACTCGTGGTGTCTGTTTGATTGAACCCTTCATTGCTTGCTTGCTTGATTGTCGGTCGTCAAAACTTTGGATCGATTTTTAACCCACTTCCTCGTAAGCTAGCGAGCTGAAATTTAGCAGGCAGTTTCGTGGCGATGATAAAAACTATGTATCAAAATTTCAGATCAATCGCATGTACTGTAATTAAATTATTGAATTTTTAGATTATTTTATTTATTCCTATGTATCATGTTATTTTTTGAGATAGAGTGCCTTGCGTATTATATTGAACAACCTTTCTGTCGTGCAATAAGGTGCGTATTTTATTGACAACTTTTTTATAAACATATTCCTGATCGGTGTGCATTATGTTAAACATGTTTTACGACACAACTGCAATTTTGTATTTTTGGATGGTCTTGCGCTGTGTAGTATAATGAACATACTTTTAGTTACGTCTAGTACATAAAGGATTTATAGTGAAAAACTTCTTTTTTAATGTTTTTTTTATTAAATCCCTTATATTAACTTCACTGTCTTGTCTGTCTGGCGTGATCCTGCGCGCGGAAAAACAAAAGTAAAAAATGACCCACTTCCCGTGACTTATCGAGCTGAAATTTTGCACATAGACTTTTGTCAACTAACAATGCATTCAATCAAAATTTCATATCGATCGAATGTACTTTAATTAAATGAATGAATTTTTAGATTATCTCTATGTATCTCTATGTAGCATGTAAATGTTTATGCTAGTCTTGTGCTTATTACCGTATATACTCGATCGCAAGCCGAACTTTTTGGACAAAATCTAGCTGTAAAAGTTGGGGGGTCGGCTTACGAGCGGGTCATTAACGTATTTCTGCATGGATATTGAATATCGGTGTTGTTATTGTAGATCAGGGGTGCGCAACCTGCAGCCGTGGGCATGAAATGTGCGGCCGTGGAAATCTGTTTAAATTATAATAACATGCGGCCGTCAAATATTTGCAATTTGGCAATATATAATGTAAAGTTGTAAACGAAATATCGAATATTCATTTACACTCTTAAGCACTTGTTATTGTGAAACAAATTACGACTCCGGCAGCTTTAGCATTAGCTGTAGTGTCTAGCGCTCAGACATTGAAATATCTCTAGCCGCGTTGGTGTTAGGCTGCAGCTGTAGCTAATGAGGGCAGGCCTTTGAAGTTCAGTCGCCATGGAGACACTCGTTACTCAAACTCGAGGAGAAGACATATTTTGGCAGTTAAAAAAGCATGCATCGACTCACACGTTGATCTGAAGAACCTGCAAGGCATCTGTTCAGACGGCACGCCTGCCATGGTTGGTAAGCAAAATGGCTTCGTGGCTAGATTTCCGATTATGTGTTGAAGAATCAGGGTAATGACCAGCTCATAAATCTGCACTGCATTATTCACCAGGAGGCGATGTGTTCTAAATCTGTTGATTTGGATAACATTCTGAAGAATGTGAATCGCATTATCATTTTCATTCGCGGGAACGCTCTTCATCACCGCCAATTCATAAAAATTCTTCACACAAATGATTCGTCGCCTGAAAATTTTGTGTACCACATCAGCGTTCATTGGTTGTCTCAGGGAGAAAAATCTCGCCGTGATCTGCTGCTACGAAAAGTAATACTGGCATTTCATGCCACGAAAAACAAGGACTGCCCACTGCAGAACCAAGCCTTCTTAAAATCTTTGGCCTTCTTTGTTGATTTGTTCATTTATATCAACTGCCTCAACGAGTCTCTGCAAGGCAAAGGAACAACAGTTTGCCTCATGCACAGAAGAGTACAGGATTTCTGTGACAATTGTCTGCTACAAAGTCATATCCAACAGCTCAATCTCCATTATTTCCCGCAACTCACCGTCCTCATCAAGAGCCATGAAATAGAAAAGATGAAATTCCGCTGCGTTCTTTTCAGGCGTCCTCGAAGTGCTGTTGTTGGAATTCGCAGAACATTTTCAGGATTTCGACAAGATCTCAGAAAATTTGAGACTCGTTGCTTCTCCACATTTGGTTGAGACGGAGAGTGCGCCGTTAGATGTCCAAATGGAACTGATCGAACTAAAAAGTAACGCGCTGCTTGCGAAGAAATTCGAGGACAAAAACGATCTACTTGAGACATGGAAAGTAGTTGTTGAGTTTCCAAAGCTTCGCGAAATATCAAGAAACACTCTAGTGTTTTTTGGAAGCACTTACATGTGCGAAGAGTTATTTTCACGAATGAAATATCTCAAGAACAAATAACTGACCCGACTGATTGACACCAATTTGATGATCTCCAGCGAGGGCCGGACTCTGAGCGACTCTCGGCAAACATCCAAGAGCAAGGCAGCCAATAATTTCTGGACACTGGACTGCTAAATTACATGGAAAGTGTTAGTGAAGCAGCTTATCACTTATTCAATTTTTGTGTTCTCAGTGTACTAATACCACTTAAAAATATACCCATGCTGTACGTGTGTGACATGATGTTAGGTTTACATGACAATGTTCAATAAAGTCGAAATAATTGATGTAAATGCTTTTGTTTGTAATTAAGCACTGTGTTTGCCTACAATACATTATGATTACGTAATTACTAGTGGAAAAACCTGCTAAGGCTCACACACACGCATAGTTCGTGCGTTGTTTCGGTAATTGACGTTCTGTGCTAAAACAATGACGTCATATAATATTTTTTTTACGGCGAAAATGTTTAATTTATTTATAATAATTTTGCGCGCCTTTCGAGCGCCTTTTTGCGCGCCTTTCGACGGGGAGACACACGCACAGGAAGGCCGATTATGTATTAGATTATCTCGCGTTGACTGTTACGAGAGGTAAACTTTTGATAGTTACCGTTTCGCTTTTCAGTGAAAAATATTTGGCGGCCGGGGCAAAAGTAATTTTTTTTTGTGCGGCCGCCAATAGCCCAAAGGTTGTGCACCCCTGTTGTAGATCATCAAGGTCCTTTTCTACATTCTACAAGATTCGACTGTTGTACCAGAAGCAATAATATATTATTAAACATCTGCACTTACTTATTTAATCATTTTATTAATTTTTTTGAACGTGTTATTAAATTGTTTTACAAATTTGTTTTCAACAACGATTTTTATAATGTACGCGCTTTCGTCACTGTTTACCAAAGAATTTTTATTATAAATACCGGTAACTCTTGCCTAACGAAGAGCACAAAGACAAAGATAGGCCGTACAAAGTAAACAATCATAATGACCCATTTAGCTTGTAGTTTAAAAAAAATGTGTACCATTTTGTTTAAGCTGTTATATTATTTTTGGGGGGGTCGGCTTGCGAGCGGGTTATACACTTTTAATACTTTTCTCTTCCGGGGGGGGGGTCGGCTTTTGAACGAATGGGCTATAGAACGAGTATATTATACGGTACAGTCAAACCCACTTACCCCGACCTCGGTTAGCTTGACCACCACACTAACTCGACGTTTTTTAATGGAACCGCCAAATTCTCTCTTTGTCTTAGCATTTTTTCATCGGCTAATTCGATTTTTCTAAGTCGCCGAAACCTAATACCTCGAGCACAAAAGAGGGCCAAATTTGCAACTTAATGTTGGTTAGCTCGATCCTCGTCGGTTCGCCTAGCAATGCATTTTTAGTTCAAAATAGTGTTGACATCTTGCTTTCTTCGAGGCTTCCGGCTATTGTGGGATTCTACGAGATTTCAATAAAAATTACCGGATGTTATTATCTTCTTTCACTTTCGATCCATGTGTGAATTAGATGTATTCACCCGAGGTGCCCGTAAATCGGCGTTAGCGATCTTTAATCCGTCATTATTTCGCAGTGCATGTTATATTATTATTTAACTTTATTCATTTTCTGATGCATTAATCATTTTATTTTTTAAGATAAACGAATATCTTTAGAAATGAAAATAAAGGTTTGTATCGAGAATCGACGGTGGTTTTTATATAATTAAATAAAAAAATTATTATTCTTTTAAAAGTTTGTTGTTGCTTTGTTACCAGTAAGTGAGTAAGATACGTGACTGTGACACTAACACGCGCGTGACGATGATATCAAATCATTTTCTTAATATTCCAGTACATGTATATAATATTATTAATATACACGTCATCACTTTTGTAGGTCGAATTCTGATAAGGAATGATTTTTTTTTAAATTCGCTTAGACATAGTTGCCGGCCGAGGTCTAACACACAGCCCACAGCGTGCTGTGATCAACGGTCAAGGCCGCAATAGTTTTATTTATATTATTACAAGACTGAGGAAATTCGAGAGCGTTCTGATAGTAACAGATATCCTGCACGTCAAAAGCATTAAACTTAAAATTACCATATTGATATGTTTATTTTTATTTTTTAAAATTTTATTCTCTGATTCGACGGCATTGCAAATGCTAGCGGCTGTGGCACGGCGAGGCGTAAACTTTGACCTTTTAGCGCATGCGCAGACAATTATAAACTGGTAACTTATTTTTCATTAAATGGAATCGAAACATGACAGAGACGTAATCAAAGTCCTTTACTTCGGCATATATATATATATATATATATATAAATTCCCGATTAGTCATAACTTTTCCCGACTTTCAAGGCCGAGAAATTTTTTTAAAGATTTCCCGACTTTTTCCCGTTTGCCTGAGTGGGAACCATGGTTATATTTAAATTTTAAACGGTGCTTAAAAACGAACGGTCATTACAACCTTAGGAAAGAGTGAAGAAATAGGGTTCCGATACGATTCCGATTAATCGTCCCATCACTAATTAACGCTAACTAATTAATCATGTACATAAAGAAATTTCAAGCACATGTTAATATTTTGCCACCATATTGGTTTTCGTTTTAACTCGATCATCGGTTATCTCGACGCCATTTTTCATACCCCAATGCCGTCGACTTAACCGGTTTCGACTGTATATTGAACATACATCGCGCGGTGCGCATTATATTGAACATACTTTTATATTTTCCTGATCTGTAAATGTTTATGCTAGTCTGTTATAATCAGTACTTTTAGTTATGTCTGATATATAAGGGATTCATAGTCAGAAACTTCGTTTTTACAGGTTGTTTATTTAAAGATTGAAAATACAGTTGAAGTCGACTTGAGTTATTTTTTAAAAGTGTTTTTAAGTGACGGTCTTAAAGTCTTGAAATTGTTGTGTCAGTAAATGAAGAGCTTTTAATGTAAGCAGCATCTAAAAACAGATGTTTTTATTATATATTTGTTTACCTTTGGCTGCTTACAGGAAGGCTTGCATTTAGATAAGATGACCTGCATGGTTCTATAGACTGTATCATTGCCTGCATGGCTCTATAGACTGTCTCATTGCCTGCATGGTTCTATAGACTGTCTCATTGCCTGCATGGTTCTATAGACTGTATCATTGTCTGCATGGTTCTGTAGACTGTCTCATTGTCTGCATGGTTCTATAGACTGTCATTGGAAGAACTGAGCCTCACAACTTGTGTAAACTTTGATGATACTGTGTGCTTCCAGGTGATGCTAATGACAAGCATAAGGAACCTTCGTCAGACAGAAGCCCCACAGCAGCAGCAGCAAAAAAATGTAAGCACTGTCGTTGAGTATCTGACACAGCAGCAGTAGGGACATGTTGTGAACCACATTCTGTCATTGAGTGGACATATTCTTGTAAATGGTGACATACTGTCAATGTAGAGGTGCTTTCTTGTAAATGGTGACATACTGTCAGTGTAGAGGTGTTTTCTTGTAAATGGTGACATACTGTCAATGTAGAGGTGTTGTCTTGTAAATGGTGACAAACTGTCAGTGTAGACGTGTTGTCTTGTAAATGGTGACATACTGTCAGTGTAGAGGTGTTTTCTTGTAAATGGTGACATACTGTCAATGTAGAGGTGTTGTCTTGTAAATGGTGACATACTGTCAGTGTAGAGGTGTTTTCTTGTATATGGTGACATACTGTCAATGTAGAGGTGTTGTCTTGTAAATGGTGACATACTTTCAGTGTAGAGGTGTTTTCTTGTATATGGTGACATACTGTCAATGTAGAGGTGTTGTTTTGTAAATGGTGACATACTGTCAGTGTAGAGGTGTTTTGTTGTATATGGTGACATACTGTCAGTGTAGAGGTGTTAAATGAGACCATTTGCCCCACTATGTTTAACTACCAAATGTGTGAATGAGACCATTTGCCCCACTATGTTTAACTACCAAATGTTTTGAATGGGACCATTTGCCCCACTATGTTTAACTACCAAATGTGTGAATGGGACCATTTGCCCCACTATGTTTAACTACCAAATGTGTGAATGGGACCATTTGCCCCACTATGTTTAACTACCAAATGTTTGAATGGGACCATTTGCCCCACTATGTTTAACTACCAAATGTGTGAATGGGACCATTTGCCCCACTATGTTTAACTACCAAATGTGTGAATGGGACCATTTGCCCCACTATGTTTAACTACCAAATGTGTGAATGGGACCATTTGCCCCACTATGTTTAACTACCAAATGTGTGAATGGGACCATTTGTCCCACTATGTTTAACTACCAAATGTGTGAATGGGACTATTTGCCCCACTATGTTTAATTACCAAATGTGTGAATGGGACCATTTGCCCCACTATTTTTAACTACCAAATGTGTGAATGGGACCATTTGCCCCACTATGTTTAACTACCAAATGTGTGAATGGGACCATTTGCCCCACTATGTTTAACTACCAAATGTGTGAATGGGACCATTTGCCCCACTATGTTTAACTACCAAATGTTTTGAATGAGACCATTTGCCCCACTATGTTTAACTACCAAATGTGTGAATGGGACCATTTGCCCCACTATGTTTAACTACCAAATGTGTGAATGGGACCATTTGCCCCACTATGTTTAACTACAAAATGTGTGAATGGGACCATTTGCCCCACTATGTTTAACTACCAAATGTGTGAATGGGACCATTTGCCCCACTATGTTTAACTACAAAATGTGTGAATGGGACCATTTGCCCCACTATGTTTAACTACAAAATGTGTGAATGGGACCATTTGTGCAAGAGAAAAAAAAGTTTGTAATCAACAAATTGTAATATAATTTACTCCCTGTGTTTTTGTTTCTTACAAGCAGCGTCTTCAGTCAGTAACTTTGGTGATGGCTTGACCAGTGAGCGGTCAGCCCCAAGAAAGTCAGGCTCTAGGCCAGATGGGCCCCCGAAGGACGAAGGGAAGAGCTTGAGGTCTCGTGAGTCCAGGACCACGGAGAGGGGCAAACTGCCCGGGACCACGGAGAGGGGCAAACTGTCCGGGACCACAGAGAGGGGAAAACTGTCCAGGACCAGCTCGGTCTCATCAACAAACTCATCGACCCGAAGGAAGAGGAGAAGGTCGCCCTCCAAGAAAGGTAACTCCTGGCTCTTGCTTCAGTGACCTGAGTCTGGCCTGTGGGAATTATTGTAGACAGCCCGCTGGTCATTGTTGTGGCTAGATGCACAGTGTATTATTTTACCATGTTAATAAGCCATTCCAAATTTTTCTTTTGTTTTTATTATTAGAAAGTAAGAGTTCTTCTGGCGCTGAGCAGCTTTGTCCTTTGCTTTCACATAGAATTGTTTTGAGACAACCAATTGACATGTCTAAGTCTGTCTTATGTTCCAAGTCTGTCGTGTGTTCCAAGTCTGTCTTGTTTTCCAAGTCTGTCTTGTGTTCCAATATTTGCTATTGGCTATTAATTAATCCCTTCAACTGAAAACAAAATTCGGTAAACTTCTATGTGGGGAAGTTTTTTCATATTTTTTTTTACAAACAAATAATTTTTTGTCCGGATGTCACCAGTGATTGATTTGACCTAGTTTTACTCTGACCCAGTTTCTAGATTTCAGTTTTGCTCAATGTTATCCATATTCCTTTTTTTTTCTGTCCCAGGTAAGGGCAGGCCACCCAAGAAAAAACAAAAGAAGAAACTCTCCGATACCTCGTCCGAGGATGAGGACCTGAATGATGAGAGTCAAGATGAGGACATGGATGAGCCGAGTGAGGACTGGAGCCTCCCAGACGGAGTCCAGTACTACGACAACCTCTGCAGTGCCGCCAAGTGCTTGAACCCTGTGGGGAGTAAAGTGGATTGGGTGAGTGGCGCCTCCACCCAGGGGGGTGGTAGTCTACTTGACATTTCCAGGACAATATCGCAAGGTCTCCAGCAGTCCAGTAGTTGGGTGTACATCATGGCATAAGTGAGAGCCGAATTAGCTGAACGTCATAGCATTAGAAAAAGCTGTATTAGGTGAACATCATGGCATTAGAAAAAGCTGTATTCGGTGAACATCATGGCATTAGAAAAAGCTGTATTAGGTGAACGTCATGGCATTAGAAAAAGCTGTATTAGGTGAACATCATGGCATTAGAAAAAGCTGTATTAGGTGAACATCATGGCATTAGAAAAAGCTGTATTAGGTGAACATCATGGCATTAGAAAAAGCTGTATTAGGTGAACATCATGGCATTAGAAAAAGCTGTATTAGGTGAACATCATGGCATTAGAAAAAGCTGTATTAGGTGAACATCATGGCATTAGAAAAAGCTGTATTAGGTGAACATCATGGCATTAGAAAAAGCTGTATTAGGTGAACGTCATGGCATTAGAAAAAGCTGTATTAGGTGAACATCATGGCATTACAAAAAGCTGTATTAGGTGAACATCATGGCATTAGAAAAAGCTGTATTAGGTGAACATGACATTAGAAAAAGCTATATTAGGTGAACATGACATTAGAAAAAGCTGTATTAGGTGAACATGACATTAGAAAAAGCTGTATTAGGTGAACATGACATTAGAAAAAGCTGTATTAGGTGAATGTCATGACATTAGAAAAAGCTGTATTAGGTGAACATGACATTAGAAAAAGCTGTATTAGGTGAACGTCATGGCATTAGAAAAAGCTGTATTAGGTGAACATGACATTAGAAAAAGCTGTATTAGGTGAACATGGCATTAGAAAAAGCTATATTAGGTGAACATGACATTAGAAAAAGCTGTATTAGGTGAACATCATGGCATTAGAAAAAGCTGTATTAGGTGAACATGGCATTAGAAAAAGCTATATTAGGTGAACGTCATGGCATTAGAAAAAGCTGTATTAGGTGAACGTCATGGCATTAGAAAAAGCTGTATTAGGTGAACATGACATTAGAAAAAGCTGTATTAGGTGAACGTCATGACATTGGTGAGACCTGACTTAGCAATTACTTTCCTCTGCATAAAACCCTGATATTTTCATGTTATTCCTTCAAATTTATACCTAATATAATGAGTTATACTCTGTTGACTTGTCATAATGAGTTATACTCTGTTGACTTGTCATAATGAGTTATACTCTGTTGACTTGTCATAATGAGTTATACTCTGTTGACTTGTCATAATGAGTTATACTCTGTTGACTTGTCATAATGAGTTATACTCTGTTGACTTGTCATAATGAGTTATACTCTGTTGACTTGTCATAATGAGTTATACTCTGTTGACTTGTCATAATGAGTTATACTCTGTTGACTTGTCATAATGAGTTATACTCTGTTGACTTGTCATAATGAGTTATACTCTGTTGACTTGTCATAATGAGTTATACTCTGTTGACTTGTCATAATGAGTTATACTCTGTTGACTTGTCATAATGAGTTATACTCTGTTGACTTGTCATAATGAGTTATACTCTGTTGACTTGTCAAAATGAGTTATACTCTGTTGACTTGTCATATTGAGTTATACTCTTTTGACTTGTCATAATGAGTTATACTCTGTTGACTTGTCACAATGAGTTATACTCTGTTGACTTGTCACAATGAGTTATACTCTGTTGACTTGTCACAATGAGTTATACTCTGTTGACTTGTCACAATGAGTTATACTCTGTTGACTTGTCACAATGAGTTATACTCTGTTGACTTGTCACAATGAGTTATACTCTGTTGACTTGTCATAATGAGTTATACTCTGTTGACTTGTCACAATGAGTTATACTCTGTTGACTTGTCATAATGAGTTATACTCTGTTGACTTGTCATAATGAGTTATACTCTGTTGACTTGTCATAATGAGTTATACTCTGTTGACTTGTCATAATGAGTTATACTCTGTTGACTTGTCATAATGAGTTATACTCTGTTGACTTGTCATAATGAGTTATACTCTGTTGACTTGTCATAACAATGTGTTCTGATTTGTTGACTTTGTAACGATAACTTTATATTTCTCTTTCTATGTAGGCGTTCTCACAATAATTAATCTTCTGTACAATAATTCACTGAAGAATTCGTTTATCCAAAACAACTTTAATATATATATATATATATACACACAGATATAATTTGAGATAATATAACGTGGAGATCTTGATTCATTCATCAAACAACCTTCCTCGACGGAAGTCTACACACCACTGTTCGCCCAACACTTTCAACCAATAGAAATGCTCCTTTCTTCACGCGTCTCTTGTACACGTGACCTTACGTCACAAAATTATGTTAATCAGATGTGACATTCACCCCCATCCTTCAAAAAAAAAGTTTATGAAATACAACATTTTTGGTCTTTATAAAATCAAATCAATCTATATCTATATTCAAATTTCAAATATTTATCATCAATGAACATTCATTTTCTTACATACAACTTCTGGATATAGAATCAATAAGAAAAAATCTATAGAACTGTAGCCGTCTACCTGTGCTGAAAAAATGAAAATGGACTTTTAAACACATCTGTAATTTTGTGTAATTAAAACATTTAAACACTCAATATTATTAAAATTAACTAATAATCCAATGGAATTCAAACACTGTTCCTTGTCCATTGTTCAACACATAAAAATATTAATATAATTACAGTCTCTGTTTGTATCCTTTAGGAATTCACAGACTAATGTTAAAACAGTCTCTTATTTTATCATTTAGTAATTCACAGAATGTCTTTTTAATAGTCTCTGGTTTTATCAGTTAGGAGTTCACAGAGTGTCTTTATTTATTGTCATTCTACTTAATATGTCTGCAACCACATTGTCCTTTCCCTTCACAGGTTTAATGTCAAATTTGTAGTCGGCTAATAGCATAGCCCAGTTCAAAGATAGTCATTCTTCATTTGACGAGTATGAATTCAAATCGATGGGCTTTGAATGTTTCTTCAGACTGTGAAATGTTCTATAATTCACCAACCATGACTTCGATTATGTCCATTCACAATATCAATTCCAGCATCTTGAATCAGTTTCTTAGCTTTTGAGATGTCATTTTTGCTTCCTGATAGTTCGATAGAATTTGGACCAGATGAGTCACTGTCAGAAACTTTTATCTGAAAAATATTGTCTCTATCTGTAAAGTTTTTGATTTGGCTTAATACACAACCAATTGTTCTTCCTAATTCAGATGATTTCACACAAATGGTTTCAGATTAACTAGTACCATCTCTTTCTCTGCTACTATGGTCTTCATTTCTTCTATCATATATTATAGTGGCTACAGTGTCACTAGTTTCTTTTTGTGCTCGATTTAACTTTATTATTTTTCTATCATTCATGTCTTGATTTTCATTCTTTCTCCGTGGTTGATCATAATTTCTTTTTCTGGAGTCAAAATTGTATTTGCCTCTCCATGATCTTCTGCTTTGATTATAATCTCTATTTATGGAATTATGATTATTTCTTTCTCTCCATGATTGTCTTTCTTGATCATAATCTCTATGTCTGGAATTATGATTATTTCTTTCTCTCCATGATTGTCTTTCTTGATCATAATCTCTATGTCTGGGATTATGATTATATTTTTCTCTCCATGATTGTCGATCTTTGCTTTCAAAATGACCTTGTCTTGATCTTTCTTCAGTTTTCTTTCTTATAGGGCTGCCATTAGGTGACACCCTATTTGGTTGTCCTTTATTGTGGTAACACTGCTTCGCCATATGTCCTGGCTTGTTACAGTACCAACAAATAGTTTGTCTGTTGCCTTGGTTTGGCAGACTCTGGTTTCTCATACATTGCCTTTTTTCTTGACTTTTAATTTGTATTGCTGCAAATATGTCTTGTCTCTTATCCATTTCCACATTCGGATGAGAGTCTTTGAATGTTCGTAATGCATTTGTTAGCTCTGCTTGAGTACAAACTTTCTTGTCAGTCAAATATGTGAATAGGGTTGGTGTTGCATTTTCTAAAAACTTGTCAATTAACACCATGTCTATTATGGCCTTTGGATTGCTCGTATCTATTGCTGTCAGTTCCAGCCATTTTGTTAGTTTGACTTGTGCTTCATGTACTATGATCTGTGGATCTTTGTCCATCTTGATTCTCATTTCATGAAATTCTCTTCTATAATCATTTTCTGACTTTCCAAAATGACATAGAAGTGCCTTTTTGACATTCTTATATATGCTTTTGTCTTCTTTGGCTATACTGTTATAAGCTTCTCCAGTTAATTGAGCAGGGTCCCCACACAGTCGGGAAAACGGGAAATAGTCGGGAATTTATCGAATAAATTTCCCGGTCGTGAAAACCGGGAATTTGAGCATTCTAGTAAGGAATTTTTCAGGATAGTCGGGAATTTTTATTTCATAATAAAAAAATAATAATAATACTCGAATCGTTTCAATTACGACTCCATTATCATTTATCGACTGCATTTTACTGTAGTATTAGTTTTGACTTTTCTGCGCATGCGTTGAAATCGTTCTTCCGAATACTTCCGATGCCGACCCCATTTAAATTGTGAGAGAAAAACGACTTTGCGCCACTCGAGTCTCAATCATTTGATCTCTCTAATACTCTGTGCTCGGCTCTTACTAATCAATAACTTTCAAACTTTGAATTTTTGGAGTCACTGGAACAGTTTTGTGGTGAGTATTCACTTATGTCAATTATTTATATAGGTTTTATCGGCAGATCTGGTTTTTAATTTAAGAGTCATAGTAGTCACTAGTTACAGTAGTATTACAGTATTTGAATTTGATAATAATAGTATTAATATTAATTAGGCTTAGGGGATATTAGGGAATATTAAACTTCTGAAATGAATATTTGTTATCGGCAGATCTGGTTCTTAATTAATTTAATCTGGTATATAAATTTATTACAGTATTTCAGAAGTCCAGTACTATTATTATTAGTATTATTAGGGCTTAATTAATATTGTATTGGATTAGGCAGGTATATTAAGTCATCTGTAATTATTGTAATTTTTATCCCTTTGCCTTTGGTTTTTACTTAAATAAAAATAGTATAACAATCTACTCCTTATTTAATTTAAGAGGTACCCTACAGCCTACAGCCTACAGTAAATAAATTTGTATTTGAGCTTAGTATAGTATTTTTAATAATTATTGTTCAAGTCTATGACCATGATTGTAATAACATTAATTAATAGTTTATAATGTTAAAATAACTTGTAAAATCTATTGTTTCAGATAATTATGCCTAACTGTACTTTCCAAGATAAGTGGTTGGAACAACCTGAATTCAAACCATGGCTTTCCCGTGACAAGTTGGTGCACAATGCATATTGTAGGATTTGTTCCAGATCTATTGATATCCGTTCAATGGGCAGGACCGCACTCATCTCCCACATGAAAGGGAAAAAACATGAAGATAGGCTTAAATTTAGCCAATCGTCTCCAATAACAGTGTTCACTAAAAATAAACCAGCTGTTGACATCCCATCAAGTTCAGCCACACACTTTGCTGAAGTATCTACTCCAATAACAGTGTTGACTAAAAATAAACCAGCTGTTGACATCCCATCAAATTCAGCCACACACTTTGCTGAAGTATCTACTCCAATAACAGTGTTCACTAAAAATAAACCAGCTGTTGACATCCCATCAAGTTCAGCCACACACTTTGCTGAAGTATCTACTCCAATAACAGTGTTCACTAAAAATAAACCAGCTGTTGACATCCCATCAAATTCAGCCACACACTTTGCTGAAGTATCTACTCCAATAACAGTGTTGACTAAAAATAAACCAGCTGTTGACATCCCATCAAATTCAGCCACACACTTTGCTGAAGTATCTACTCCAATAACAGTGTTGACTAAAAATAAACCAGCTGTTGACATCCCATCAAATTCAGCCACACACTTTGCTGAAGTATCTACTCCAATAACAGTGTTCACTAAAAATAAACCAGCTGTTGACATCCCATCAAATTCAGCCACACACTTTGCTGAAGTATCTACTCCAACTCCAAAGTCACAGTCAACATTGTCCAATTTTATTTCAAAAAAGGATACATTAAATGCAGAAATTTTATGGGCATTAAAATGTGTTGAATCAAATTATTCATTTTCATCACAAGCGGACATTGTGCCACTATTCCAACGGATGTTTCCAAATTGTGAAATAGCGCAATCAATGAGCTTAGGGGAAACCAAAATAATGTACATGTCATGTTTTGGTATTGCTCCTTATTTGACTTCCTTGCTGGAAAGAACAACAAAGGATTCTCCATATGTCCTCCTGTTTGACGAATCCTTAAACAAGGACCTTAAAAAGAAACAACTTGACATTCACATCAGGATGTGGGATTATGATAAAGTCAAGACTCGCTATTACACATCAGATTTCATTGGCCACTCTTGTGCCTCTGTGTTGGACTCTTTCGAAGAGTTGAGAAAGTTGTCAACAGCATCGGACTAAATAATATTGTTCAATTGTCCAGGGATGGACCTAATGTTAATTGGGCCATATTTCAAAAAATGCAAGAAAAAATAAGTATGAATTTCCAGCATCAGCTAATTGACATTGGCTCTTGTGGACTTCATACACTACACAATAGTTTCAAGGCAGCTATTGATGCTACTCACTGGGGAGTATCCCAGATTTTGTCAGCGCTGCACACCCTTTTTAAGGACACTCCAGCTCGCAGAGAAGATTACGAAAAAACAACAGGACAGTCCATGTATTCTCTGAGCTTCATTATATTTAAAACATGTACCAGGATTGTGTATGTAAACTTTTAAAGAAAAAGCTGGAAAATCGATCGCAATAATGTCGATAAAGCAGCATTTTATTTAGTCAGGAATTTTCTTTTTTCAGTTGGGAAAAGTTGGGAAAAAGTCAGGAATTTAGTTTTGAAAAAAATGTGGGAACCCTGATTGAGTCATCAGTTGTGCTGGCCAATCTTCTTCATTATAGCCTTTCATAGCCATTATGGATTCGAAATAATCCAGATAAACATCCATTTTTTCTTTTTGGCTATCATATTTTCTTACTTTGATAATATCCCTTGGTGCTGTACTGCTGACCTTCTATTTGTTTCATCACCAGGATTGTGGCCACTACTGTCTCGCTCCCTTTGTAATTTTAACTTATCGATTGCAAGTTGTTCAATTTCTCTTTTTACTATGAGTCTTTGCATCTCTTCTTCATTAGCAACTCTTGCTTTTTCTTCAGCAATTCTTGCTTTTTCTTCAGCTTCTCTTTGATTTTCTTTTTCTTCAGCTTTTCTTCGCTGTTCTTTTTCTTCAGCAATTATTGCTTTTTCTTCAGCAATTCTTTGATTTTCTTTTTCTTCAGCTTTTCTTAGCTGTTCTTTTTCTTCAGCAATTCTTTGCTTTTCTTCTTCTTTAGCTAATTCTTGATTTACTTTTTCTTCAATGAAATCTCTCATTTCTTTTCCCTTTAATCCCATCTCTTTAGCTATGGCGGTGAATCTTTCGTAGTAATCCATGTTTTGTTTGATTGAATAATATGAATCTAGCAATTTGGTAAGGAATGTATGTATATATATTGATAAAGTTATAAATCGTCCAAATGAAAAATCTTGAATTCAAAATGTTAAGTTCAAATAAGTGACACGTCTAAACCATGAAATCTAGTTATTGACAAGATGAGACAACAAAAGAATCCTCACACGGGATCTTTGGTATACTTTATATATACGCTCCCTCAGATTGACAAAATATATTAAATGGTCCGATCGTTTTGAATAAAAGTCACTTGGTTAAAATTTCAATTTTTGAGTAGTTTTTAAACAATTTAGTTCACTCCATTAATCCAAAATTGCGATAATCAAACTCTTCACACAATGAATGGATAAGAATTCCGTTCCTTTATTTTATAATTCACACCAACACAGTTAATAGTCCATAGCTTCTCGGTTCGATGTTATGTTTACAAATATTTCCTGGAATCAACTAGCACTGAGCCTGTTGACGTCACGACCTATATATGTTCACCGTGTGTCACCATTCAGTAAGCCTACACGACCCAGATTCCAGTACTGTGTAGTATGCTTGTACTGTCGTCGAATGTGACGTAGAACCAACTAGTCTGATCCAGTTTTATACACTGCGGACACGTGCCGATTATGCCGCCATTTTGAAATCTTCTTGTATTTTCATTGAACCATAAAAGTTTATTCACAGCTTCTTACGAACTTGAATATTCAAAAAATACTATAGCTGTTATTATTTCTTATTTTAAAGAATATTTTCCTTTTTTGGAAATATCCAATACTTATTTCCACGAAACCTCTTTCTTGAAATCCCACTTCTGACACCAATGTAACGATAACTTTATATTTCTCTTTCTATGTAGGCGTTCTCACAATAATTAATCTTGTGTACAATAATTCACTGAAGAATTCGTTTATCCAAAACAACTTTAATATATATATATATATACACACAGATATAATTTGAGGTAATATAACGTGGAGATCTTGATTCATTCATCACACAACCTTCCTCGATGGAAGTCTACACACCACTGTTCGCCCAACACTTTCAACCAATAGAAATGCTCCTTTCTTCCCGCGTCTCTTGTACACGTGACCTTACGTCACAAAATTATGTTAATCAGATGTGACAGACTTATGAGTTCTGATTTGTTGACTTATGAGTTCTGATTTGTTGACTTATGAGTTCTGATTTGTTGACTTATGAGTTATGATTTGTTGACTTATGAGTTATGATTTGTTGAGTTATGATTTGTTGACTTATGAGTTATGATTTGTTGACTTATGAGTTATGATTTGTTGACTTATGAGTTATGATTTGTTGACTTATGAGTTATGATTTGTTGACTTATGAGTTCTGATTTGTTGACTTATGAGTTCTGATTTGTTAACTTATGAGTTCTGATTTGTTGACTTATGAGTTCTGATTTGTTGACTTATGAGTTCTGATTTGTTGACTTATGAGTTCTGATTTGTTGACTTATGAGTTATGATTTGTTGACTTATGAGTTCTGATTTGTTGACTTATGAGTTCTGATTTGTTGACTTATGAGTTCTAAATGTTGACTTATGAGTTCTGATTTGTTAACTTATGAGTTCTGATTTGTTAACTTATGAGTAGGCCATGTCATCATACGATTAACTTCCTTTATCTTTAAAAGACTTTGAAACCACCCCCCCCCCATAAAAGCGATTTTTACATTTGAAAATGAGCATATATCATAACACAAGAAGCCCATGTGAAAGGTCATAAAATAAATTGTAAGCAATCAACTATTTAAGTGCAACCTTTATTTAAATTTGCGTGTTTTGATGTGACATCACACTTCGTCACCCGCCTCCCCCCTAGGTGCTTGACGACATTTATGGACGGCCCCTAAGGCTAATAAAGGGGCATGACTGCGAAAATTTTAAGGTGGTTTGAACGGGTAACCAGGGTACCCGTTAAAAATTTGGACGGGTACTCAGGAAGCTTTTTTCAACAATGTTGACAGCCCTACTTATGAGTTCTGATTTGTTGACTTATGAGTTGTGATTTGTTGACTTATGAGTTCCGATTTGTTGACTTATGAGTTCTGATTTGTTTGCTTCTCCTAGGTGATGTGTGACAGCTGTGAGCAGTGGTACCATGTGGTGTGTGTCGACTGCCCCATTGAAGTCATCCAGAAGGAGAATATCCAGTTTCATTGTGGTTTGTGCTGACCCAACAGTGCCAGTACTTTATAGTGCTGACCCAACAGTGCCAGTACTTTATAGTGCTGACCCAACAGTGCCAGTACTTTATAGTGCTGACCCAACAGTGCCAGTACTTTATAGTGCTGACCCAACAGTGCCAGTACTTTATAGTGCTGACCCAACAGTGCCAGTACTTTATAGTGCTGACCCAACAGTGCCAGTACTTTTTAGTGCTGATACAACAGTGCCAGTACTTTATAGTGCTGATCCAACAGTGCCAGTACTTTATAGTGCTGATCCAACAGTGCCAGTACTTTTTAGTGCTGATCCAACAGTGCCAGTACTTTTTAGTGCTGATACAACAGTGCCAGTACTTTATAGTGCTGATCCAACAGTGCCAGTACTTTATAGTGCTGATCATCAAATCACGCAGATGCCACCAGGGCATTATGCATTGTGATGCCGAAGTTGTAGCTGGTTTGTGTGACTGGACACAGTAGGCACCAGATAGCAGTATGTGTGACTGGACACAGGACACACCAGATAGCAGTATGTGTGACTGGACACAGGACACACCAGATAGCAGTATGACCCAGGTCTTGGCTAGTACAGGGGGGTCTCCAATCATTGAATAAACAATCTGGCACATTCAGTGGGTCTCACACTGTGACAAGGGACTCAATTAAATAAACAATCTGGCACATTCAGTGGGTCTCACACTGTGACAGGGGACTCAATTAAATAAACAATCTGGCACATTCAGTGGGTCTCACACTGTGACAAGGGACTCAATTAAATAAACAATCTGGCACATTCAGTGGGTCTCACACTGTGACAAGGGACTCAATTAAATAAACAATCTGGCACACTCAGTGGGTCTCACACTGTGACAAGGGACTCAATTAAATAAACAATCTGGCACACTCAGTGGGTCTCACACTGTGACAAGGGACTCAATTAAATAAACAATCTGGCACACTCAGTGGGTCTCACACTGTGACAAGGGACTCAATTAAATAAACAATCTGGCAAGGGACGCAATCTAATTATCTGGTACACAGTGGGTCTCACACTGTGACAAGGGAGTCAAATAAATAATCTGGTACACTCAGTGGGTTTCAACACTGTGACTAGGGACACACTCTGTTCAGTCTGATGAATTGTGTTGCCAGGTTTATTTCCCTTAGTATCCATTTTAAAAAGCTTTAATTGGATATATCATATCGGAGGAAATAATCCAGCTTTATGGTGGTCTACAAGCAGGTGCTCAGCTCAGCTTTACAACCATCAACCTACAGCTTTAAAACATGAGCTGCAGTGATATTATTTTTTTAATGATGCCCCTCACAACAATGGACCATAGTGGTTGTATATTACAGAATTCAATGGCCCTCTGCCAAAATGTATAGTTTGACTGACATTGTCACAGACATACATAGCTGTGCCAAATAGAATGACAATGACTTTTCTTTCACTTACCTGACAGCTGGTTACCTGTTATTTGACAGGAGATTTACTTTGTTAAGTGCATGTTTCAATCTTTTGATTTCAAAGTTGGGAGGAGGGGAGATAATAGGTCTACACCTAACCCTGGTTTTGTTTTTGATTTTTAAATGATTTTTTTACACATAATTTTGTCCACCAATTTGTTCATAATTTAAATACAAGTTATTGAACCATCTGATATTATACACTAGCTAGTCCCAAGAAAAACAAAAACAACTATTTTATACGCATTTCATAAAAGTATTCAAAAGTAACTACAGTCTGGCCAGGACAGACTAGCCATGGCTGGACAGCCATTCACTGGCAAAATTCCCGTGTTTTTATAAAAGAAACCCTTACTTTGGCCATTCCTTTCATATTTTGATTAATAATATTTGTTTTATTTTGTAAACAAACAAATTTATTTTTTTATAAATTTGTGTAATTTGCAAAGTTGTTACGCTACTACCAAAACTTTTATAAATTTAATTCAATTATTTCTGGTGCATAATTATTTACAGTCAAATATTTTACACAAATATTCTTATGTTTGTGGCTTGTAAATAAGAACTTTTATTTTTTTGCTTATTCTTTTCTTTCATCATATCCTCAAATTTTTCATTTATGTATTTTAATTAATTTTTATTAATTTTTTTTTGCTATATTTTAAATCACATTTAATGATGACAAAAATAAACCAATGATAAACTTGTCATTCTCAACAATTTATTAGCATTGCTAAACATTTATTTTGTCTGATGTTGAATGTGGCAATGTCTATTGCATTTATTATGATTTGCACTCATATTATATAATACTCATTAAAAACTGTTTTCTGATTTTTTGGAATGCACCAATTATCTGCCATTTGATAAGGCAAACTTTTGAATCAATCTTAAAGATTGGACTGTTACTTTCATGATTAGATGTTAATCAGCCTATGTTATGTGTACCTGTACAGGTCATCGCCCTCCATGTTATGTGTACCTGTACAGGTCATCGCCCTCCATGTTATGTGTACCTGTACAGGTCATCGCCCTCCATGTTATGTGTACCTGTACAGGTCATCGCCCTCCATGTTATGTGTACCTGTACATGTCATCACCCTCCATGTTATGTGTACATGTACAGGTCATCACCCTATCAGTACAGGTCATCACCCTCCATGTTATGTGTACCTGTACAGGTCTTCATCCTACGTTATGTGTACCTGTACAGATCATCACCCTCCATGTTATGTGTACCTGTACAGATCATCACCCTCCATGTTATGTGTACCTGTACAGGTCTTCATCCTACGTTATGTGTACCTGTACAGATCATCACCCTCCATGTTATGTGTACCTGTACAGGTCATCACCCTCCATGTTATGTGTACCTGTACAGGTCATCACCCTCCATGTTATGTGTACCTGTACAGGTCATCACCCTCCATGTTATGTGTACCTGTACAGCTCATCACCCTCCATGTTATGTGTACCTGTACAGGTCATCACCCTCCATGTTATGTGTACCTGTACAGGTCATCACCCTCCATGTTATGTGTACCTGTACAGGTCATCACCCTCCATGTTATGTGTACCTGTACAGTTAGATGTGTCTATTGTTAGTCACTGTGACCTGTACATTAACAAGTATTTGGTGTAAATATGTTTGAAGCTGCTCTTTGATATCTTATTTTTGATATGCATTTACTATTATAATATTGGTGTTGAGCGCACTCTTTGAACCTTGAGTGAGATCAAATTGGATTATAATCTTTGTTGCTTTTCTTATTGAAGCTCACATGTAATTATTTTTTTTTAAACTTCTGCAAATTTCATTGAATTTTTTTGCTCTTAATATCTACTTGACCTACTTTTGGCTGTTAACAAATTTGTTTTCAAATGACCTACTTTTTCCTTGGGAGGATGTGAATGCCATTCTCAGGTGGGTTGTTGTTTTAATCTGACGTTGAGGGCCCTTTTCCTGGGCCCCCCAATGGCCCTTCTGCTGGGCCCCCCAAGGGCCCTTCTCCTGGGCCCTCCACCCATTCCAAATAAAGAAATAAGCTTCTATTTTACTATCTTATCTTATCTGTTACAGAAGCTTCTTTTATACAGAAGATTATTGCGTCCTATGATTTTCTGTGGTTTGTGTCTAGTCCTGCATTACTAGGTGCTACTTCAGCGTCTACCTCTGTAACACCTCATGTGTGCCTTGTTAGTCATGTGTAGGCATTCATCATATTAGTAATGGTCAGTGTAGGCATTCATCATATTAGTAATGGTCAGTGTAGGCATTCATCATATTAGTAATGGTCAGTGTAGGCATTCATCATATTAGTAATGGTCAGTGTAGGCATTCATCATATTAGTAATGGTCAGTGTAGGCATTCATCATATTAGTAATGGTCAGTGTAGGCATTCATCATATTAGTAATGGTCAGTGTAGGCATTCATCATATTAGTAATGGTCAGTGTAGGCATTCATCATATTAGTAATGGTCAGTGTGGGCATTCATCATATTAGTAATGGTCAGTGTGGGCATTCATCATATTAGTAATGGTCAGTGTGGGCATTCATCATATTAGTAATGGTCAGTTTAGGCATTCATCATATTAGTAATGGTCAGTGTGGGCATTCATCATATTAGTAATGGTCAGTGTAGGCATTCATCATATTAGTAATGGTCAGTGTGGGCATTCATCATATTAGTAATGGTCAGTGTGGGCATTCATCATATTAGTAATGGTCAGTGTGGGCATTCATCATATTAGTAATGGTCAGTTTAGGCATTCATCATATTAGTAATGGTCAGTGTGGGCATTCATCATATTAGTAATGGTCAGTGTGGGCATTCATCATATTAGTAATGGTCAGTGCAGGCATCCATCATATTAGTAATGGTCAGTGTGGGCATTCATCATATTAGTAATGGTCAGTGTGGGCATTCATCATATTAGTAATGGTCATTGCGGGCATCCATCATATTAGTAATGGTCAGTGTGGGCATTCATCATATTAGTAATGGTCAGTGTGGGCATTCATCATATTAGTAATGGTCAGTTTAGGCATTCATCATATTAGTAATGGTCAGTGTGGGCATTCATCATATTAGTAATGGTCAGTGTAGGCATTCATCATATTAGTAATGGTCAGTGTGTGCATTCATCATATTAGTAATGGTCAGTGTGGGCATTCATCATATTAGTAATGGTCAGTGTGGGCATTCATCATATTAGTAATGGTCAGTGTGGGCATTCATCATATTAGTAATGGTCAGTTTAGGCATTCATCAAATAGTCTCTTAGTAATGGTCAGTTTAGGCATTCATCAAATAGCCTCATAGTAATGGTCAGTTTAGGCATTCATCAAATAGCCTCTTAGTAATGGTCAGTTTAGGCATTCATCAAATAGCCTCATAGTAATGGTCAGTTGTGTCCATTATTTATATACCTTCAAAGTAACTACACAAATGTTTTGTTACTCAAGTTTTTCTTTATAATAATGGGAATGGGGTAGGTTGGGGGGGTCGTTTGTTGTCTCCCTTTCAGTTTCTAAGGAATTTGGGGTAGTCCCCCTTGCTAATAATATTTAATTTGTTTTTTTTAATATATTAAGTCAAGTGGAAGCTGGTTTTAAGATTTAGGTATTTGGATTTTTTTTATTCCTAAAAATGATTTTATTTATTTATGTTTTTTTTGTGTGTATAGTTATCGTTGTCAGAATATAATATTGACTTTAGTATACTTTTTTATAGTTATTTTCTATAGGTCTATCTATGGACTGCAATCAGGTTTCTATTGTCAACATTATTGTCAGACACACCATGTTTGGAGTTGTTTGACCACAAGTCCAGGTCAGTTTCTGGCCATTAACCCATGACTGACATAAGACGAGTTTTTTTACCACAAGTCCAGGTCAGTTTCTGGCCATTAACCCATGACTGACATAAGACGAGTTTTTTGACCACAAGTCCAGGTCAGTTTCTGGCCATTAACCCATGACTGACATAAGACGAGTTTTTTTACCACAAGTCCAGGTCAGTTTGTGGCCATTAACCCATGACTGACATAAGACGAGTTGTTTGACCACAAGTCCAGGTCAGTTTGTGGCCATTAACCCATGACTGACATAAGACGAGTTGTTTGACCACAAGTCCAGGTCAGTTTCTGGCCATTAACCCATGACTGACATAAGACGAGTTTTTTTACCACAAGTCCAGGTCAGTTTCTGGCCATTAACCCATGACTGACATAAGACGAGTTTTTTTACCACAAGTCCAGGTCAGTTTGTGGCCATTAACCCATGACTGACATAAGACGAGTTGTTTGACCACAAGTCCAGGTCAGTTTGTGGCCATTAACCCATGACTGACATAAGACGAGTTGTTTGACCACAAGTCCAGGTCAGTTTCTGGCCATTAACCCATGACTGACATAAGACGAGTTTTTTTACCACAAGTCCAGGTCAGTTTCTGGCCATTAACCCATGACTGACATAAGACGAGTTTTTTTACCACAAGTCCAGGTCAGTTTCTGGCCATTAACCCATGACTGACATAAGACGAGTTGTTTGACCACAAGTCCAGGTCAGTTTGTGGCCATTAACCCATGACTGACATAAGACGAGTTGTTTCACCACAAGTCCAGGTCAGTTTGTGGCCATTCATTAACCCATGACTGACATAAGACGAGTTGTTTGACCACAAGTCCAGGTCAGTTTGTGGCCATTCATTAACCCATGACTGACATAAGACGAGTTGTTTGACCACAAGTCCAGGTCAGTTTGTGGCCATTCATTAACCCATTACTGACATAAGATGAGTTGTTTGACCACAAGTCCAGGTCAGTTTGTGGCCTTTAACCCATGACTGACAAGACATTTGTCCAAACCCAAAGCTTACTTGCTAAAATTCTTTACAAACCCAAAGAATAGAGAAATCCTTACTGTGAGAGGGAAATTATAATAGAATGTTGGCAATTTATTATATGTTGTCATGTCTCTTATCATGTCATTGACTTGTCATATAACTGCCATGTAATTATGTCAGTAAGAAGTTGTAGTATTGTATTGACGACTTGATGTGTCCATAAATAAAAAAAAACATTAACTTTGTTGAAACAAATTATTCTTGTTGACTTGTTGGTCTATTTCTGTAAATACAATCTTCTTGTTTTGGTGATGTCCATTATTTACCTGGACATAAGTATGTTGGGGGGGGGTGTTGGTCAGATGTATGGTCAGGGGGCCACACATCAACAATGGGGAAAAGTGGTGTGACCTGAAATCCGATACCAACAACTTCTCCTTCCTTGATTCCTCGGCCCGTACCGCTAGGCTGTAATTACTAACGGCGTTTGGAAGGATGAATGGGGAACCTATCACCTGATCTGCAGCTACCAGGCCTATCACCTGATCTGTAGCTACCAGGCCTATCACCTGATCTGTAGCTACCAGGCCTATTACCTGATCTGTAGCTACCAGGCCTATCACCTGATCTGTAGCTATCAGGCCATCGTAAAAATGCTGATGCTGGCGGGAATGGTTTTGATAACAGACAATTAGATAGGTGACCACAGCAAAGTAATGTCTGTTCTTTTAAAGGGATGTTAACAACAGAACAAGGGTAGTCAAAATGACACCCAGGGTACTATAATACTGGCAGATAACGGAGGAGCAATGTGAGCAGTTGAACTTACACCTGAGTTGTTGTTCTGGTAAAGGGTGAGACAAGGCGCTGTGCTCTGCCCGTCAGGGAAGTCCAGTTCCAGAGGAACCCGCCTTATTTAGATGTCTTAAACAAGAGAAGCTTCTGGTCCATTGTCAGTCACATCGGAGAAGCAGGATCAGGCGTGTCAGATGACCACGGTCAGTATCATGATACGGAGTATTGCTTTAAACCAGGGGTCAAGGGTCAACTAACTGCGGTTTACGACATCTTTTTATCCAGCCCCTCCCCGCCCCCCCCCCAAAGATACTTAAATGATGAATGTGCTTGATAGGAAATATGGCACAGGGGAAGCTTTGATTCAATTTAAATATTAATTTTAGTAAACTAGAGAATCATCAAATGTGTGGGGAAATCCCTGCTGCTTTGTGTCTAAAATGTATTATTTTTATTTACTTTTTATTTCGATATTTTTTAAAATAATAATATTTGCATACTTTGCCCCACTTCTACTCCTTCCCCGGGTGGTGGTAGCTTTCGCGGTGCATTTACCGTGGCAACACACAAAACACGTATCTCTGTTACCGTGGCAACACACAAAACACGTATCTCTGTTAGCGTGGCAACACACAAAACACGTATCTCTGTTACCGTGGCAACACACAAAACACGTATCTCTGTTAGCGTGGCAACACACAAAACACGTATCTCTGTTACCGTGGCAACACACAAAACACGTATCTCTGTTAGCGTGGCAACACACAAAACACGTATCTCTGTTACCGTGGCAACACACAAAACACGTATCTCTGTTACCGTGGCGACACACAAAACACGTATCTCTGTTACCGTGGCAACACACACAAAACACGTATCTCTGTTACCGTAGCAACACACAAAACACGTATCTCTGTTACCGTGGCAACACACAAAACACGTATCTCTGTTACCGTGGCGACACACAAAACACGTATCTCTGTTACCGTGGCAACACACACAAAACACGTATCTCTGTTACCGTGGCAACACACAAAACACGTATCTCTGTTACCTCCCCGTATAGGCTGTCAACACAGGTTCCAATCTCAAGAAATATTTACATCGTGTTCCGTCATCAGTTTTTTTAAACACTGAAGTAACAAAGTATTTCCTTGTCTGAATGTGTTAGGTAAGTGAAATTCAAGTGGGAATGGAGGCAATAAACTAGCAAAACTTGGGGATAAATATGCAACAGAAGCCTTGATTTAACGCGAAAACAATATCTCGCGCTCAGAAAAACTGCCCGTCATACAATATGTGTTAATTTTTAGCTCTAATTATGCTAAGTGTGGCTTGTGAGAGAAGTGTTGTGTTGTTCTATTGACATTGTATGAGCGTGCGAGTTGGCTAGTATGAAACACGTGGTTTGTGATGTGAACTGTAAGCGTGCGTGGTCGTGAACTGGGAGAATGGCTGACTATAAATGTACGGTTCAAAAGGCAACCGGGGTTGTTAATGGCAGTGGATTGTATAGAGTGATTAAAGACAGTTGTTAACCAGGACACCGTGTTTTTAAGTCTTGTTACTTGACCTGCAAGATCTGTTACAACTCATTAATGGGAGTTTCGGGTCTGAAGTCTGCAAAAATTATATTTACTTATTTCTCTTTTTTTTTATTATTTTTTTTTATTTTATTTCCCCGCCATAAGGTTTAAATTTTTTAAATTATTATAGCAAGATCCCAGACAAAATATTAAAAGATTATTTAACGTTATAAATGGTGTAAAGTCATCTTTTTAAACCAAATATTAAAAGTGATATTTCCATGACACACTCATGGGGTCTCCGCATTTCTTACGCATCAAAAGGGGGGGGGAGGGTTGTGGTTTGTGAAAACTCTGTTGAAGCTTTGTTTCCAAGAGATGAGACAGCTAATGTATTGATGGTGAGGGATGGTGAGACTATTTCTTTTCTCAAATAAAATGTTCAAGTGTACATATGTCTCTGGGCGCCAAGGTACATCGGCTCAACATAATTTCGCTTTTGAGGAAAAAGTGATATGTTCTAATTGTGTCACCAGTTTCAAGCAATGCATGCAGACAGCCGAACACCAGGCGATTAGAACATGAGCACAATTCATACCCCCACCCCCGCCCCTCCAGGGCAATTATGAGCTGGTGTTTGAAAAGCGGTTTAAGGCAACAAGAAACATGGATGCACAGTAGAGGTCAGAGGTCATTCGAGAAATGGAATGCAATGTTAGCCGGAAAACTTTATTTTGCCGTGTATCTGGCTTTGCTAACTTTACGTGGATTCCTTAGTCGAAATTGCAGGAGATTTTGGACTCATTTGATTGAAGTTTAAAAAAAAACAAAAACAAAAACAAAACTTTTACTGTATCAATTGCCAGTTGAAAAGAAGATTCTAAAACTGAAATCAATCAATCTATCAATCTATCAATCAGTATCAGAGATCCAAGATGAGCCAAGAAAGACGGAGTAACAAAACAATATATGTACTTTAAAGTGAGATTAACGTAGATTACAGTTTGAATAGTTAAAAATAAATTCATGAGTTGCATTTTAATTCAATAACTTCAGCACCTTAATACTTAATATTGAAAAACCTTAAATAAATAACTTGAGTAATAATGTAGTGTCAGTGCCCCACGGGGTAAACTAGATGCATATTTTATTTCCGCCTTCTTTATTAAAAAACCCAAATATAACACACACACTCACACACACACACACACACACACACACACACACACACACACACACACACACACACACACACACACACACACACACACACAAACAAACAAAAAACTGAAACATGTAAGTATTAGTATACATATTAATATCAACATACATAATTCCCGTTGTCTGTATGTATGGGTGTAATTATAGTTAGTTGGCGCTGCGATCGATAACTAATTTTAAAAAGCAGTGCACCAAATTACTGCACCAAAAATAGCACTTTTCGAACGTTCCGCATAAAATTGTTCAATAAGATAATAAATGAATCAAATAAAATTAAATAAAAGTTATGTGTAACATTATTTATTATTCTGATGTGTATTTTTTCAAAATTAATAGATTTCAGATGAAATGTATTCATTTTGAAAACTTCCGTCATTTTTGACAGGTAATACACTAGTTTTAAATAATAAACAATATAATAGCCCAAGTCACAGGTTGGTTGGAAAGATCCGTAGCGCTATGACGTCATTTTTGAGCTTATATTTAAATATATATACAAGTACAAGGCGCGCATCAGGAGGTGTGCAAAATTCTAAAAAAAATAATTATATGATGTCATAGTTTTAGCTTAAATTTTAATTTTGGAAAAGAGAGCGATGTAAAAAGAAGATTTGAGGATTTATTATAAAATACTTTGTGTACATTTCAGGAAGTTTAATATTTCGTATTTATCAAACAAGGATAGGTTACTTGGGCTTTTTACGCCCTAAAATCCCTAGTTATTTAATAATAGCCATGTATTAATATTTTACGTAAGAATTTTAGACGTAAGAAAATTGATGTTCTTTCTTTATGCTATTCAAATAATTGGCGATCAAAATAGAGCTATGTGATTATTATCTTAACTTATCTGTTACAGACGCTCCTTCTATACAGAATATTATTGCGCCCTACGCTTATTTATGGTTTGTGTTTAGTCCTGCATTTTTATTAGAGATTTAAATGTTGATAAAGTGTTGGCTTTTCTGGTTTCTTCAAGCAACCCACTCCACGCCCAAATTCCGGACGGGAAGAACGAAAATTTGTATGTGTTTGTTCTTGCATACGGAATAAGAAATGTGTTTTTATCCTTATGTCTATCTGAGGGTTGTATTAAGTTATCTTTGTGTTGTATTTCTAAATTCGAAATAATTGCTTTATGTATGATTACTACTTTGCTCTTGGTTCTTCTATCTTCTAGTGTTTCAAGGTTTAATGATTTAACTAATGGCGCTATTCTTGTCAGTTTTGAATATTCTCCAGTAATGAATCTGGCAGCTCTTTTTTTAATTTGTTCTAGTTTATCAATGCTTTCTTTGGTGGATGGGTCCCATACAGAAGATGCATATTCTAGTACAGGTCTCACCAAAGTGAGGTAGCATTTTAGTTTTATATCTCTATTACATTTGTTAATGTTTATTTTTATAAAGCCTAAGGTTTTGTTTGATTTTTTAATAACTTCATTGACATGGAGATTCCATGATAGTTTCTCATTTATTAAGACTCCTAAGTATTTTGCATCTTTAGTTTGGGTCAGTTCTTTTCCATGAATGTAATATTTTGAATTTATTTGTTTCTTTTTCTTTGTTACTCTTAACAGTTGACACTGTTCTGGGTGGAAAGACATACTCTAATTAGTTTCCCATTCTATCAATTCATCTAAGTCTTTTTGTAAAATTATGCTATCTTGATCTGATTTAATTGTTCTATAAATTATACAATCATCAGCAAATAACCTATTATACAAACCCACGCTACGTCGCTGTTTGCATAAGATTAATATTTCCTTAATAAACTATAATTTTATTTAATTAAAGTTAAATAAGGACTCTTAGTCTATTACGTTATTAAGTTTAATGGTCCCGTAAAGCATAATAAGTTTTATTGCAGTATAAACACTACCAATTTTAACTTGATCTCGGAATAGGCAATATTTAAATTGCATCTCGGTAAATAGGGTGGCTAGTGTTTGAATCTCAGATGCTACCAAAACTGACTAAAAACTAAATTTCTCGGATTTTTTCATTTGTATGTTTATAAGTACAATAATTAAAAACTAATGGTTTGCACGAGTCAAGCTTAAGTGCGATATATAAACATTACATTCACACAACTATTTAAAGTGTTTCTTTTTTATTCAACACAAAGTAAAAGTGGCTCATTTTCGATATATAGGCCTACATTTTCACTTTCACAAAGACAAATTTCAAATATCTAATTTGTCTAGTCTAAGTCAGGCATGCATGCACATACTAAAATCAACATATTTTTAAAATAGAAAATATAGCTAACATTTTTTATTTACACTTCTCTAAGTTTAATGTTTTACATGACATTCATTGGTAAATCAAAATCAGTAAGTAAGTCATTATAGTATAGGCAAAGACCTCTAAATCTAAATACTCTATTTTCTATATTTATATTTAAACATTATTTTAGTTTTAGTGGTTTAAAATATGAATTGATGTGGTCCTATTCACAAGTAAACATACACCCAGATGTAGTTTACCTAGCTGTCAAAAAGTCAAAAGAAAACTTATCTTATCTTATCTGTTTACAGACGCTCCTTCTATACAGAAGATTATTGCGTCCTACGCTTATCTATGGTTTGTGTTTAGTCCTGCATTTTTATTAGAGATTTAAATGTTGATAAAGTGTTGGTTTTCCTGGATTCTTCAGGCAACCCATTCCACGCCCGAATTCCGGACGGGAAGAAGGAAAACTTGTATGTGTTTGTTCTTGCATACGGAATAAGAAAGGTGTTTTTATCCTTATGTCTATCTGAGGGTTGTATTAAGTTATCTTTGTGTTGTATTTCTAAATTAGAATTAATTGCTTTATGTATGATTACTACTTTGCTCTTGGTTCTTCTATCATCTAGTGTTTCAAGGTTTAATGATTTAACTAATGGTGTTATTCTTGTCAGTTTTGAATATTCTCCAGTAATGAATCTGGCAGCTCTTTTTTGAATTTGTTCTAGTTTATCAATGTTTTCTTTGGTGGATGGGTCCCATACAGAAGATGCATATTCTAGTGCAGGTCTCACCAAAGTGAGGTAGCATTTTAGTTTTATATCTCTATTACATTTGTTAAAGTTCCTTTTTATAAAGCCTAAGGTTTTGTTTGATTTTTTAATAACTTCATTGACATGGGGATTCCATGATAGTTTCTCATTTATTAAGACTCCTAAGTATTTTGCATCTTTAGTTTGGGTCAGTTCTTTTCCATGAATGTAATATTTTGAATTTATTTGTTTCTTTTTCTTTGTTACTCTTAACAGTTGACACTTTTCTGGATGGAAAGACATACTCCAGTTAGTTTCCCATTTTATCAATTCATCTAAGTCTTTTTGTAAAATTTTGCTATCTTGTTCTGATTGAATTGTTCTATAGATTATACAATCATCAGCAAATAGCCTAACTTTTGTACCTGTTGAGATGTTGTTGGGTTAAATCATTTATATAAATTAAAAAGAGTAAGGGACCTAGCACAGTTCCTTGTGGAACTCCTGAGTTAACCTTTATTGGTGCAGATTTAGATCCATTAATTATTACAGTTTGCTCCCTGCCCAAAAGGAAGTCTTGGATCCAGTGATGTAAGGAACCTGAGATTCCAAAGTAGTTAAGTTTTTTAAGTAAACTAAGGTGGTGAACTTTGTCAAATGCTTTTGAGAAGTCTAGTAATATTGTATCTATTTGATCATTTTTGTCCAAGCCTTTTGATAGTTCATCTATTAAACCTATTAATTGTGTTTCACATGATCTGTTTTTTCTAAAGCCGTGTTGATGTGGGCATAGGGCATTATATTTGTCAAGGTGGTTAACTATTCTACTATATATTATGTGTTCTAGTAATTTACAGGTGATACTAGTAAGTGATACAGGCCTGTAATTACCAGAGTCTGATTTATCCCCTTTCTTAAAGAGTGGACTTACATTAGCTAATTTCCAATCCTGGGGCACTTTACCCTGGTTTAGAGAGGCTTGAAAGAGAACTACAAGGATTGGGGACAGTTCATTGCTTAGTTCTTTTAATAATCTTGCAGGCAAATCATCTGGGCCAGTAGCTTTGTTTATTTTTAAAGTTTTTTAGGAGTGAATGTATACCTATCTCATCTACAGTTATGTTACCTATTTCCTCCATTTTATTTAAATTTATTAAAACTTCCTTGTCGCCTGAGGCAGAAAAAGATGATGCAAAATATGTGTTAAGGATATTAGCTTTAGTTTCATTATCATTATAGGTTTTATTATTTGAGCCTTTTAGTGTGGCTTTTCCTGAAGGTTCCATTTTTTTAGATTTGATAAAGGACCATAAGTTTTTATTGTTATCTTTGGTAATTACATTGTTTATATATTCATTTTGGAGGTTCCGACTAAGTTTTTGTGTCAAGTGTTTAATCTTTAAGTATTTTTTGTGTATCCTATATGAATTGGGTAGCTTTATATTTCTTAAATAAGTTCTCTTTTAGTTTGCATAGCTTTTTCAATCTAGAATTGAACCAGCATTTGTTAATTTTATTTGATGTTAGTTTTGTTGGAACATTCTCATCCATTATAGTTTTTAGATTTGTTTTTATATCTTTCCAAATTTCTTCTACTGGGCTATTTGTGTTAAATTTACTTAGGAAAGTTTGTTGGAAGTTAGCCGCTGATTGGTGTAGTTTTATTGAATTACATTTATTCCAAAGATAGATTATTCTTCTAGGTATCTTATTAATTTTAGTTTTTATTGTATTGGTGACCCTAACAATATCATGGTCGGACAGTCCTGGAATTATTTTATAGTCTAACACTAGTCCCGGTCTATTTGTTAGGAATAAATCTAGTGTTTTATTTTTCCTTGTTGCTGTTTTTACTATCTGTTCTAGGTTTATGTTGTTTATAGTGTCTAGGAAGTGTTCATTAATTTCTTTGTTAGTTTGATGGTTATCAATTGTATAATTTTTCCAATTTATATCTGGAAGATTAAAGTCCCCCATAATCCATAGAACTGCATTTTTATTATTCTCTTTTATGAAAGTTAATTGACTACAAAGATTGTTCATGTATTCTGGGTTTGTATTCGGAGGTCTATATATACTGCCTACAATAAGTGGGGATGAGTTTGGTGTAATTATTTTACAATAAATAGACTCTATATTAAAATTTTGGCTGTGTAGTAATTTCTTCAGCTATGATATTTGATTTAATTGCAAGTAGCACTCCTCCATAATTGTCTGATCTGTCTTTCCTAAAAATATTATAATTGGTGTTTAAAATCTCAGAGTTATATATGTTGGGGTTCAACCAAGTTTCAGAACCAGCAATTATGTCTGAACTCCGCCGTAGCCGGTCCCAAGCCCGGGTGAGAGAGGAGGAGGGTTGTGCGAAGGGTTAGCATCCCTTCCCGTAAAAAAAGCCTTGCTACAAAAACGTGAACAAAGAAAAAAATAGGAAACTCGGACCTTGGAGATGATGGGTCTCGTAACAGAGAACTTATGAAGCTGGGTGGCCAAAGCCAACTGGAAACCACCCGGCAGACAACCATCCTCTCCACTAGGACCACCACCAACTTAGGAACATGGAACGTAAGGACCATGTTCGAAGCTGGAAAAACTGCCCAAGTTGCTGCCGAAATGCAACGGTACAAACTAGCCATCCTAGGGATAAGTGAATCCCGATGGACTGGCTCAGGCCAGATGAAGCTCAACACAGGAGAACTGCTACTATATTCAGGCCATGATGAAGAAAACGCAGCCCACACCCAAGGAGTAGCAATCATGCTTTCCAAAACTGCCCAGAACGCCCTTTTAGGGTGGGAAGCCCATGGTCCCCGAATAATCACTGCAAGATTTAAGACCAAAAAGCAAGAAGTCAATATGGATCTTCTTCAGGTATACGCTCCTACTAATGACAGTAAAGAAGAGGACAAAGAGGACTTCTACAACAGACTGAGAACCCTTATCCAAAAGTGTCCTAGGAGCAATGTGATTATTCTAATGGGCGACCTAAATGCAAAAATAGGCAGCAACAATAATGGATATGAAGAATGCATGGGAACAAATGGCCTCGGAGAGATGAACGATAATGGTGAAAGGCTAGCAGATCTATGTGCTGCAGATGGACTGGTCATTGGTGGAAGTCTCTTCATGCATAGAAATATCCACAAGGCAACATGGATATCACCAGATCTGTCAACGGCTAACCAAATCGACCATATCTGTATCTGCAAAAAGTTTAGAAGATCTCTCCAAGATGTAAGGGTAAAAAGAGGGGCAGATGTAGCCTCAGACCATCATCTACTGATTGCCCAACTAAGGCTCAAATTGAAAAAGAATTGGACAAGTGAGGGAAGCAAGCGCCAACGTTTTAACACTACTCTTTTGAAAGGGGGACCAAAACTTAATGAGTTCAAACTTACGCTAACAAACAAATTCCAGATCTTACAAGAACTTGGCAACGAAGAAACAGTTGACCAAAACTGGAAAAGCTTCAAAGAAATACTCACGACCACCTGTGAAGAAGTGTTGGGTCCAAGGCAACAAGCACATAAAGAATGGATCTCTAATGAAACCATGGAGAAAATCCAACAGAGGAAAAAGAAGAAGGCAAATCTCAACAACAGCCGCACCAGAACTGAAAAAGCTAGAGCATCAGCAGAATACGCAGAAGCCAATAAAGAAGTTAAACGTAGTATAAGGTCAGATAAAAAGAACTACATAGAAGGACTAGCAACTGAAGCAGAAGAGGCAGCTTACCATGGAAACACAAGAGAACTATTCAGTACAATAAAAAAGCTATCCGGAAAGTTCAAAAATCCAGAGAGACCTGTTAAAACTAAAGATGGGAAATCTATACCTGATGAAGAGGGTCAGAAAAAAAGATGGATAGAACATTTTGAAGAACTCCTCAACCGACCAGCCCCACAATACAAACTCAACATAGAGCCAGCGGAACAAGACCTAGAAATAGACTGCAGCACACCCACAAAACAAGAGATAAACAGAGCAATTAAACAACTAAAGAAAGGCAAAGCAGCTGGTCCAGACAGAATACCAGCAGAAGCCTTGACAGCAGATATTACGACTAGCTCTGCAATGCTACACATTCTTTTCAAGAAAATATGGGAGGAAGAACAGATTCCGACGGAGTGGAAAGAAGGACATCTCATTAAGCTCCCAAAGAAAGGAGATCTTAGCTCTTGCTCCAACTATAGAGGAATAACTCTGCTATCCATACCAAGCAAAGTATTTAACAGAGTGCTGCTAAACAGAATGAGGGACGCAATAGACACCCATCTTAGAGACCAACAAGCAGGTTTTAGAAAAGATAGATCATGCACTGACCAAATTGCCACCCTGAGAATTATATTGGAACAATCCCTGGAGTGGAACTCACCACTATACATCAACTTTATTGACTATGAGAAGGCTTTCGATAGTGTTGACAGGCCAACCCTGTGGAAGTTACTAAGACACTACGGGATACCACAAAAACTGACTGACATAATTAAGGCTTCCTACGAAGGACTTACATGTAGAATTGTCCATGGCCAACAAGCAACAGCGGCTTTTGAGGTACAGACCGGAGTCAGACAGGGGTGTCTGCTTTCACCATTCTTATTTCTGCTAACCATCGACTGGATAATGAAAATGTCTACAGAGCAGAAGAGAAATGGTATCCAGTGGACACTATGGAAACAACTTGATGACCTGGACTTTGCGGACGACCTGGCCTTATTATCGCACTCACAGCAACAGATGCAGGAGAAAACCAACAATGTAGCACAATTCTCTGCTTGCCTTGGCCTGAACATCCATAAGGGAAAAAGCAAAGTCCTTAAAATAAACACATCAAGCAACACTCCAATAACACTGGAAGGAACAAATCTGGAAGAGGTGGATAGCTTCACATACCTTGGAAGCATCATCGACACACAAGGAGGGACAGACGCCGATGTAAGAGTGAGAATTGGCAAAGCAAGATCATCATTTAAACAGCTAAAAAAAGTTTGGAGCTGCAACAACTTGACTCTTCATACCAAGGTCAGGATATTCAACACCACAGTAAAGCCTGTCCTACTGTATGGAGCAGAAACATGGCGAATAACAGCAGCCATTTCTAAAAAGCTTCAAGCCTTTATAAATACATGTCTCCGAGCAATTCTCCGAATCCGCTGGCCAAATGTCATCACCAATGAGGACCTCTGGCAACGCACACAACAAGAGCCAGTGGAAGAGCTAATACGCCAGCGCAGATGGAGATGGATTGGCCACACTCTCAGAAAGCCTACATCTAGCATTGTGAGACAAGCCCTCACATGGAACCCCCAAGGCAAAAGGAAAAGAGGTCGTCCCAAAATGACCTGGAGAAGAGAACTGGAGGCAGACACAAAAATGAGCGGGCACAGCTGGGGGCAGATTGAGAGACTGGCGCAGGACCGGGATGCCTGGAGAGACTTTGTTCGCGGCCTATGCCCCAGATGGGACGAAGGGCGATGATGACGATGATGAATTATGTCTGGTTCTTCTGTTTTTATAAGTAGTTCTAAATCTGGAATTTTATTTTTTAAGCTTTGGAAATTAACTATTAGTGTTTTGAGAATGTTTTGATTATTATTATTATTAGATTTTTTTATGGGTAATTTTATGGGTTTGTGTGGTTGGTTTCATTTTATCTAGTGGTTTATTTATAAAAGGATTAGCCAAAACACTGTAAGAGTTTGTGGTGATAAGGTCCTTATAGTTAAATAAATCTGAACTGATTTGGGGCAACCCACAATGTATGCAGTGCCAAGATGCATATTTATTTCTTAGGCCTATTGCTTTGTGCTTTGGTGTGTTAGAATGCAGGCATGCAATGTGGTACCATTCATTGCAGGTGTCACACTGAATGGTTCCTTGTTTGCTAGTGCATGCCTTAATACAAATTTGACATTTAGATGATACTGGGCCTGGGTTAAGTTCTATGTCGCCTGAGAGGAGCAAAATTAAGATTAAGTGTTTTTGCTTATATCTACATATTTTATGTTTCCATTGTTTGAAGGAGATTTCCTTTATTGTGCTTAAGATAGAGGTGTAGTCAGTGTGCTTTGTGTTGTGGTGGTTTATAATTATTGATATATTACTCTGATTTTTAGGATGTTTGTTGGTTGACGTTAATGTCCTTAAAAGTAGTGTGGTTATTACTAAGACTAAGATGAAAATTCTCATTTTCGGGTTAGTGTTAGACTAGGTTTAATTTTAAGGCTTAAGTTTAAGACTTAAGACTATTACTAATTACTATTACTATTATTATTATGATACTATAAGTTATGTATAATTTTGTTAAAGTGTGCTTAATTGTTCTAATTTGATTAAGTTCAATTAAATTTAAATATGAATTCTACACCTAGTAATTAATTTATTTGGAAGGTATATAAAATTGGTGATTTTATGTTATGTATACACAGTTACGATTAGGAGAGTTCAAAATTAATAACAATAACAATAAAAATGGCTGCCTACATAACTACTTAGGATTTTAGTAATTTTAGTAAAAAATAATATTATTAAACAGCTAAAATTATTATAATTTGGTTAATTAAAGATTAGTTAAGGGTTGGAAAAGAATTTAGTATTATGAAATTAGGCAAATATATGAAAATATATGAAAACTTAGCTCTAGTAGAAATAGTGACCGCTCACAAAACCGGAAGTCGTATTTTGACTTGCCTCACTCAAGAAGTAGCCTAATTTGTTTTCTTTTCAAAAGGCTTTCATTCTGAAGCACTGAAATGTCAGAGTCAAGACGCAAGAAAAGCCCTTACGAGCAAGGAGAATTAAAGCCTAGTCCAGATCGACACGTCAAAAAGAAGAAGAGCAAAAAGAGTAAGAAGTCTCACCCACTTCCGCCAGAGGCAAAGCCTCACATTGGCACAGGGGATGACGACGATGATGTACAAATCATGTACGTGCAGAGGAGTCCACTTTGGTCTAAAGCTCTGATAAGTTCAATTCTAAATAATCATAGATTTTTTTTTACATTTTGTTTTTTGAAAACTCCATTAATTTTTTTAGTGAAATTATGAAAAGAAATATAAACTTAATTTAAACAAAAAAAAATTGTCTTTTGATACTGTTTTTTAACACGTATTAGATGCTTAATTTATTTACCCCCATTGATCGTTAACTATTTAAAATTGAAATTAATTAATTTAAATTTATAATTACATTGTTAACTTTGCGCCAGAGCTCTAAAGTTAACATATATAGTATAGTCATTAAGATGAGATGGCATTCATTTATTGATCCAAATATATGGACATTTTCTTCAATGACATTGACAGCAGTGTTCCCTTTAATTTGCGTGGCCACGCAGATATCTGACAGACGCCGCGCAGCAGTTTAGAATTGCAGATCAGCAAATTTTGAAAACTATTGCACAAAAAAATGGATGCTGTGCAACTTTGCACACAAATTGTTTGTTTTTTTTACTTTGCGCACGGACCAACGAACCTTAAAGAGAACATTGATTGACAGCATTCATTTTTTTACCTAATTTAATATGTTTAACACATGGTTTCTAAAACTTGTCTCTAGCCCACAATTCAATCACTCTAAACTGCTAGACTTCCTTACTCCCCTCAGACCCCCCCCCTTCCAATGTTCCCTCTAAGGTTCAAGGGTCAATGTAAAAAAAGTACAAAAAACTCATTTGCAAATTTGCGCAGCATACATGTTGATGACTCTGAGGGACGCTGCTGAATTCTTGCAGTCTGGGAACAAAATTTTCTATTTCTTTTTGGCGTAACTTTGAAGGAGAGCACTCAGCCAGGTTGAGCTGATCGTAGGTATCAATGATGTAAAGGTTGGGATGTGGTAGCTTTAAAACAGTATTTTACTTCAAAATGTTATTTGTTAAAGTCAAGGATATTTAGTTTGGATTTATTTGATGTTTCAATTTGATTCAATACGACAGTGAGGCAGTTGACCACGGCGAAGAAGAGGGAGGAAGCTTGACCATCAAGCCGCCGCAGCTCCAGGCCCTGAAGCATCGAGATAAGAGTCACAAACACAAGCGGGACAAGCACAGGCCACACGAGACCAGCGCCTCAAGGGAGAGGGTCCGTCTCGACAGTATGTGTCTTGATTGTCGATATATGAGTTTAGTCACCTCTTATACCGAGTTTATCAATAACTTTTCTTATATATATTTATAAATGTAGTTTAATTCTGAAATACTTTTTTTATATTAAAAATCAATTGGACAATTTTGAGGTAAAAGCCTGTCTTAAAATATCAAATAATTTTTGTACATTTCATGATGCCGCTAAATTTGAGTTTGTTTAAATCTAACAAGTAATTTTAGATCACATATTGTAAAAAAAGTGGAATTGGAATTTGCAAATCTGTTTCATTTATATCTACAAAAAAAAATAGTTTCAAAGACTGCCAGTGATTTCAAATTGCAAATTTAAAAAAAGTTCTGTTTCCAGAACAAGATGGATACAGGGACAAACTCAGTGACATGTCACGGGAATTTAGAGACGCCAGAGAAATCGTCAGGGAGAGAAAGAAGGAAAGAGAAATGAAAGAGAAAGAGGTAGCCCGGGAGATCAAGGAGAGGGAGGCTCGGAAAAGAGAAGAGTCCATAAAGGAAAGGTAGGCACACACAAAATAGTATGGAGTTTCTCAGGCCTGATATCTGTGTTGCAGCGATAAGGATAATAATGTTACCTTCTGCTCTATTAGTTGAGATATAAGTGAGGTGCACCCTGTTAAAGTACATGAATATTTATGTGAAGCGCTGTGAGCCCAGCTTCTTACAGGGGTACTGCGCTATATAAATTATCAATTTATTATTATTATTAGTTAAGACTAAGAATTTGTCTAAAGATAACCAGAATCCCCATGGCTTTTCTGAAATACCAGGATGTCTTGGACATCTTATGGAATTTCAACAAATTGGAAACTGCTTACACGTTAACATTTCTCTTTAAATTTCCTGATATTTTTTGTTACCAAGGTTACTTTAAATGAAAAATATCGTGACTGCTATAGTTTTTTCGTCTTCCTTGTGCCACACTTTTTTGTTTAATTAGCAAGAGTCTCATAGTTTTAGATACTGTGGAATTCTACCAGAAAAATGTCCTGTTAGACCCAGTGCAGAAACCCAGTACAGCAGTGTATAACTTAAGCTTTAATTCAATTCAAATTAAAGACATTTTGTTGATACCTTCCTTCATCGTTAAGATTAAACATGATAATAATTTGAGAACCTACATAGCTTGGTACCCCGGCTAAGGCTGGGCTTGCATCGCTTCACATAAAAAAAAACAAGTAAAAAAATAATATATGTATATATATAAACATTAATATCACAATTAAACAAATGATATAATGACATGGCTGGTACACTTTAATAGGCTAGAATTTTATTGAAGAGTTTACACAACACCTAGTGTATCTTACATATGTCTTACATATATCTTACATATATCATACATATGTCTTACATATATCTTACATAGATCTTACATATGTCTTACATATATCTTACATATATCATACAGATATCTTACATATATCTTACATATGTCTTACATATATCTTACATATATCTTACAGATATCTTACATATATCTTACATATATCTTACATATATCTTACATATATCTTACATATATCATACATATATCATACATATATAATACAGATATCTTACATATATCTTACATATATCTTACATATATCATACATATATCATACATATATCATACAGATATCTTACATATATCTTACATATATCATACAGATATCTTACATATATCATACAGATATCATACATATGTCTTACATATATCTTACATATATCTTACATATATCATACAGATATCTTACATATATCATACAGATATCATACATATGTCTTACATATATCTTACATATATCTTACATATATCATACATATATCATACATATATCATACAGATATCTTACATATATCTTACATGTAACATACATATATCATACATATATCATACAGATATCTTACATATATCTTACATATATCTTACATATATCTTACAGATATCTTACATATATCTTACATATATCTTACATATATCATACATATATCTTACAGATATCATACATATGTCTTACATATATCTTACATATATCTTACATATATCATACATATATCATACATATATCATACAGATATCATACAGATATCTTACATATATCTTACATATATCTTACATATATCTTACAGATATCTTACATATATCTTACATATATCTTACATATATCTTACATATATCATACATATATCTTACAGATATCATACATATGTCTTACATATATCTTACATATATCTTACATATATCTTACATATATCTTACATATATCTTACATATATCTTACATATATCATACAGATATCATACAGATATCATACATATGTCTTACATATATCTTACATATATCTTACATATATCATACATATATCATACATATATCATACATATATCTTACATATATCTTACATATATCTTACATATATCTTACATATATCATACATATATCATACATATATCATACATATATCTTACATATATCTTACATATATCATACAGATATCTTACATATATCATACAGATATCATACATATGTCTTACATATATCTTACATATATCTTACATATATCATACATATATCATACAGATATCTTACATATATCATACATATGTCTTACATATATCTTACATATATCTTACATATATCATACATATATCATACATATATCATACAGATATCTTACATATATCTTACATATATCTTACATATATCTTACATATATCATACATATATCATACATATATCATACATATATCTTACATATATCTTACATATATCATACAGATATCTTACATATATCATACAGATATCATACATATGTCTTACATATATCTTACATATATCTTACATATATCATACATATATCATACAGATATCTTACATATATCATACATATGTCTTACATATATCTTACATGTGTCTTACATATATCTTACATATATCTTACATACGTCTTACATATATCTTACATATATCATACAGATTTCTAACATATATCTTATATATATCTTACATATATCTTACACACATCTTACATACACAAAGTAAAAGAAGTTAACTGTAAAGTCCCTCCCAAAAACTGATAAAATAAAATATTTAAATTTGATGACCTTCTCCTTTGTGCCACACAGAGAAAGATTGGAGAAGATGGAGCTAGAGAGGAGGAGAGAGAGGATGATCAAGGAGGAGAAAATCATGAGGCAGCCAAAGAGAAAAGAAGACCGGAGGCAGTTTATAGGTGCGTAGTAGGAATCATTCTATTTGTGTTATTTCTGTGGTCCATGGGTACATCTAAGTCAAATGTCAGGTGTCTATATCAAATATTTAGTAGTAATCATTCTATTTGTTTTATTTCTGTGGTCCATGGGTACATCTATGTCAAATGTCAGGTGTCTATATCAAATGTTTAGTAGGATTCATTCTGTTGGTGTTATTTCTGTGGTCCATGGGTACATCTATGTCAAATGTCAGGTGTCTATATCAAATGTTTAGTAGGATTCATTCTGTTGGTGTTATTTCTGTGGTCCATGAGTACATCTAAGTCAAATGTCAGGTGTCTATATCAAATGTTTAGTAGGATTCATTCTGTTGGTGTTATTTCTGTGGTCCATGGGTACATCTATGTCAAATGTCAGGTGTCTATATCAAATATTTAGTAGGATTCATTCTGTTGGTGTTATTTCTGTGGTCCATGGGTACATCTAAGTCAAATGTCAGGTGTCTATATCAAATATTTAGTAGGAATCATTCTATTTGTGTTATTTCTGTGGTACATGAGTACATCTAAGTCAAATGTCAGGTGTCTATATCAAATGTTTAGTAGGATTCATTCTGTTGGTGTTATTTCTGTGGTCCATGGGTACATCTAAGTCAAATGTCAGGTGTCTATATCAAATATTTAGTAGGAATCATTCTATTTGTGTTATTTCTGTGGTCCATGGGTACATCTAAGTCAAATGTCAGGTGTCTATATCAAATATTTAGTAGGAATCATTCTATTTGTTTTATTTCTGTGGTCCATGGGTACATCTAAGTCAAATGTCAGGTGTCTATATCAAATGTTTAGTAGGAATCATTCTATTGGTGTTATTTCTGTGGTCCATGGGTACATCTAAGTCAAATGTCAGGTGTCTATATCAAATGTTTAGTAGGAATCATTCTATTTGTGTTATTTCTGTGGTCCATGGGTACATCTAAGTCAAATGTCAGGTGTCTATATCAAATATTTAGTAGGAATCATTCTATTTGTGTTATTTCTGTGGTCCATGGGTACATCTAAGTCAAATGTCAGGTGTCTATATCAAATGTTTAGTAGGAATCATTCTATTTGTGTTATTTCTGTGGTCCATGGGTACATCTAAGTCAAATGTCAGGTGTCTATATCAAATGTTTAGTAGGAATCATTCTGTTGATGTTATTTCTGTGGTCCATGAGTACATCTAAGTCAAATGTCAGGTGTCTATATCAAAGATTTAGTAGGAATCATTCTATTTGTGTTATTTCTGTGGTCCATGGGTACATCTAAGTCAAATGTCAGGTGTCTATATCAAATGTTTAGTAGGAATCATTCTGTTGGTGTTATTTCTGTGGTCCATGAGTACATCTAAGTCAAATGTCAGGTGTCTATATCAAAGATTTAGTAGCAATCATTCTATTTGTGTTATTTCTGTGGTCCATGGGTACATCTAAGTCAAATGTCAGGTGTCTATATCAAATATTTAGTAGGAATCATTCTATTTGTTTTATTTCTGTGGTCCATGGGTACATCTAAGTCAAATGTCAGGTGTCTATATCAAATATTTAGTAGGAATCATTCTATTTGTGTTATTTCTGTGGTCCATGGGTACATCTAAGTCAAATGTCAGGTGTCTATATCAAATATTTAGTAGGAATCATTCTATTTGTGTTATTTCTGTGGTCCATGGGTACATCTAAGTCAAATGTCAGGTGTCTATATCAAATATTTAGTAGGAATCATTCTATTTGTGTTATTTCTGTGGTCCATGGGTACATCTAAGTCAAATGTCAGGTGTCTATATCAAATATTTAGTAGGAATCATTCTATTTGTGTTATTTCTGTGGTCCATGGGTACATCTAAGTCAAATGTCAGGTGTCTATATCAAATATTTAGTAGGAATCATTCTATTTGTGTTATTTCTGTGGTCCATGGGTACATCTAAGTCAAATGTCAGGTGTCTATATCAAATATTTAGTAGGAATCATTCTATTTGTGTTATTTCTGTGGTCCATGGGTACATCTAAGTCAAATGTCAGGTGTCTATATCAAATATTTAGTAGGAATCATTCTATTTGTGTTATTTCTGTGGTCCATGGGTACATCTAAGTCAAATGTCAGGTGTCTATATCAAATATTTAGTAGGAATCATTCTATTTGTGTTATTTCTGTGGTCCATGGGTACATCTAAGTCAAATGTCAGGTGTCTATATCAAATATTTAGTAGGAATCATTCTATTTGTGTTATTTCTGTGGTCCATGGGTACATCTAAGTCAAATGTCAGGTGTCTATATCAAATATTTAGTAGGAATCATTCTATTTGTGTTATTTCTGTGGTCCATGGGTACATCTAAGTCAAATGTCAGGTGTCTATATCAAATGTTTAGTAGGAATCATTCTATTTGTGTTATTTCTGTGGTCCATGGGTACACCTAAGTCAAATGTCAGGTGTCTATATCAAATGTTTAGTAGGATTCATTCTATTTGTGTTATTTCTGTGGTCCATGGGTACACCTAAGTCAAATGTCAGGTGTCTATATCAAATATTTAGTAGGAATCATTCTATTTGTGTTATTTCTGTGGTCCATGGGTACACCTAAGTCAAATGTCAGGTGTCTATATCAAAGATTTTGCTCCATGGGGTACAATTAAGATTGAAAATTGTCTTTTAAACTCTAAAAATTAATCTTTACTGAGCTGAAATATCACAATTGTATTTAATGGATTTTCTAGAAAATTCTAATCCTCTTATCTACACGTGCAGCCGTTGTGTAAATATTTTTTATGTTTTTTAGAGAAATGGTCCATTTCTTGTTAATTTTTATCTTTTATAAAAAAAAATTTAATCCTCCTCAAAAAAGAAAAAAAGATTTTTTTGGTCTATTTCAATAAACAAAAATGTTTAATTAAAATTGTCAGCAGTTTTACTTAATTTAAGTTCATAATTTTGAGAAATGACTTTACAAATAAATATTTTGATGTACGTGACGGGTGAAGAAGTGAATTGTTCCAATAAAATTCATGAACAGATCACACAGCCGAGGGCAGGAGAGATCGGGAGAAGCAGAGGTTGGATGACCGACACATCGACGACCACCATCGCAGTCGCAGCAGGGACCAGGACAAGTCGTCCAATGAAAAGGGTCGGGACTTCCCACCACCTCCCAGGCTCCAGGAGAGTAAAAGTAGGTCAGCGGGGAAACAGTTGAAATCCGGTCTGGATCTCTTCTGTGATGTCCAATAAGTATAAATAATAACAGCGAGACTAGTTGAGTTTGTGATTGCTGGCAGGTGATATGTATCGGGCCCGTTCACATGATTTCAGCAACTGGTATTATTAGTTCTGTCCGGCTATGACATGTTGTGTCCACATATAACATGCTGTGTCCAGCTATGACAAGCTGTGTCCAGATATGACAGGCTGTGTCCAGATATGACAAGCTGTGTCCAGATATGACAAGCTGTGTCAAGATATGACAAGCTGTGTCCAGATATGACAAGCTGTGTCCAGCTATGACAAGCTGTGTCCAGATATGACAAGCTGTGTCAAGATATGACAAGCTGTGTCCAGATATGACAAGCTGTGTCCAGATATGACAAGCTGTGTCCAGCTATGACAAGCTGTGTCCAGATATGACAAGCTGTGTCCAGCCATGACATGATGTGTCCAGCCATGACATGATGTGTCCAGCCATGACATCATGTGTCCAGCCATGACACCCCTTGTCCAGCCATTACATCCTGTGTCCACCAAGTTTGACCAATAACCTCTGTTTGTATTCAACTAATTGTACAAAATAATTTTTCTCAAAGACAGCCCATCATTATGTATGATACCAACACGGCTGCATGTTCTATAACTAGGTCAATGTTTTCATCTTGCAGACTCCAGGAAAGACAACAACAACAAGGGGTCCTCCTCCGTGTCCTCATCCAAGTCCTCCCTGAAGATCGATGAAGAGAAACACTCAGAAGGTGAGCAGGACACGAGGATGGTGGTCGTGGAAGATGACCTCACAGGTGAGGTGTTACAGATACTTGATGATAGGTACGAGGGGTGATCCGTGTCCCACTTACAGGCTATTGACCTTGCTACTAGAATCAAGTTCTTGAATGTTAAGGAAATTTAAATACTGCCATTATTAATTATGGAATTAATAGACATAGACATCCTTGAAATGACCTTCACAAAAAAGCAACAGCTCCAGACTGAACCCAACTTCAAATTGATAAATTCTGACATTGATAAATTCTGACATTGATAAATTCTGACATTGATAAATTCTAACCAACAATTATGAGTTAAATCAAGGTGCACATACCATGAATGTCTTGCTTACGAAAAGTTTTAAGAGAAAAGCTGTTTTGATTTCTCTAACACATAAACCATTCAATGGTCCTTAGAATGAACACTTTAATGTGACACATAGACCAGTCAATGGTCACTTTGATGTGACACATGACCCAGTCAATGGTCACTTTGATGTGACACATGGCTCAGTCAATGGTCACTTTGATGTGACACATGGCCCAGTCAATGGTCACTTTGATGTGACACATGGCTCAGTCAATGGTCACTTTGATGTGACACATGGCTCAGTCAATGGTCACTTTGATGTGACACATGGCCCAGTCAATGGTCGCTTTGATGTGACACATGGCCCAGTCGATGGTCACTTTAATGTGACACATTTTCTAGAGGGACTGGCTGGTCATGGTTTTAGATCCCCTGGAACAGGTTGCTATGGCGCCTGCAGTGTTTAACATGTATCCTGAGTTATCCTACTTGATCCAAGATTTTTTCAGCTGCCACCAAGTAAATAAAAATAAATAGTTTTTTTCTGTTCCTGAGAGATTGGGGCTGGAAAAAAATGAAATAATTTGGTCTAAGCCCCCCGCCCCCCCCCTTCTCGTTTTGAGTACATACACGCCATTGATTGCAATAAAACCAACTGTTGGGGTTAGGAGTAAAAATTACATTAATAGAACATGTCTTGTTTATCATCTGCCAGTGCCAGAGAAAAGTTACAAGTCCAGGGACAAAGACAGGAATGAGGAGCCTGACGTGGCCCCCAGGAAAACGGAAGTTGACCCCATGGAGCCAAAGTTGAAAGGTCAAGAGGAGGACGCCGACGACGAGGAGGATGAAGAGGAAGAGGAGGAGAGTGAGGAGTCGGAGTCTGACTCTGATGATTCCAGTTCAGGTAGTCATCCGTCGGGTGGTAGGCAATATCTGGTGGTAGGCAAATGTCTGGTGGTAGGCAATATCTGGTGGTAGGCAATATCTGGTGGTAGGCAATATCTGGTGGTAGGCATCCGGCTGGTGGTAGGCAAATGTCTGGTGGTAGGCATCCGTCTGATGTTAGGCATCCGTCTGTTGTTATGCATCCGTCTGGTGGTAGGCATGCATCTGGTGGTAGGCATGCGTCTGGTGGTAGGCATCCGTCTGGTGGTAGGCATCCGTCTGGTTGTAGGCATCCGTCTGGTTGTAGGCAAATGTCTAGTGGTAGGCATGCGTCTGGTGGTAGGCATGCGTCTGGTGGTAGGCATCCGGCTGGTGGTAGGCAAATGTCTGGTGGTAGGCATGCGTCTGGTGGTAGGAAAATGTCTGGTGGTAGGAAAATGTCTGGTGGTAGGAAAATGTCTGGTGGTAGGCATGGGTCCCAGGTTGACTGGCCTATTTATAAACAGCACCCATTTATAAACACAGAGTTCCCATTGGTTTAGCAGAAGGTTTTATCTGTTATTAATCATCAGAAAATTTGATTGGTCAGATTATTTCTCTGAAGATTTTCTTTTTAAACTTTAATTTTGGTTTAAATTTAAAAAAAACCCACAAAAAATATCCACATAGAGCAACTGGTTATTTAAAAAGGAGCCATACATCTTTTGAAGTGTTGAAGATCTTTGTAAGAGCGAAGGCAGATTGAATGAACTGTCTTAGATTTCAATCAAATTTTTTAGGACTTTATATTTACAATAAAAAGGTCTAATGACTTTCTTCCCTCCCATAATGTTATATTTTGGTGATGATTTCATTGGATAGTTATAGTCATCTTGGAATAATGAGTAACACAATAAATTATTTAATTATGACCATCTTAAATGTTTGATGATGTTGACAGATGAGATACGGATTATAATGAGTTGTTTGATTATTTTGATAGATGAGATAAGGATTATAAGGAGTTGTTTGATGATGTTGATAGATGAGGTAAGGATTATAATGAGTTGTTTGATTATGTTGATAGATGAGATAAGGATTATAAGGAGTTGTTTGATGATGTTGATAGATGAGATAAGGATTATAAGGAGTTGTTTGATGATGTTGATAGATGAGATAAGGATTATAATGAATTGTTTGATTATGTTGATAGATGAGATAAGGATTATAATGAGTTGTTTCATGATGTTGACAGATGAGATAAGGATTATAATGAGTTGTTTGATGATGTTGAGAGATGAGATAAGGATTATAATGAGTTGTTTGATGATGTTGATAGATGAGATAAGGATTATAATGAGTTGTTTGATTATTTTGATAGATGAGATAAGGATTATAATGAGTTGTTTGATTATGTTGATAGATGAGATAAGGATTATAATGAATTGTTTGATTATGTTGATAGATGAGATAAGGATTATAAGGAGTTGTTTTATTATGTTCATGTTAGGATATTTCCTTATGGTCATATTAGAATATTTGATTTTGGTCATATTGAAATTTTAACTTACAATCCTGTTGAACAATGTAATCAGGTCATGTAATCAGGTCATGTAATCAGGCCATGTAATCAGGTCGTGTAATCAGTTCATGTAATCAGGTCATGTAATCAGGTCATGTAATCAGGTCATGTAATCAGGTCATGTAATCAGGCCAAGTAAGCAGGTCATGTTTATCATTTGATCAGACAGCAGCAGTGCCGGGGAGGAAGTCAGCAGTGAGGAAGATGAAGGCGTCAAGGAGGACCAGGACACCAGCGGGGAGAAGGCCGCAGACACGTCCAAAGAGATGGACGATGAGGAGGAGATGGAGGAAAAACTGCCAGGTACTTACACAAATAGCAGTCACGGCCAGGGAACTTGTGTGGTAGAATTGTGCAGTCACAGTGTAGGGTGAATAGAGATGAGTTCTTGCTACTTTTGTTGCCCCATTGCAGGGTGGTCGATTTTAGTCGAAATTTGTCCAATTGATAAAAAATGCTATTTTATGTTTAATAAACAATTGGGTTTTGGCCAGTTTGACAGAGACTAGGGTAAGGGGCAGAGAACTGCAAATTAACTTGTGTTGTAGCTGGGCTTTGCTAACTTCAAGGTAATAAAGAAACACCTGGCCATCAATGTTCCTTTTTTGCTCCGCGAACACGTAGATATCTGACCAACGCCGCGCAGCAGTTTAGAATTACAGCGTAGCAAATTTTGTTAAATATTGCACAAAAAAAGGATGCTGTGCAACTTTGCACATGAGTTTTTTTTTACTTTGCACAGGAACCAATGAATCTTAAAGGGAACATTGCAGTCCTCAGAATTTTCACACTCTCAAGGCACCCTATCAATATTTTTGTTCAGATTATGTGGTGTTTGTAATAAGACAAATCATTTATTTTTTTTAAAATGTACACCCTTCCAGGAAAGGTGAGGTCGAAATTTGATGACCACTCGGATGTAGAGAGTCCAGGCCAAAGGTCAGACCGCAGCCATTCTGATAACTTCATGCCCGAATCTCCAGAGATGTCTGATGTGGAGACAAGACCGGAGGATAACTTACCACTCTATCTGCCAGCTATACAAGTGGGTAGATCTTTAACTTACAATGAACTATAGCCAGACCCTTAACAATAAACTATAGCCAGACCCGTAACAATGAACTATAGCCAGACCCGTAACAATGAACTATAGCCAGACCCATAACAATGAACTTTAGCCAGACCCATAACAATGAACTATAGCCAGACCCATAACAATGAACTATAGCCAGACCCATAACAATGAACTATAGCCAGACCCGTAACAATGAACTATAGCCAGACCCATAACAATGAACTAAAGCCAGACCCGTAACAATGAACTATAGCCAGACCCGTAACAATGAACTATAGCCACACCCGTAACAATGAACTATAGCTAGACCCGTAACAATGAACCTGTTTGACATTCCAGGGGTGTCGCAGTGTGGAAGAGTTCAACTGCCTGAATCGCATCGAAGAGGGTACGTACGGCGTGGTATACCGGGCGCTGGACAAAAAGACCAACGAGATCGTGGCCTTGAAGAGGCTGAAGATGGAGAAGGAGAAGGAAGGGTTCCCCATCACCTCTCTGAGAGAGATCAACACCTTGTTGAAGGCCCAGCATGACAACATCGTCACTGTCAGGGTACGTGAAAATTGTCACTGTCAGGGTACGTTAACATTGTCACTGCAGGGTACGTTAACATTGTCACTGTCAGGGTATGTAAACATTGTCACTGTCAGGGTACAACCGGGTACGTGAACATTGTCACTGTCAGGGTATGTTATTATTGTCACTGTCAGGGTATGTTAACATTGTCACTGTCAGGGTATGTTAACATTGTCACTGTCAGGGCATGTTATTATTGTCACTGTCAGGGAATGTTAACATTGTCACTGTCAGGGCATGTTATTATTGTCAGGGTATGTTAACATTGTCACTGTCAGGGTATGTAAAAATTGTCACTGTCAGGGTACAACCGGGTATGTGAACATTGTCACTGTCAGGGTATGTTAACATTGTCACTGTCAGGGTATGTTATTATTGTCACTGTTAGGGTATGTTATTATTGTCACTGTCAGGGTATGTTATTATTGTCATTGTCAGGGTATGTTAGCATTGTCACTGTCAGGGTATGTTAACATTATCACTGTCAGGGAAGTTATTATTGTCAGGGTATGTTAACATTGTCACTGTCAGGGTATGTTAACATTGTCACTCTCAGGGCATGTTATTATTGTCACTGTCAGGGTATGTTAACATTGTCACTGTCAGGGCATGTTATTATTGTCGTTGTCAGGGTATGTTAACATTGTCACTGTCAGGGTATGTTATTATTGTCACTGTTAGGGTATGTTATTATTGTCACTGTCAAGGTATGTTATTATTGTCATTGTCAGGGTATGTTAGCATTGTCACTGTCAGGGTATGTTAACATTATCACTGTCAGGGTATGTTAACATTGTCACTGTCAGGGTATGTTAACATTGTCACTGTCAGGGTATGTTAACATTGTCACTGTCAGGGTATGTTAACATTGTCACTGTCAGGGCATGTTATTATTGTCACTGTCAGGGTATGTTAACATTGTCACTGTCAGGGTATGTTATTATTGTCATTGTCAGGGTATGTTAACATTGTCACTGTCAGGGTATGTTATTATTGTCATTGTCAGGGTATGTTAACATTGTCACGGTCAGGGTATGTTAACATTGTCACTGTCAGGGTATGTTATTATTGTCACTGTCAGGGTACGTGATAGAAAATGGGTTGTCAGAAGCACTCTGTTTTTTTTATTATGCATTCTGAAAAAACTTGAATGAACTTTAAATTAAAATTTTAATGAAATAAATGAGCCACACTTCCAGGCCATTGTTAGCCTTCAACACATAGGCTAAGCCATTTTTAGCCTTCAACACATAGGCTAAGCCATTTTTAGCCTTCAACACATAGGCTAAGCCATTTTTAGCCTTCAACACATAGGCTAAGCCATTGTTAGCCTTCAACACATAGGCTAAGCCATTGTTAGCCTTCAACACATAGGCTAAGCCATTGTTAGCCTTCAACACATAGGCTAAGCCATTGTTAGCCTTCAACACATAGGCTAAGCCATTGTTAGCCTTCAACACATAGGCTAAGCCATTTTTAGCCTTCAACACATAGGCTAAGCCATTCTTAGCCTTCAACACATAGGCTAAGCCATTGTTAGCCTTCAACACATAGGCTAAGCCATTGTTAGCCTTCAACACATAGGCTAAGCCATTGTTAGCCTACAACACATAGGCTAAGCCATTGTTAGCCTTCAACACATAGGCTAAGCTATTGTTAGCCTTCAACACATAGGCTAAGCTATTGTTAGCCTTCAACACATAGGCTAAGCCATTTTTAGCCTTCAACACATAGGCTAAGCTATTGTTAGCCTTCAACACATAGGCTAAGCCATTGTTAGCCTTCAACACATAGGCTAAGCCATTGTTAAGCAAAATGTATTTATCCTCTCTATTTGTCCATCTATTTGTCCATCTTGATCAGTTGAATTAATTGTTGTTGTTTCAGGAGATTGTTGTCGGTAGCAACATGGACAAGATTTACATCGTCATGGACTTTGTGGAGCACGACCTCAAGAGTCTGATGGAGAACATGAAGAACCCTTTCCTTGTTGGTTGGTCATCTCGTCATTGTCATGCTTGTGTTTATCTTAGTGCTGCTGCACTTGTTATGGCTTCCTATTGCACTGTCAGGATCTTACCAGGGGCATGAATCAATTAGGGCAGGGGTGTCCAGAGTCCGGTACCGCGGGTCAAATGCGGCCCGTGTAAAAAAGTTAACTGGCCCGCAGCCCCATCTTAAATAATTAAGTGGCCACTGATTTTTTTTAACGAAGACATTGAAGTTATATGAAAAGCCAAAATGATGCGCTATTTTGAGTAAAATGATGGCAAACATTGATGACCTTTTATTGTTTACTTGGATATTGATATTGGATATTGATATTGGATATTGATATTGGATATTGATATTGGATATTGATTTTAAAAAGCCTATAAAGTTATGTATTGTTATGTGTTAGAAGCTTGATGACATCCGATGGCAAAACCATTGGCGTAATATTTATTTGTTTTGGAAATGAATGTATAGTCAGTGTACTTAACCCTACCGCCTCCGAAGCCCCCAGCCTAACTCTCCCCTACACCTGGGTTCCCTGGCATTAAAGAGAAAAAACTAACATACTTTAAACAAAAATTTACTTACATGCAAAGTAGTGCTTGGAATGGAATAAAACTTTGAGAAATTGTAGAAAATATGTTTATCTTTTATTTAGTGCCAAGTTTTTACCTTTGTGCGCTGATCCACTAAGGAGAAAAAATATTTTTTCACAATTCATGGATTTTCTGTATAAGACATTCTAGGATTTCGCTTGTTGTATCTGGAATGTTTTTCTACACACACTACACATGTCATACACACAACACGACTATGATTAGCTCTAACATTTGGTGTTACTTGACCTAGAAACGTATTCTTGATAAAATTATGACTTAGATACTGAAAAAATCAAAAGAATAAAACACATAAACCAAGTTCCAATTTCCTGTCAAGTGCTTGGTTCATCAGACACTCTTCTTACATTGATTTTTCAAAACCATTTCACATAAACACACACAAATTTATTCAAAACATCAGGGCGGCCATTTGAAATGACTTTTATTTAGGTTACACGCCGATTGGTTAGCTATTTTTAGTACTTCCCTGGGGTTTTCCACATGCTGACCCAAATACCTAGAATGCGGTAACTCGTTATATAGGAATTAAATAAATTACCTAATATTCGGTAACTCGAGTCGGTAGGGTTAAAATTTTCAGAAAGTTTTTACACCAAAAACTTTTAAACAAACTATTTGGTCTTCATTAAATGTGGCCCTCTTTACAAGAAAGTTTGGACACCCTCCTTTTGTCAACTGGTCATCGGAGTAATTCTCTGGTCATGAATCCTCCCCCCCCCACCCCTGGTCATCTGATGGTCTGCCCATGATGGCGTTGCTCAATTATTTATCAATAATAAGGTGCTCTAAGAAGTCATTTGGCACCACTCTGCTGACCACATGGAAATGTTTGACTGACCTTTTTTGTGTCCCCTTGTTTACAGGTGAGGTCAAGACGTTGTTGAAACAACTTCTCCGGGCCGTGCGCCATCTCCATGACAACTGGATACTGCACAGGGACCTCAAGACCTCTAACCTCCTGTTGAGTCACAAGGGAATTCTCAAAGTAGGTCATCTACCTAACATAAACCCAAATTCTCAAAGTAGGTCATCTACCTAACATAAACCCAAATTCTCAAAGAAGGTCATCCACCTAACATAAACCCATATTCTCAAAGTAGGTCATCCACCTAACATAAACCCATATTATCAAAGTAGGTCATCCACCTAACATAAACCCATATTCTCAAAGTAGGTCATCCACCTAACATAAACCCAAATTCAAAAGCTTTTACCCAACTTTTCCAAAGGGAGATCATACATATCCTAAAGACTGTCAACGAATGGCATGAGTTATCAGACTTAATTAACCTAAATTTAGGTAATTTCTTAAAGTTACTGTAAAGGGATGTAATATAAATATTTTCTAAGGAAGTCGAAGGCATTCTTGGCTCATATCAATCCTGAGGGGACATCATTTATTTCTCTAGACAGAGACGTTTTTTGAACTACCCTCTTATTAAAATATTGAGTTAATGTGTGCAAGAAGGATTCCATTAGTCAACCATCTTATCTGATTTCTGTTCAACTTGCCAGGTTGGAGACTTTGGTCTGGCCAGGGAATACGGCTCACCTCTGAAACCCTACACACCGATAGTGGTCACCTTGTGGTACAGGGCACCTGAACTACTTCTGGGATGTAAGGTAAGAAACCTACACACCTGTAGTGGTCACCTTGTGGTACAGGGCACCTGAACTACTTCTGGGATGTAAGGTAAGAAACCTACACACTTGTAGTGGTCACCTTGTGGTACAGGGCACCTGAACTACTTCTGGGATGTAAGGTAAGTAACCTACACACCTGTAGTGGTCACCTTGTGGTACAGGGCACCTGAACTACTTCTGGGATGTAAGGTAAGTAACCTACACACCTGTAGTGGTCACCTTGTGGTACAGGGCACCTGAACTACTTCTGGGATATAAGGTAAGAAACCTACACACCTGTAGTGGTCACCTTGTGGTACAGGGCTTCTTGTGTTACAGGGCACCTGAACTACTCCTGGGATGTAAGGTAGGAGGGGCAGAAACTCTTGGACAATATTGAATGCCTCTAATCAGGAAATTTGTAGCAATTAATTGATTAATTTTGATTAATTATATTTTTATAACACATATATAGATCCCGTTAAGTTGCGATTCATTATTTCGCAAAATCGGTTAAGTCACGGTAATTCCATGGCTCCCAAATTTTGTGATGTAACATAAACAATTCGTTCTGCTATGCAAGCAATAAGGATTAAAAACCTTTTTTTTATCGTATGCACGTCTAAATAAATAATAATAATGGGAGGGAAAAGTATGTAAGTAACAAAAAAAAATAATGAATTATTAATAAATTGGAAAAAAGAAATTAGAAATATTTTCTTAAATTTTAATAGAATTTTAATTGATCAAATTAATTTTAATCGATTAATTTAAAAAAAAAGTATTAATTAATTGTTAATTTCAGCAGCCCTAGTTTTAATATATTATTTGTCATAAATATTTTCTATCTAGTGGAAATGTAAATCATTCTATGTCAGATAATATCTCAATTTAATTCCAGGTGGTAGGGGGTATAATTTATCCCATTCAACTCTCAAGTCTGAGACTAGTTTTGACAGACACAAACACAATTTAAAAAATGCCAGCGTTATAAAATACTTTGCCTCCCAAGTTGGAAAGATTATCTACCCAAAATACCAGAATTCACAATAAGGCTACACACACAAACACACACACACAAACAAACACACACACACAAACACACACACACACAAACACACACAAACACACACACAAACACACACACAGTGTTAAAACACAATCTGTTTCCACCTTCAGGAGTACACGACCCACATAGACATGTGGTCAGTTGGCTGTATATTCGGGGAGTTCCTCCTGATGAAGGCCCTGTGGCCAGGCAAGTCGGAGATTGACCAGATCAACAAAATATTCAAGGTAAAGATTCCGCGCAGCACACGCCACTGTTCAGCTGTTTGGATTAGTTCAATTGGATTTTTTTTTGTTTTCAGCGTCCTTAAATACTAAAGAAAAACAAAAAATTTGTTCATTAAGAACTGTATGTTCATAAGTTATTAGTTCATTGACTTGTTGAGGGGGGGGGTTGTAAAAAAAATCAATTTCTGATGACCTACTTATATTTATCTGACCAGGACTTGGGTACGCCGACTGAAAAAATCTGGCCAGGGGTAACAGAGTTGCCAGGCATGAAGAAAGTCCAGTTCAACGAGAACCCCTACAACTCCGTCAGGAACAGATTCGGCTCTTACCTGACAGATCTTGGCTTTGATCTGCTTAACAGGTAGGTGTAGTTTGTCGTGGTCGTCGTACCCTTCTGTCCAACCTGGCACAATCATTGAATAAACCTGTGGCAGGTGACCCTAGTTATTCTTGAATATGGTAATGTGCAGCTGACCTATATTTTCCTGTATGGTAATATGTGCCTTTTTTTTTATTAAACTACTACACTTATATCTCCAGGTTTTTCGCGTATGATCCCGAAAAGCGTATTACAGCAGACGAGGCCCTGGACCACGCCTACTTCACAGAGTCCCCACTCCCCGTTGACCCCTCGATGTTCCCGACCTGGCCAGCCAGAAGTGAACAGACCAGGAAGCACACCAACTCCCCAAAGCCCCCGTCGGGGGGCAAGGCTTACCAGAAGTTGATGGTGAGTACGGCAGTCTTTGGGTCACTACGTTGTCTGCTGTCTCTTGGCTGCTGCAGTAACTCTGTCAAAGTGGTCGCTGAGGTAGTTATTCCTCTCCCCGTGCCTGTCTGCTGTCTCCTGTCTGCTGTTCTTCTATCATACAAGGTTGACTTAAAGCACATGAAAGTTAAACCTGGAATAACCCAGAGCCGTCTTTACACCAGTTTGGGACCCCGGGCAAAGAAATAGTGTTGGGCCCCTTCCCCGCAGGAATAAAAAAATAAATATACATAATATATATAAATAAACATATTCCCATGGGGCCCCTATGCTCGTGGGCCCCCGGGCAAATTCCTGACTGCCCTATGCGTTAAGACGGCCCTGGAATAACCTGGTATTAACTTGAACACCACATCAATGATTGAAATACTTATTGATTGTCTCAACATCAAATTATTGTTTCAAAATAACCTGACACATTTCAACGCAACTCTTAAATTTCCCCGCAGGACGACGAAGAGAACTTTGCTGCTGGTGGCTTCCACATGCCGTCTGCCGCCAAAGGGGCCTCAGCGCAGGGGATGGGCTTCTCTCTCAAGTTCTAGCTGGACATGAGTGGACGCCAGGACCCTTACCTGACTGGATGTTGAAGTCAAATAAAACCGGGAACCGACTCGGGCTTCAGTGCCGGACCTGCTCAACGCTTGGTAAACTTTTGGTCAACAATGTCAGTACCTAGCTTCTCACTGATGGACCGTGGTCACTGATGTATTCCATCCCCTGGGAGACGATGCTGTCCATTGTATCGTCCACCAGGTGTTGATGTACAACAAAATAGCCAGCCTCCCACCTGTACAGTCTGTTTGTTTGTTGATAGATTTGTTGTCATGTAAAAAATATTTTGATGATGTAAAATAAAATAATAAACAATACAAACCATTTGTCATTCTTGAAAAATAAAATAATTCTGTTGTACTTCTGTCTGAATGTTGTACTTCTGTCTGAATGTTGTACTTCTGTCTGAATGTTGTACTTGTATGAATTTTGTACTTTTGTGAATGTTGTAATTGTATGAATTTTGTAATTGTCTTAAATATGTAAAATAAGTCAATGACATCAACTTGATGACATTTGAAATGACAGCGGCTCTCAGAACCTCACGTGCAAGTAGAAATTAACTTATCTCTGGGGGTCTCTACAGCCTCACGGATTTTGAAGGGAAATTTCCTAATTTTAAAAAACCGTAAAAAAACAAGTTTTTGACTATAAATCCTTTATGTACGAGAAGTAATTAAAAGAATGTTCATTATAATACGCAGCGCAAGACCATCCAAAAATACAAAATTGCAGTTGTGTCGTAAAACATGTTTCATATAATGCGCACAGATCAGGAATATGTTTATAAAAAGTGTTGTCAATAAAATACGCACCTTATTGTGCGACAGAAAGGTTGTTCAATATAATACGCACCGCGACACTCTATCTAAAAAAATAACATGATACATAGGAATAAATAAAATAATCTAAAAATTCAATAAAACGTGTTTAATATAATGCGCACCTATCAGGAATATGTTTATAAAAAGTGTTGTCAATAAAATAACTTGATACATAGAGATAAATAAAATAATCTAAAAATTCAATAATTTAATTACAGTAGATGCGATCGATCTGAAATTTTGATACATCGTTTTTATCATCGGTACAAAACTGCCTGCTAAATTTCAGCTCACTAGCTTACGAGAAAGTGGGTTAAAAATATATCCAAAGTTTTGGCGACAAGCAAGCAAACAATCAACCAAACAGAAACCACGAGTTAATATAAAGGATTTAAAAATACAAAATGTATCTTTCACTTACTTGACATTTGATTTGTACTTGTACCAGGGTGGAGTGAACAAGGTCAGGGTTCACCGTGTTGTTTTTTTCTAACACCAGGATAACTTGTGTAATTTTATTCTTGATTTGGTGCAGGAACACTTGTCTGGTTGATGTCATTCATTACAAGCATCTATCCCCCCCCTCACCCTACACTTACAGTGTGTAAATAGTTTTAATATTTCCAAATAACACCTTTGGGACACTGAAATAACTGCATGACGGCCCTGGACCGAGGGTATCAACCCCCCATGATGGCCTGGCTGACCCCCCTGGACCGAGGGTATCAACGAGGCCCTAATGTTAAATACGTGAGCACACGACTTGACCCCGGATGTGATTTTTCTAAGGTCAAGGTCCACGCTGCAGCCCCCACTCGCCCCTCAAATCAGGATGGTTCTGCCACCGCTTGGTCTTGCAGTTTGATGAGCGAATCGTCCATGTAAACGTGGCGTTGTATTCCAACGGAAGAAGCCCCGTCTTGTCCCACCATTACGAGAATCACTGGTAACCCGTCCTGGCTGCACGGAGGCTATGCTCACGTTCATGAAGTGAACAGAACCGTCCTCACGGAGGCTGTGCTCACGTTTTTGAAGTAAACAGAACCGTCCTCACGGAGGCTGTGTTCACGTTCTTGAAGTGAACAGAACCGTCCTCACGGAGGCTGTGCTTACGTTCATGAAGTGAACAGAACCGTCCTCACGGAGGCTGTGTTCACGTTCTTGAAGTGAACAGAACCGTCCTCACGGAGGCTGTGTTCACGTTCTTGAAGTGAACAGAACCGTCCTCACGGAGGCTGTGCTCACGTTCTTGAAGTGAACAGAACCGTCCTCACGGGGGCTGTGCTCAAGTTCAGGAAGCTAACAGAACCGTCCTCGTCTGCTTTCCTTTCATCACCTCGCGGCACGTGAGAAAATTCTGCTGGAGTTATTGAGGCCAACTCTAAGTCAGAGTTGAGTACCCTTCCTCCACCCTAATTTTCTGTTGTTTCACCTCCTCTGACCCTAGTTCACATTTTTAAACAAAATCTAAGAAATAATTATATAGGGCGCCACGCGTGAATTGCTTCAATTTATAAAATGTAATTATTTATATATTTTAACTTCATTTCAAATTTGAACATATTTGAAGACCAGAAGCCATGCGTTAAGTGGTGTGAGCCCAGTTTCGTACAAGATTACAGCGCTATATAAATTATCAATTTTTTAACTCATTATTATCAATTTCATTTGACTGTGTGTCTTAAATTCAATAAACCATTTTACTATCTTGTGTTATAGACAGACTTGTGTTATAGACAGACTTGTGTTATAGACAGACTTGTGTTATAGACAGACTTGTGTTTTTCCAAGAGATATGATGAGGAAGATATTTTACCTATCATTTTTTTAATTATTTTTTTTTATTTTTTATTTTTAAATTTATGTGTGTGTGTGTGTGTGTGTGTGTGTGTGTGTGTGTCGGCCGGGGGGGGGGTGGGGGTGGTGGTGTATTTAATTTTCCAGGAAGCCCAACATTGAATCTACTCATGGAATAGCAGACGTTATCTTGACTTCGCGTGGAAAAGTTTGTCTGCGTTGGAATGGGGCGAAGGAGGAATATAATTTTGTTCAAAGAAATACTTTTACTCCCTTCACAGCTACGTCTTTTTATTGAGTTGTACACATACGAATGCGCATCTTATTATCACCTTAAATCAGGCACCCGAGAATTTTTTTTACCTGAACTCTCCACTGTTCCCTCATTTAGAACACCCCCCCCCCAATGACTCGTGTTCCTCTAGATTGAGTGGGAGAGAGAGAGAGAGAGAAGGAGAGAGAGAGCAGCATGCTCGGATCTATTTTTAGCCCTACATTCAGTAGTTACCCTCGCGAGTCTATGTGTAAAGATGACGGGTAGTTAGGTGGGAAAGTGGTGGGAAAAAAACAACAACACATGAATGAGTCAGTTTCCTTGCGGATAGCCCCTTGACAAAAAACCCACCTTCTAATAAACACGACACGATGCCACGGATTTGCTTTTAACCCTCGGAACAGCCTCGTGTGTTGTTGTGCATTCTTGTGATTATTCGGATTAGCTGCTAATGATTTTGAGGAAGTGGCCGGACACGGTGATCAACAGACACTGTCCAATGACTGGACACATTGAACAACTGTCACTGTCCAGTGGTCGGACACAGTGAACAACTGTCACTGTCCAGTGGTCGGACACAGTGAACAACTGTCACTGTCCAGTGGTCGGACACATTGAACATCTGCCACTGTTCAGTGGTCGGACACAGTGAACAACTGTCACTGTCCAGTGGTCGGACACAGTGAACAACTGTCACTGTCCAGTGGTCGGACAAAGTGAATAGCTGTCTTTTCCAGTGGCGGAACACATTTTCGAGTAAATCATTGGACTTCTCAATTTTATTCAATAAAGTGATTCGAACAGTGTGCTACCGGATTGTTCCTAATATAGGATACTGTGGTGACTACACATTGGAACACTGTTACCGGTTGCACCAAGTAAAGGATACCACGACTGTAGGAATACATGTGTTATACTGTAAGTTGACGTCTAATGCCTAATGATTGCCCAATGTATGACTGACCGCTTCAATGTTCCTGTTAGCATCGATGTGTTTGTTTACAAAGAGAGGGGGTGGGAGTCAAAGGGAGGCCACTCTTGTCTCCTTAAAACCGGACTTCTCCCCCTTTACCTTTATTAAACATGCATTTTAGTGTCAGGAGTAGAGAACATGATTGCGTCATTCAGACTTTTAAGGAAACCTGGCCTGGTGTATATGATGGCCTGGTGTATATGATGGCCTGGTGTATAAGATGGCCTGGTGTATATGATGGCCTGGTGTATGTGATGGCCTGGTGTATATGATGGCCTGGTGTATATGATGGCCTGGTGTATATGATGGCAAGGTGTATATGTTGGCCTGGTGTATATGTTGGCCTGGTGTACATGTTGGCCTGGTGTATATGATGGCCTGGTGTATATAATGGCCTGGTGTATATGATGGCCTGGTGTATATGTTGGCCTGGTGTATATGTTGGCCTAATGTATATGATGGCCTAATGTATATGTTGGCCTGGTGTATATGATGGTCTGGTGTATATGATGGCCTGGTGTATATGATGTCCTGGTGTATATGATGGCCTGGTGTATATGTTTGCCTGGTGTATATGTTGGCCTAATGTATATGATGGCCTAATGTATATGTTGGCCTAATGTATATGATGGTCTGTTGTATATGATGGCCTGGTGTGTATGATGACCTGGTGTATATGTTGGCCTGGTGTATATGTTGGCCTGGTGTATATGTTGGCCTAATGTATATGATGGCCTAATGTATATGATGGCCTAATGTATATGTTGGCCTAATGTATATGATGGCCTTGTGTGTATGATGTCCTGGTGTGTATGATGACCTGGTGTATATGTTGGCCTGGTGTATATGTTGGCCTGGTGTATATGATGTCCTGGTGTATATGATGGCCTGGTGTATATGTTGGCCTGGTGTATATGTTGGCCTAATGTATATGATGGCCTGGTGTATATGATGGCCTGGTGTGTATGATGGCCTGGTGTATATGTTGGCCTGGTGTATATGTTGGCCTGGTGTACATGGTGGTCTGGTGTATATCCTGATTTGTATGGTATACAGGTATGTATGGTGGACTGGTGTATATGGTGGACTGGTGTATATGGCAGTGTTCCCTCTAAGTTTTGTTGGTCCGTGTGCAAAGATGCACAGCATCCATTTTTTGTGCAATATTTTCCAAATTTGCTGCGCGGTAATCTAATCTGCTGCGCGGCGTCGGTTAGAATTCTTCGGTGCCGCGCATCCGCACAGTTTAAAGGGAACATTGGTACATGGTGGTCTTGTGTACATGGTGGTCTTGTGTACATGGAGGCCTGGTGTACATGGTGGTCTTGTGTACATGGTGGTCTTGTGTACATGGTGACTTGGTGTACATGGTGGTCTTGTGTACATGGTGGTCTTGTGTACATGGTGGTCTTGTGTACATGGTGGCCTGATGTACATGGTGGCCTGGTGTACATGGTGTCCTGGTGTACATGGTGGTCTTGTGTACATGGTGGTCTTGTGTACATGGTTGCCTGGTGTACATGGTGGCCTGGTGTACATGGTGTCCTGGTGTACATGGTGGTCTTGTGTACATGGTGGCCTGGTGTAATAGTTTGTGTACAGTAGTTACAGTACTGGCATGTACTTACGTTCGATTGGTTGACAAACCTTATATAAGAAATTTTTAATATACACTAGAAACACCTTATATCAAACCACACCTTATATCAAGAAACATGTTATATACACTAGACAAACCTTATATCAAAAGACACCTTATATCAAGAAACATGATAAATACACTAGACGCACACCTTATATCAAGAAAGATGTTATATGAACTAGACACAACTTATATCAAGAAACATGATATATATATATAATAGACACACAACTTATATCAAGAAATGTATTATATACACCAGACACGCATCTTATATCATCAACCGTGTTAAACACCATAGACGCATACCCTTTTACATCAATATATCAATGGACATAGATACTACATAGACATTATTTCATGCCCTTTCTTTACAATAGTTGACTTCAGCTATACAAAGCGAGCGTACCACAAGGGTTTAAATGAAACAAGTGAGAAGTGTTACAGATGTAGAATTCATCAAGTGTGTGCTCGTGAGCGCTGATAAAGGTAGAGAATCCACCGACTTATTGGAGGGGCGGTGGCTTGAAGGACGGGCGGCGCAATCTAGCAGCTGTGACCTACCAAAAATGTGGCTTAAGAAAATTTGATTACAGACGTCTCGGTGGCACCCCTACTCTTACACATTACATACATTACAGATGCTCCTTCTGAACAGAAGATTATTGCGTCCTACTCACGTGGCCTTGCGCCCGAGTAGATACCAGTGGCGTGATTTAGATGGTGTCCAACCCAACACTCGGTGGGGGGGGGGATATGGATGGCGTGTGGTGAAAGGGTGTTGCCCCAAACACCTCAAGGCAGTGGGTGATTAAGTGGCTTTCCTGTCGGCACGTGACCTTTCTGTTTTGTCTCTTTGTGCGCCGAATGTAGTTTTTAAAAAAAGAATTACATGTACAAGTGGTCATTTCAGACTATGCCAGTGGTCATTCCGTACTATACTAATGGTCATTCCGGACTATACTTGTGGTCATTCCGACTATACTAGTGGTCATTCCAGACTATACTAGTGGTCATTCCGGACTATACTAATGGTCATTCCGGATATACTAGTGGTCATTTGGACTATACTAGAAGTCAGTTCTGGTTCATATGTCATGGTCCATATGTCATGGGCTTTATTTCATGGTCTATATGTCCTGGTTAATGTTCCTTCTAAGGTTGGTTGGTCCATGTGCAAAGAAATAAAACTCGTGTGCAAAGCTGCACAGCATCAATTTTTGTGCACTAATTAAAACAATTTGCTGCGCGGTAGTTCTAAACTTCTGCGCGGCGTTGGTCAGATCTGTAACCGCGCAGCCTAAAGGGAACATTGATCCTGGTCTATATGTCATTGTCTATATGTCATGGTCTGTATGCCATGGTCTATATTTCATGGCCTATATGTCATGGTCTATATGTAATGGTCTATATGTCATGGTCTACATGGGTTTGCGTTGATTAAGGCCATATATTTTGATGTCATTAATTTATTACGGCGCGATATCCGTCAGAAATTCCTGGGGCTAGATCGCGTGTCCGAATCTTCCAGGCCTGTTGGGCCCACCAATGACAGTCTATTTACTGGAGGATGGGCGGGGAATATACATCTGTTTCCCGCGCCAACCACTGAACAAAGAGGTTCTTGTTTGGTTCAGCCGCCTTGAAGTCTGCTTTACAGGGGCGGACCCGTTAAAACTCTGCAGAACTTGGCAATGGCCACAAAATATATAATTATATCTCATAAAGATCACTGCCTTACCTGGCAATAGGCGTCAAAGACATCATATCTCATAAAGACCACTAACTTACCTGGCAATAGGCGTCAAAGACAGCATATGTCATAAAGACAACTATCTTACCTGGTAACAGGCCCCAAAGACAGCATATCTCATAAAGACCACTACCTTACCTGGCAATAGGCATCAAAGACAGCATATATCATAAAGACCACTGCATTACCTGGCAATAGGCATCAAAGACAGCATATCTCGATAGATCCTTGTACAAAAATTTAAGTTAAAAAAAAATTACTTTACCAGAAATTTTTTTTTGTCACATTAAATTGTGAACTGGTTCAAGGTGAAACGGGGGGGGGGTATTATCTTCAGCCGCTGGACGAATTGAATTTCTAATTAAAAAAAAATAATTGAATCTGAAAATTCAAAAACACGTAAAGAAAAGAGAAAGAGGAAAATAATAACAATAAGAAAACTCTCAAAGAAAACAAAAAATGCCATACACATGCAATAATCGTGTGGATCTACAACACACATTTGAACCTCAAATTGAGGGCAGGCCTTAAAGATTAATTTATCAATATTAGTCTATCGTGGGTAATATGAAAACCTGGACATAAGAAAACAACGGGATTATTAAAGAGAGGAAGCCGAACCAAGACGAGCAATATAATCAAATCATGGATGTTATTTATAGCCCTCGCCAGAGGCTCGGCAGGCAGACACGGCCTAAAGCGCTTTGAACCCGATGATTAGATTCCGAGGCCGGCTAACGAGGGCGGCAAAGGATTTAGGATTAATCTCCAGATTATTTGGAGGGCTTGCCTGTGCCCGGGATGGATTAATGTGCTGAATGCTAATACATGATTATATTAATGAATAAGGGGGGGGGGCGTTAGGGTGGCTATACATGGGGTGTGCTGGATCGGATGATAGAGCAACATGGGGTGTGCTGGATCGGATGATAGAGCAACATGGGGTGTGCTGGATCGGATGATAGAGCAACATGGGGTGTGCTGGATCGGATGATAGAGCAACATGGGGTGTGCTGGATCGGATGATAGACCAACATAGATAACTCATAATAAAATACTACAGTGAATTGACCTCCTGATGTCCACTGATGTCCACTGATGTCCCGGGGGAAGGTCAAAACAATGTGTTCATTACATTTTTTATAATGGTAAGAATATTTTTTTTAATAGATTTGTGGATCTTCCCTGTGTGTTGACAGTAGGGTTGCCAGATGGCTGTCTCAAAAATACCGGACACTAAAGTCGACTGTCGATGGCACAAAAAGCCAAAAGAACAACATGAATAATTTGTGGTTTTGGGATCATTGAATAGTTTTGGTGAACTGTGTGAATTCAAAAATTGCTGTAGTCTGTAATTGTCATTAATATTCATATGATCAAATCAAGATAAAAATGATGCGTTGCAACATTCGTATATTAAATATAGAATAAGATCGGAATCTCATTAAACATCCTTATTTTATTATCTGTTCAAAATGTGGCATGATTATGAATGTAATAATATAATGAAGTAATAATATTGTTTTTCTTCTGTCTGGTAATATGTCTGCTTATGCCATGTTTTCTGTAGAAAATTACAGTATTGCAAATATCAAAATATAGCAAGATTGTTGGCTTCCTTATGTCTCGTAAGACGACGGAATTTTCTGTGCTCCTGTGGAATTTGCGCGCATGGCTTTGCTGCTCCTTCTGTGGCTGTATAAGCCCACTCGCGAATGGCAGCCTTTGCTGCACTTCTGACACTGAAAGGTAGTATTTGTGTTTGGCTGATTTGATCTCCTTTTCCTCCTAAGGCAAATTACGTCTGCGACCTGTTGCAGGTTTCTTTCTCCTGCTTCTAGTCAGGCAGTCAACGCCTGTCTCCATCTGTACCTGTCCCCAGCGAGTTCCTCCGAACTATTTATGTCAATGCCAATAGCTTTTATGTCTCTCTTGCACACATCTTTGTAACGGAGGTGAGGCCGGCCTGTAGTCCTCTTTCCTTTGGCTAGCTCAGAATAGAGGATGTCATTTGGGATTCTGCCATCCTCCAATCTGCGCACATGTCTCAACCATCTGAGCTGACGCTGACGGAGAAGAGTTGTCATGCTTTGTATTTTTGCCTGTTGTTGCACCTCATTGTTGGTGACATGGTCCTGCCAGGCGATTCCCAGGATGCGCTGAGACAGCGCATGTGGAAAGCACTCACTCTCCTTTCTTGCCTGGAGTATAGGGTCCAGGATTCACTGGCATAAAGGAGGGTGCTTAGCCCACACGCTCGGTACACAGCAATTTTGGTTCTGATGGTCAGCTTTTTGTTGTTCCAGACTATTTTTGAGAGCCTTGCCAGAGTTGTGGAGGCCTTGCCGATCCTTATGTCTAGGTCAGAATCAAGGGACAGGTTGTTGGTGATGTTTGAGCCAAGGTATGTAAAGTGTTCCACGGCCTCAAGTTGGCAACCATTGATGGTGATGTTGGGTGGATCAGCATCCTGGGCCGTCACGTTAGTCTTTTTGAGGCTGATGGTTAGGCCGAAGTCGCTGGCGGCCTTGGCAAAGCGGTGCATTAGGCTTTGCAAATCTGCGACTCTACTAGCAAGATTATGTCACTATACAATAAATTGTTGTTTATGTTAAGGGTTTTTAAACATCTCCTAAATATTATTTAAGTTCGAACTTTCTATTATTGTCTTTTTGAAGACTTTGACTAAATACAATACTGTCACTACACTGCACAATAATCATCAGCATTTTGAAATAATAAAACGCTAATTGACTTTATATTTATCACTAGACTCGGCTGATTTCAATAATTTTTTGTTCTTAGAAATTGCCTCCTTAAATTATATGCAGGTATACGGTATATTAAAACCCACACAGAGTTCACTTCTCACAGATTCAATGCACATCCGATTACGTTCATCAGTCTGTGAGGCGTTTAAAATTGTTTTATAATGCCAGAATGGATTAACGGTTAATTCTTTAGGTGCTTTATTTATATAATAAAAGATATTGGGTGTGTTTTTTATTACAATCCAAATTGCAAATTTCGATGCGTAATTAGGTCAAACGGTCGATTCTATAATCATAAGATTTTAAGATTGCTTAAAAAAGCCTACTAGTGTATTGAATTAAAGAAAATACTTAGAAAATTGAAAATACCGGACACATGCATGTCCGGTATTGCTTCAATTTTTTAACTGGACAAATAACGATAATACCGGACAGTCCGGTTAAAAACCGGACATCTGGCAACCCTAGTTGACAGTGACACGCAACATTTTTCAAATGATCCAGAAACAAATATTTGATTTTGGCGGGGAAAAGGGGAGGGTAGATTTTACAAAATATATACACTTCATTTTGTCAAAGGGTTCTACCACAAACTGTATCCCTTCCTGAAACAGGATCCTCTTATGGTATGTGATGATTACATGGAAGTAATGGATCGTGTTGGGGAAAGGGATCCTATTGGGATCCAATATTTTTACACAAATTATTTAAAGTGTTTTATATGCGAATTTTTTTTTAAACATGCGTAGGATTATTTAACAATTTATTATATATTTTTTAATTTTAACAAGTAAAAAAAAAGTTAAAGACTTTTAAAATAATTTTTTTAGGTAAAAAGCTGCATCCCCCAACCCCCAAATTTTTCCCTAGGAAATTTTAAAAATTAAATTAGTATCCAATGGAAAAGTTTGTTTAGCTCCATAGATCTCTTAAACTAACTTTGAGTTCTGATAGTATCAGAGAATTGACTTCTTCATGTCTATATACTTATTGCCACCTGCAAGTTCGTTGCTCGAGAGCGGGGCCCTATGCGGCCTTGTATGCGATACGGATTGCGCGGGGCCCAGTTTGGGTAGGGATAAGGAATTAATAAGGATAATAAGTGACAATTAAGATAGGCGGGAACTATGAAAGCGCGGGGCCCACAGCGGCCGCATAGGTTGCAGTGGCCTAAGACTGGCCCTGCTCGAGAGAAATCTTAGCGCACACTTTGGTTATATCACAACCTGAAGGCCTATCGGACAGCGTCTTATACAAAGTTCCCCTACATATAAAGAAGAAAGCTCGTCAAGGGCGCATCCCCCTTTCTGCACCAATTCCCCCGTCGTTGCTTCTGTGCACGCTTCTCTTATATTATATTAACATTAAATAAATTTGTTTTTAATTAGGGGCCGCCCATAAACGACGTCACGCGATTGTGGCCGATTTACCTCTCCCCTCGTCACACTTCGTCACAAAAACTCAGACCCCCCCTCCAATATGACGTCACAAAGCCTTGAACCCCCCCCCCTAAAATAAGTATTTTCTAATTGAAAATTAGCATAATGTTTCAAATTAATTTTTTGTCATTAAAATATGTATTTAGTTAAGTCTGAACTCTAATATCGTAAAACGCGTGAAGCCATTGTAAACTTAATTAAATAAATTTCAAGTATTCAAATATTTTAGGGAACTTTTATTTCAAGTAGCCCGTTTTTTTAATTTGACGTCACATTCTTAACCCCCCCCCTCCTCGTCACACATCGTCACAAATCCGTGCCCCCCCCCCACTCTAGGCGCGTGACGGCATTTATGGACTGCCCCTAATTAGTACTTGAATTCAAATTTTTAAAACTGATTTAGCCATTAAAGACATCACGTTTTTATTTATGTGAATTTATAGTTTATAAAGCTCAGCATCTTCCACTGCAATGGTTTAAATTTTAATTTATTATTTAGGTGAGAAAACTAATTTATTTTGACAGCGTATTTTAAAGGTGAAAGAAAATAATTAAAAAGTATTTGTTTGTTCCGTTTATTAGAAAACGTTCATTGTTAATAATTAGCATGTATAGAAAGGTCATAGTTTTTTAAACGCCATAAAAAATAATTTATGTGGTCATCTACACATGTGTTGGAAGCCTGAAGCCACCGGAAGTGTGTCGAAATCAAACTTGTAAATTATTTAAATAATTTTTCAAAATCTTTGTACGATTTTTTTTATAAATAATGTAAAATTCATCACCGTATATTTTGAAAAAGAAATTATCAAACTATTATTAAAAAAAAGTTAATATTTCCTTTGAGTTTACTCGCAAACCCAAATTGTAAAGAAAAAACAACCCAACACCTGTCTGCAAAAGTCGTCTGCTAGCATCAGCCCTCACAGTCGCAGGGCAGGGTCTGATGGTTGACATTGTCAGTGAATACAATTACTGACATCCCAACAACTCAACCCACAATTGATTGACATCTGTTCACTTTACCCATCACCAGGCTAGGTTTAAAGCTATCATTAAAAGTACTTCTGAGATGAGTATGTGAGTTGAGATTTACTCGGCAACTCTTGCGTTTACTGACGGTTTACACTTACAATCTTATTTCACGCGTCCAACCTCGTTGCTACTAATAATAAAATTCGTCTGTGAATTTAATCAAAACTTTTAAAACCTGACTTAGATTCTATAAATATTTGATTGACTTACAGTTCACTCGTCTTATTGATGGCATTGATGGATATAATATATTGATGGATATATAATATTGAACACAGACAAATTAGATTGAAATCATCGGATCTATAAAATGTGTCGCGGGTGAACTTCAAACTTCGGTAAAATGGATTTTCAATTTTAAAGATTGTGCTTTTACTTTTAGGATCGTGACTACGCTGTTTTGATGATTGCAGGATTATTTCTGAGATTATAATCTGGTAAGTGCTGTGTTAACTTTATTTATTTATCTTTGTTTAGACTATAATTTTATAATGTGAAATGGAGGGGGGGGGGCTGGTGTTGTTGGTTGCATTAGTCTTAGTAACTTAGTGGTGATGAAGAAGGTGGTGTGGAAATATGGAAGAATTAAAAGTAAAAGACGATCGACTCGTGGTCCAACGCGAGTTGTTAGTCAGTCAACCAAGACTAGGGGCAGGGGCAAGTGGTTCTCACACATTTGAGGGCCAAGAGTTTAGAATAAATGACTTCTTATTCTCGTACGAAATTAGTTAAGAAGCGTGTTTGTTGTTTACTTGTTAAGTTAAGGCTAACAACAGTTTTATAAGTTAAGTCTAACAACTAACAACAGTTTTATAAGTTTAAGCGATGGTAAAATAGTTTCACCTAGGGAATTAAATTATTAACGTATCCGTATAAATTGCATTTCCAATGGGAAAAAAAAACAAAACCAACTGTTGTGAAATTAATCTTGGAAAAAAATTAATTATAATAAAATAAGAAACAATTTATAGGCACTGGAATTATATAAATATGAGTTGCGACTTAAATTAATAACTAAAAAATAAAAATACTATAATTTTAACTTTTAAACAGTCAATATAAGATTGTCATTGTCATAGGATGAAACCTATCTTCCATTAATTTTGTGGGTGCCTGTTTGGAGCATTAAACGTCTAAATTCAAGAGGTAGGTAGTGGGTAGTAGGTGGGGTGTATATATTATTAGTGCCATATAAGTCCTCAGTCATGTAAGTGTAAGTCCTACTCTATAGTCTAGAGTTGGAGTAGAGTGCCAGTAGGGTAAATATCACTGTTACTATACTATAAAACTGGAATGTAGGGACTGTTTGAGAACGTATTTAGTATTATATGTGAATGTGTGTTATTATTTCATTATATATATATATATATATATATATATATATATATATATACATATACACACACAGTAGTCATATATATATATATATATATATATATATATATATATTACACATTTTATGTATTTTAAGAATATTAAAGTAAATTATGAATAGAATATAATGGTATTAAAATACAGCTCCATCAATATTAATCCCATTTCACAATTCTATTAATCAATTAATTAAGGTCAATAAGAAAGGTCAAAAATCAAAATCTACAAGTGCACGTGAACATTTAAAAGTTATCAAAGGTTGTTGACTTGTATGTCAAAAGACTTGACTTCATTTTGTTATATGTTTGTTTATAAACAATAATGGGATTGGGGTGGGTTTTAATAGTCCATTTATTCAAGTATTTTTATTTTTTTTACATTTACATCATGAATTGCAATCATTGATTAAATAGCTATTCAATGAAATAAAATAAATGTGTTGTTCTATGTATTCTTAAATTGATACATATAATTTATGTATGTGCTTTTATTTTAATGTATCATCAATTTATAAAATAATTTATTTTACAATATAATGATAAAGTATATAAGGTAATGTAAGGCTCGTCTTTAATGCAATATACGTCTATAATCTGTAATATAATGTAGGCTAAATCTATAATCTATAATAAAATCCAAGTGACAGAAAATAAATAATAAAAATAAAATTGTTCTATTATAATGTCATTCTGTAATATAAAGTAAGTCGATCTATAATATAATGTAGGTCTATAGTCTATAATATAATGTAGGTCTATAGTCTATAATATAATGTAGGTCTATAGTCTATAATATAATGAAGGTCTATACTATAATATAATGTAGGTCTATACTATAATGTAGATCTATACTTTAATGTAGATCTATACTATAATCTAGATCTATATTATAATATATATTTTATAATACAATCCTATAATCTGTGACCATTATGTACTGTCCATTTATTCCGTCCAAAAAATGGTGAGGTGGGTTGGGTAAAAAGACTGATGGCTGCTGAAAAAAATGGACAGGTTAACAGAATGGTCTTCCGTTTTTCATTAATATATTTACACTGGCCAACATATTAAAGTTTTTTTTATAGAGCCTATCCCAAAGCAATCCCGAACAACTATATTTATATCATTTATCATCATAACATATATCTGCATATATTAATTTTCCCTTATAACACCCATCATCCATCTTCCATCAGTTCAATTCAGTTCATTCGAGCCAGGAGAAGGCTTAAAATTTTGACAGTTTTTGATCAAGAAAGAAAAAAATAAATAAAGTCAAGCCTATAGGGTAGTGATGGCGAACCTATGGCGCGCGTGCCACAGTCGGCACACAGAGCCTCATCAGCCGGCACGCAACTAATTTATTACTTCCTTAATCAAATCACTTTGCTGGCACATTGTGTTGGCAATTAGCTATAAATAAATGTGTTTTTTTTAAAATTGAATTTTTGGCATGTGGCCCCCAAAAAAGGTTCGCCATCACTGCTATAGGGCATACAAGTTAACAACCATTGATAACTTTGAGATGTTAACATGTAGATATTGACCTTTCTCACGGGCTGAGATAGCCGTTAACTGAGGGGGGTAGGGGGAATATTGATAACCGCCTCTTGCACTCGTACTGCCGTCGTGCAGGACGGCGTTCAGATAAACATCAGTCAAGTTATACACGAGAGTTCATTGATGTAGTACCATACAACATTCTTCCGCCCATTTTGAAATCCAGCCAATAGAAATGACTAGCTTCCATCCATGTTGGCACTCCCCCCCCCACCACCCCACACCCCCTTTCCACGAAACACAACCTCACAAGGTGACAGAAAATGCAGCCCCGCAATTGTGCCCCACCCCCTTTTCACACCAGCTTGCAGCCCCCCCCCCTTCACCTTATTACCATGCATAATACATTTTATGTTTAAATGAATATTTTGGCACCTCGTCTATATATGGCTGTGATGTCTCATGTGATTTACTGTAAATCATTTATTCTCATACTTCTGATCTCTCTAACTCAACCTAGGTAAATTTATTATATAAAAAAACAGGGTATTAGTAGGCCTGACAAGACGTAACACAAGTTGTTACTAACTCAACCTGTAGTATCTCGTTATCCGTTATTGATTACCCTACAACATAGGCCGACCCCACCGTTCTGTTCTTATCACTTAGTCAATTGTTAATGGCTTATTTAAATTAGGGTTGTTAATTTCGGGGTTTTTTTTGGTGGCAAACCGATTATCGGTTATGTAAATCCGATTTTAAACAGGTTATCGTTTTACCGCTGACTTCAAAGAAATATATTCTTATAAGGCGAATATGACGTGGAATAAGGAGATGACGTCACAGTTTTCGTTCAATTAAAGAAAGGCCGTCCCTAGCAGAGCTGTTTCTAGGGCTGGCGAAGATGGTGTGGAAACGGAGGAAGTAACGAAATGATGTCACACGCAATACGTAATGTGGGAAATTGCATTTTATGTCTGGCCTACATCATGATTTCGACAACAGAGACTGCATTTATTACGTCTATTTTGTCAATTTTAGACATAAATGAACTTAAATGACGTAAAACTTTTCGCCAAACAATAAATGTATTAATTTAAAAACACATTGCACGGAGTGCTCAAAACTTATAAATAAAAAAACACACCTTGGCGGTCATATTGTATAAAAAATGTCAGCAAATGCGGGAATAAATTTGGTTTGAATATTTTTTGAAGTTTTCAGTACTAAATGATTTTAAAAAAAAACAGCAATATTAAATTCCATTATCGTTTCGCGGAATTTTAAAACCGATAATGGGATTTCCAAATATCGTGTAAAAATCCCAATTTAAATAGTACATAGTTGAGCACTGGTACACTAAAATAACATTTTAAAAAAAATTTACTTTATTGAAATGAAATTTATTTTCAGCTCACTTTTTTTCTTGTTACTTAAAACTCACCTGGCAAGATAAACTATATCAATTTTCATTGTAGGTATATGTAACGATGTAACTTTGTATTTCTCTTTTATGTAGGCGTTCTCACAGTAATTAATCTTGTGCACAATAATTCACTGAAGAATTCGTTTATCCAAAACAACTTTAATATACATATATATATTGTACACATAAGAATCATTTGAGGTAATATAACGTGGAAATCTTGAGCTATTCACCATCATGCTTCCCTGTCGGAAGTCTACCCACAACTGTTCGCCCAACACTTTCAACCAATAGAAATGCTCCTTTCTTCCCGCGTCCACCATACATGTGACCTTACGTCACAAAATTATGTTAATCAGATGTGACATTCACCCCCATCCTTCAAAAAAAAATGTTTATGAAATACAACATTTTAGGTCTTCATAAAATCAAATCAATCTATATCTATATTCAAATTTCAAATATTTATCATCAATGAACATTCATTTTCTTACATACAACTTCTGGATATAGAATCAATAAGAAAAAATCTGTAGGACTGCATCAGTCTAAACATAAGAAATAATGAGAAAAAATCTGTAGAACTGCAACAGTCTTAACATAAGAAATAATGAGAAAAAATCTGTAGAACTGCAACAGTCTTAACATAAGAAATAATGAGAAACCATCTGTAGGACTGCAGCCGTCTACCTGTGCTGAAAAAATGAAAATGGACTTTTAAACACATCTGTAATTTTGTGTAATTAAAACATTTAAACACTCAATATTATTAAAATTAACTAATAATCCAATGGAATTCAAACACTGTTCCTTGTCCATTGTTCAACAAAGAAAAGTATTAATATAATTACAGTCTCTGTTTGTATCCTTTAGGAATTCACAGACTAATGTTAAAACAGTCTCTTATTTTATCATTTAGTAATTCACAGAATGTCTTTTCAATAGTCTCTGGTTTTATCAGTTAGGAGTTCACAGAGTGTCTTTATTTATTGTCATTCTACTTAATATGTCTGCAACCACATTGTCCTTTCCCTTCACAGGTTTAATGTCAAATTTGTAGTCGGCTAATAGCATAGCCTAGTTCAATACAGTCATTCTTCAATTGACGAGTATGAATTCAAATCGATGGGCTTTGAATGTTTCTTCAGATTGTTAAATGTTCAATAATTCACCAACCATGACTTCGATTATGTTCATTCATAATTTCAATTCCAGCATCTTGAATAAATTGCTTAGCTTTTGAGATGTCATTTTTGCTTCCAGATAATTCAATAGAATTTGGAACAGATGAGTCACTGTCAGAAACTTTTATCTGAAAAATATTGTCTCTATCTGTAAAGTTTTTGATTTGGCTTAATACACAACCAATTGTTCTTCCTAATTCAGATGATTTCACACAAATTGTTTCAGATTCACTAGTACCATCTCTTTCTCTGCTACTATGGTCTTCATTTCTTTTATCATATACTTGATTTTTAATAGTGGCTAAAATGTCACTAGTTTATGTCTGTGCTCGATTTAACTTTATTATTTTTCTATCATTCATGTCTTGGTTTTCATTCTTTCTCCATGATTGAATTGATTGATCATAATTTCTTTTTCCGGAGTCAAAATTGTATTTGCCTCTCCATGATCTTCTGCTTTCATTATAATCTCTATTTATGGAATTATGATTATTTCTTTCTCTCCATGATTGTCTTTCTTGATCATACTCTCTGTGTCTGGAATTATGATTATATTTTTGTCTCCATAATTGTCTATCTTGATCATAATCTCTATGTTTGGAATTATGATATTTTTCTTTCCAGGCTTGTCTACCTTTGTTTTCAAAATGATCTTGTTTTGATCTTTCTTCTATTTTCTTTCTGATAGAGCTGTCATTAGGTGACACCCTATTTGGTTTGCCTTTATTGTGGTAACACTGCTTAGCCATATGTCCTGGCTTGTTACAGTACCAACAAATAGTTTGTCTGTTGCCTTGGTTTGGCAGACTCTGGTTTCTCATACCTTGCCTTTTTTCTTGACTTTTAATTTGTATTGCTGCAAATATGTCTTGTCTCTTATCCATTTCCACATTCGGATGAGAGTCTTTGAATGTTCGTAATGCATTTGTTAGCTCTGCTTGAGTACGAACTTTCTTGTCAGTCAAATATGTGAATAGGGTTGGTGTTGCATTTTCTAAAAACTTGTCAATTAACACCATGTCTATTATGGCCTTTGGATTGCTCGTATCTATTGCTGTCAGTTCCAGCCATTTTGTTAGTTTGACTTGTGCTTCATGTACTATGATCTGTGGATCTTTGTCCATCTTGATTCTCATTTCATGAAATTCTCTTCTATAATCATTTTCTGACTTTCCAAAATGACATAGAAGTGCCTTTTTGACATTCTTATATATGCTTTTGTCTTCTTTGGCTATACTGTTATAAGCTTCAAATGCTTCTCCAGTTAATTGAGTCATCAGTTGTGCTGGCCAATCTTCTTCATTATAGCCTTTCATAGCCATTATGGATTCGAAATAATCCAGATAAACATCCATTTTTTCTTTTTGGCTATCATATTTTCTTACTTTGATAGTATCCCTTGGTGCTGACCTTCTATTTGTTTCATCACCAGGATTGTGGCCTCTACTCCCTAGCTCAATTTGTAATTTTAAGGTGTCTTGTTTCATTTTTTCAAGTTCTCTTGCACTTATGAGTTTTTGCCTCTCTTCTTCATTAGCAATTCTTGCTTTTTCTTCAGCCCCTCTTTGATTTTCTTTTTCTTCAGCTTTTCTTAGCTGTTCTTTTTCTTCAGCTATTCTTGCTTTTTCTTCTTCTTCAGCTTTTCTTCGCTGCTCTTTTTCTTCAGCTATTCTTGCTTTTTCTTCTTCTTCAGCAACTTTTTCTTCAACGAAATCTCTCATTTCTTTTCCCTTTAATCCCATCTCTTTAGCTATGGCGGTGAATCTTTCGTAGTAATCCATGTTTTGTTTGATTGAATAATATGAATCTAGCAATTCGGTAAGGAATGTCTGGATATATATTGATAAAGTTTACAATCGCCCAAATGAAATATCTTGAATTCAAAATGTTAAGTTCAAATAAGTGACACGTCTAAACCATGAAATCTAGTTATTGGCAAGATGAGACAACAAAAAGAATCCTCACACGGGATCTTTAGTATACTTTATATATACGCTCCCTCAGATTGACAAAATATATTAAATGGTCCGATCGTTTTGAATGAAAGTCACTTGGTTAAAATTTCAATTTTTGAGTAGTTTTTAAACAATTTAGTTCACTCCATTAATCCACAATTGCGATAATCAAACTCTTCACACAATGAATGGATAAAAATTCCGTTTCCTTATTTATAATTCACACCAACACATTGAATAGTCCATAGCTACTCGGTTCGACGTTATGTTTACTATTACTAATATTTCCTGGAATCAACTAGCATTAAGCCTGTTGACGTCACGACCTATATATGTTCACCGTGTGTCACCATTCAGTAAGCCTACACGACCCAGATTCCAGTACTGTGTAGTATGCTTGTACTGACGTTGAATGTGACGTAGAACCAACTAGTCTGATCCAGTTTTATATACTGTGAAAATCTGCCGTTTATGCCGCCATTTTGAAATCTTCTTGTATTTTCATTGAACTACAAAAGTTTATTCACAGCTTCTTACGAACTTGAATATTCAAAAATACTATAGCTGGTATTATTTCTTATTTTAAAGAATACTTTCCTTTTTGGAAATATCCAATACTTATTTCCACGCAACCTCTTTCTCGAAATCTCTTGTACAGTGTTCACATAGAACTTTTACTTCGACACCAATGTAACGATGTAACTTTGTATTTCTCTTTTATGTAGGCGTTCTCACAGTAATTAATCTTGTGCACAATAATTCACTGAAGAATTCGTTTATCCAAAACAACTTTAATATACATATATATATTGTACACATAAGAATCATTTGAGGTAATATAACGTGGAAATCTTGAGCTATTCACCATCATGCTTCCCTGTCGGAAGTCTACCCACAACTGTTCGCCCAACACTTTCAACCAATAGAAATGCTCCTTTCTTCCCGCGTCCACCATACATGTGACCTTACGTCACAAAATTATGTTAATCAGATGTGACAGTATAAAAAAAAATTTAAAATATAAATATATATATATATATATATATATATATATATATATATATATATATATAATAAAAACTACAACATGCAGATGATTGTTCTTTTCATAGCGCCAGTTGTCCAAGCTAGTCCAGCAATGCTCCTCACCGAAAAGGTGTCCAGTAGCACAAAACACAATTTTAGCATTATAGATGAACGTGAAATGATGGTAAAATACTCGATTTCTTTTCTTCAAAAATTGATAAAATTTGAAATGTCCGATTCTTCAGCTGAGGTACTCACACATACTCACTTGACTTGTGTTACTTGCTGTAACCTGCTGTAACTTGCTGTAACTTGCTGGTGACTAGTTCACGTTTTTTTGGTCACATATGGCTACATTTCTCAGTGCACTATATTTTAGGGTGATTAACAATTTTAAAAAAGATTGATGGTTTATGGGAGCGAGACGTACGCGAGCCTGTTATGCTCCTTTCTTACTGCGCTGTGGTCAGAAGGCGTGATGACCACATGGACCATCTTGTGCGGACTAGACAAATAAATGGCCCTCGACGTCTGAAAACAAGCTCAATACCGATAAGCAGTTCTTTGTGGGGTGACGTATGTGCAACTCGAGTTGTCACACGTGACAAGAGGTTCCGAAACACAATTAGCTGGCCTCAAATAACTAGAGGGCTCTCAAGCGAATTAACAAAAAAATATATTTGAAAATGACTGTACTAAAAATAACATAACCAAGGAACATTTGGATGAATATTTTGGGAGCTATTTTGAATAGTCTGTTTGGGGGCTGTATATCGATAAATTGACGTGACATACTTTAAAAAAAAATATCTTTAATACTTTTTTTAAATACACTTTGATTTAAAAATTATTTTTTAATCCGGTTCCACCACAAACGCTGCTACATTATAATGTCAGACAACAGACAAGATGATTTAAACTTTATTCAAACTTGGAAAATTGCTATTTCAAGAAAAAAAAATTCCCCTAACATTTGAACGTAACAACACAGATAAATCTCACCTAAAGACACAGATAGTGGCAGAGTTATTGTGCTGACATCCCTAACGAACAGACGACGAGGGTCGGAGAAATTTATAACTGTCGGCGAATCCGAGTTCGCGCGTTGTTTACTCTTTTAGAAGGCAGCTAAAATTACTCACCCGGCCGTCTGCTGTTACTGGAAATATCGTTATTTTACCACCGGGTGCTCTCAAATTAGCCGAGGGGGAGGGGGTATTTTGTTTCTCTTGGCGAATTTCCTACCCATATAATGATTACGTTCTTGTTTTGTTCCTTAACATTATTTTGAGTTGTACTTTTTAAAACAATTTTCTCAATAACTGTGATGTCAAGGTGAAGTGTAACCCATTCAGCAGCTTCCAGATTTTCTCTTGCATCCGATGTCCAGTTTTACCAGTGTTTTCCATTATCCCAATGACCACTCTGTTGCACATAGTCGGATAATAAATATGTCCTTGCTGTGTGTGGTTTTTAGTTTCAGCGCCCGCTTTATAGCGTTATCTTTGTTGTCTTAGTATCCAGTGGTTACCGTTGCTGTCCTAAATTCCAGTTTACACAGACGCTCCTTTACACAGACGCTCCTTTACACAGACGCTCCTACTATACAGACGCTCCTTTACACAGACGCTCCTTTACACAGACGCTCCTACTATACAGACGCTCCTTCTATACAGACGCTCCTTCTATACAGACGCTCCTACTATACATACGCTCCTTCTATACAGACGCTCCTTCTATACAGACGCTCCTACTATACAGACGCTCCTTCTATACAGACGCTCCTACTATACAGACGCTCCTTCTATACAGACGCTCCTTCTATACAGAAGATAATTGCGTCCACGAACCATGACGTAAAGTGATGCAGGCCAGGGCTATGAGGTTCCACGCAATTCCCAGCCGCCTTTGTTTTCCCTAACTAGTGTCAGGTACCCATTCGGAGCTGGGTTGACTCATGGACACCCTTGGCCCCGGGAATAAATCCCTGCCTTCACGGTGATTCGAACCCGTGACCATCGGTACGCCAGCCGAGCGCGCATGCCACTCGACCACCGTGCCCCAAAATTTATTTTTGAGGATATACTTTGCTAGAGTATATCAGACTGTGTTCCCCGGGCCCCCCCCGCCCTCTTTCTTAAAAAAAAACATTTTTGACTTCGTCCTTTCGGACCATATATTAAACAAATAATTTATTTGGGCACTCCGCTACTACAGTTAGCCTGTGTTACCGGGGGGGGGGACGACCTCTTTTTTGTGTAACCCTTACTGGTGCTGCCATTGAGGGCTCTATTTACAAACAAATATTTGTTTACATATGTTTGACGTGTCGTCCGAGCAGACGTCAAACTTAGTTCAAACAGAAAGTAAATTTTTGTTTCTCTAAATATTATTGCACATTTAAACAAAGTATACACTGAAATTAAAAGTAAAAATTTATTGGGTATAAAGTAAAAACTACTAATTGTTAATAATTTGCAACCGATATTATAATAAATACTTTTGAAAATTTCGATATTTTCCCGCTTATCTCCCTTTATTGTCATTTTTTAAATTAACTTGAAAATTCTCTATAAAAAATTCCTTTCTAGTTTACATTATTTTAAAATCCGATGAAGATCGCGTTTTGTGGCATTCCAGCAAAGTTCTGCCATCACGGTCGATGGTCAAGTCAAAGGGAGGTAAATCTTATCAATCGCAACCTAACTACAAGCTTGGAGTGCACGAGAAGCGCCTTGGATGCTCTATTCGCGCGTGTCCCGAGAGGTTAACGAGGGCTGAAATTTTTATTTGATTGTGTTTAATGGGGTGCGCTAATTATGAAAAGGACGAGTCCCTCAAAGCGATTCATAATTATGTATGGTTATCACATGTAGGTTATTTGGTTTAAACATAGTCACGTGCAAAGGTCATGGCCACAAACAAGACACTCGTACAGATTGGCTTGCACTCCGAGACTTCCTTCCGGCCATACGAAACGCAAGGTTGACGGAGTTAAAGACAAATCTTTCAACCAGTAATGGAAAGCTCGTGAGTGATTCAGCCCTCGATTTAATGCTCGCGTACTCTTGAGTTGTCTTATTGTTTATTTTATTTTATTTTAGTTAGTGGCATCACCAGAGTGGTGCCCGAATGTCAACGATGGTAATTGGTGTGGGGGGGGGGCGTCCATAGTTGAACTTGTGGTGGTGGTGTGTGTGGAAGATTAAGAGATAATTTGTGTGTTTAAAAAAAAAGGGGGGGGGGCTAATGACTATTGAAATGGCCACGATATTTTCTCTTCAAGACGCGGTCAAGTTCCGATCGGGTTTCAAATTTGGCCCCCCCCCCTTTTTCGATTTTCTACGAGTTTTATGCTCTTTCATCATCGTCTGCAAACAACATGCAGCCAAAACGTCTTCAGCACCAACAACACTTTTCGCATCACCTACAGAACAACGTAAACCTTCAACAGCATTATCAGCACCAACAACTCTTACTCATCACCTCCAACCTACCTCGAGCCAAAACAACTTCAGCACCAACAACTTCAGCACCACCAACTTCAGCACCAAAAACTTGTGCGCACCACCTTAAACTCTGCGTCTCCTCCAGCAACATCCTTGTCCCCCTCGACCCCCACCCCCATTGTGTGACGAGTGGGTAAGGGAACTCTCCAGTGTTCTATACCCTTATTTTCAGCATTATATTTGTAAGGCTGCATTTGAGGCCGTGTGCGTGTGTGTGTGTGTGAGTGTTGGGATGGATGGTTGGTCCACTCCCCCCCACCCTGTGAGTGTAGAAGCGGGAGGAGGTTGACTGACACGAACAAGGGAAAACAGAGGCGTCACTAAGGTTGGTGTCACCCGGGGCGGTAGCTCATGGTGTCACCCCTTCACGACTTAAGGGGCCTTCCATAAATGACGTCACGCGAAGATGCCGATTTTTAACCCACCATCCCCCAGCTTCATACTTATACCCCCACCTCTATTTTACGATATGACGTCACAAAGCTTTGACACCCCCCCCCAAGCCGTATTTTCTAAATAAAAGTTAGCATGTTGCAAATTATTTTTTGTCATTTAAATATGTATTTAGGGTAAGTCTGCGCTCTGATGTCGTAACACGCGTGAAGCCATCGAAAACGTCATTAAATAAACGGTAAACAATCAAATATTTAAGTGAAACTTTTATTTGAAGTTGCGCGTTTTTTATGTGACGCCACATTTTTTAACCCCACCCCCTCGTCACACATCGTCACCGATGCGTGACCCCCACACCCTTATTACTATTACGGATTAAAAGGGTGGTGCTGAACGGGCTAAAGCCAAGGGCCACCAATAATTTAAGGTACTCCAAAATTATTATAGTGTATAATAAAGATGAAGGCAAATGTTTGTATGAATCCCTGAAAATGCATTGGACATTCAAACGGAAATGCTGCAAATATGAGTAGGAAGTATAACGGAAACTAGGCTATTCTTCGTGAGAAGTGCAGTGTTGCTCGTTATGTGCCGTGCACAGCTTATTCCCTTAATTTGGTTGGGAAAAGTGCAGCAGGTTGTCCTGATGCAGTCAGATTTTTTGTCTTCTGCAAAATCTTTATACCCGGCTTGTTGCATCTACTCATCGTTGACAGGTACTTTAAAAACACATGAAATTGCTACATGTGAACAAAGCCTTGTGTGACACAAGATGGTCAGCCTGACATGATGTAGTAAGGTCTGTTAATAACTTATACCATGCGAATATCACAGCACTGGAAGAATTAGCAACAAACGAAAATCAGCCACGTGACTGTCTACTTGAAGCAGAAGGATTTCTAAAGGAACTTGAAAAACTGGAAGTCGCTATTTTACTTGAAATTCGGGGAAATTTTTTAGAAAGGAAGTCTCTCATTGAGTTTGTTAAAAGACAGCATTCTTAATTTGATTCATATGAAGACAAAGGAAAGGACAAGTCCGTGGTTTAAAAAAATTAAAAAAAAATTTAAAAAAAAGAGAGAGAGAGAGAGAGAGAACATTTTGCTGCTTTTGAATGAGCTAAATTTCACACAGCTCTTTACAAATGTACACATCGCACTTCTCATCTATCTCTCAATGATGACATCAAACTGCAACTGAGAGCAATCCTTTTCAAAGTTGAAAAAGAATATGAAATGAGTTAGAATTTGCATGGGACAACAAAGACTGAATATGCTCTCTCTAATGAGCATTGAAAAGGAACTTACTTGTAAGCTTTCTTAGCTTTACTGACTCGATTGATAACTTCACCATGAGAAAAATTCGCAAGCGAAAGTTGTAGGTTCAAATAATAATAATACATATTTTTCAATATTTTTTTATTTCAACAAGAGAAAATAATTCGTTACCCCATGAAAAAATTATTATTTTTTTATTTTAAAAAAATACGGAATAACGCGTAATATTATTCTTTATGGGAGAGCGTTCGTAACCAACAAACAGCGTAAGTCGGGATGTGACCGTCTTAACCGGGGGACTACCTGTATATAAACATGCATATCACGCCTTTAATAAATATATATATATATATATAACAAAATATTAACTCAAAGACATTGAATTCATAATTTTCGTCTAGAAAAAACATCAACAAAGAAAACCCATCTTTTGATATTTTTTTTTGGATAAAAATCTTATCCCCTCCCACACCCCACTGTGATCGGGGGGAGTCGTGCGGTGGGATTCGTCCATGGTGTCGGTGTGTCAAAGCCCAAATAGCATTTATCTTTTAAAACATAAGACATTGCCTTTTTCATGTCCAGCCAATTTTAAAGTTCTCTCACCTGCGACATTTCTTTTCTTTTTTTCCTAATTTGTTTTAATGTTGTTTGTGTGTTGGGACTGTTTTATTATTGCAAGTTAACTGATATTTTTTAATAAAATTTTTCGCGTTTAACGTATTTTCTTTGTATTTGTTAATTTCTTTCTAGATGAAAAAAAATGTGTCTTCATTTTTTTTTCTGACATAAAATCGTACACAGTAAAATTTTAGGCTCGGGTGTCACCCCCCCTGATGGGTGTCACCCGGGGCGGCCCGCCCCCTCGCCCCCCCCCTAGTGACGCCACTGAGGGAAAAGATCCCGTCTCCTCATGTGAAGGGGATTCTCTGTCCCGGTGGTTGTCGTTAGCCATGGATTTTGTTTGTTGTCTGTTGGGGAGCGGGGAGGGGGGCTGGAGGAGATAGGTGGAGGGGAGGGTGCACTTCTTAATAACTCTAAGTGGGGGTGGGGTGGGGGGCTGTCACTTTAAAACTTATTTACTTCTCATCTCTCTAAAGAAGCCGATGCGGAACCGTGAACTTTCTTTAAAGAAAGGTGTTATTTTGCATATTGATGACATCATCTTGTTGTTATTGTGGATTTACTCTGGGGACAAAATTTTTATTTTTTTTTATGTGGCGATTTATGATCATTCTTAGTTTGATTTAATTGACAATTTAAATGAAAAAAACTATTAAAAAAAAACTAGTTTGGACTCTCGACAAGCCTCGGGTTAAGAAGGTTTAGTCGCCTGTGAGTTAATGTTTGATTTTTTTTTAAAAATGTTTTATTAACTGATATTTAACATTGCCCCTCTTTTAACAGATTTATCCTCAACCCTCCCTCCCCCCCCCCGCCTTTTCATCCTGGTCTATCAAATAAACCTATTGGCGTTAGCTGTACAAACTTTGAAATGACACCCAACAATTGCGAGTTAACATATATGAGGGACATCACTATTTCAAGGTTAATTTTTTTTATATCCAAGTTTCCTTTGCCGAAAGCACTGCCTCTTAAAGAAAAAGTGTGTGTGTGTGTGCGGGGGGATGTGGTGAGTGGAAAAGAAAAATAAAAGTTCGCCCCCCCCCCGATGGCATAGTTTCTCGGGACCCCACTGTATAGGATCAAAGATTTACAAACATGATTCAAGTATAAATGTGGTCGTTGATGTGGGTTGGGGGGGGGGAAGGGGGGTGAAGGCAAAATATCTCTCTCGCCATTTTTGGCGGGAACACCGTCCCACCGGTTATAATTACTGTGAAAGACACGCAATGAATGTTGGTCTGTATTAGATGTCACATCTATATGATGGACGTGGTGCTAGATGGTTTCCTTAATGGTCGAAAACTGAATACCACCCCCTTCACTCCCCCACCTCATCATCTCCCCCCCCTGACCCCCTCTTCTATCCCCACGCCTCCTCTCCCCTCCCTCAATGTGTTTGGAAACACAGTATCATGGTGGTAAAGATGTGATTAAATGAAAAAAATTAACTTCACACTCACACGCACAGAGGTAACATTTACATTACACGCACACACACGCGCGCGCACACACACACACCACACACACACACACACACCGACCTCATTCTAACGTAAATCGTGTTCGCTGGCTAGGTATGAAAACAAGAGGATATAACTCGGATCTGACAGGAAATAGATAATTAGAGTTATCTTTCTTGTCGCTTCAAACTCCAAGAAAAGTTAACTGTTTTAATGACCGCGAATTGGTACCTGGAGATGGTGGGTATGTCTATTACAGTGATTCTCAAATTTGTATCACGAAGGACCACCTGCTGGAACAGTTTCAATAGAAACATGGACACCGCAATTTCTTTCGAAAGGATGTCAGTTTGGGACATGGGTGGAGGGTTATGAGTTAATTTAGCTTTTGGGTTTAATTTGGGCGTTAGAGTTATTTTGGGTGTTAGAGTAAATTTGGGCGTTGGAGTTATTTTGGGCGTTGGAGTTATTTTGGGCGTTGGAGTTATTTTGGGCGTTGGAGTTATTTTGGGCGTTGGAGTTATTTTGGGCGTTGGAGTTAATATGAGTGTTATAGTTAATTTGGGCGTTAGCGTTAATTTTGGGCGTTAATTTGTTTCAAGTTGAGAAGAGTTGATCACTTTCATCAAACCAGTCCTTCAGGTGTAGTGGATTCAGTACCCACATCGCGATCCACCTGTTTGGGAACCCCTGACCTAATGGTAGATGTCTTTGTCCAGCTATAAAGTCTTGGTCATTTTCCTCTCCAGCTGCTATCGATTGTTGTCCTTGTCCAGTTATAGTATATAGTCTTGCTCAAATCTCTCTGACTTGCTGATCGAGACCATTACTGTCAGAAATACGGTAAAATCTGTTTGAGTGAAATCTGAAATTCGGTGGCGCATCCATCTGTAACATCAGATTCGTAACCAGTAGGTCAATGGGGAGGACCGGCACCCCTCCTCACAGCTCAATCCGAGATTACATGCGCGCGCTCAGGTGGCACAATCCACACCTCCCCCCTCCCGCTCTACCTCCACCGTCGCGCCCACCTTTCTGAACCGTGCGCCGCCTCCGCTCACACGGAACTTGTTTGTTCTCACGGTCCTGCTATCTTCACCGGCATCAACACCCGCCCCCCACACCCCCACTCCCGCTCTCTCAACTCAACATTCTTCTCAACAGACCTATTCTGTGACTTTCCTTACTGCCGCTCCACGCTTACACGCTGTTACCATGGGGAGGTGTATCACTTTAAACCGGTCGAGTTTCCAGGGTGAAGGTGATGCGATACGCGAGTTGCCTAAGTTTAGATCTATCCGACTCGAGGAATCGCCGAGAGCTCTTTTGAACAATAATAAAAAATACTAAATTAAGACTTCGCGAACATGGAGCTAGGTTGGTGCCAAAAATATTCAAGCAAATACAGAGATAAACACACACGCGCGCGCACACACACACAATAGACCCAAACACACACACGCACACTCCCAAGCACACACACACACAAACACACCCAAACACACACACATATACATATGTCTGTGTGTGTGTGTGTACATAAAGGAAGGAATGTGGTTCACTGACACCATGTAAAGTATCAAGTCTAATATATTTTCTCTTAATTTTATCCCGTGCATCTACGCACTGACTTATGAATATGATATGATTCTATCTGACTACCAGGTAATAACACAGACAAAAACGTGGTCAATAATTTATATGATATATATCCATGGATTGGTAATTCTTATAGTGAATATTTTTTTAATATTTGTAAAATTTTAAAGAAGTTCTCAATCCTGAACTTTTTTTTTATAAACTTGCAATCACATTCATAGAGCATCTCGTAGAGGCTCAACCCCAATACCATTGTGATTTCTACGCCGATGACTCGGTTTGTCATTCGGTGTTCTTTCCTTTATAGCAGAGACTTAATTTGATATATGGAGAACTTCTGCCGATAAAACTTGAACATACTGTGATAGACACATCTATCAGTCATTGGCAGTGAGTTGGTTCAACAGAGCAACAGGGACGTTTCTTATCGCGTGCGTGGGCATTAGAGGTCAGTTTAGGAATTACGGGTCGTAGTGGTTGTAGGAAGAGGTTCCATGGCGACGTTAGGAAAATTGTCATTAGGGACGTTAGGAAAAGTGTCATTAGGGACGTTAAGAAAAGTGTCATTAGAGACGTTAGGAAAAGTGTTTCTTATGGCGTGTGTGGGCAGTAGAGGTCAGTTCAGGAATTATGGGTAATAGGGGTTGTAGGAAGAGGTTCCATGGGGACGTTAGGAAAAGTGTCATTAGGGATGTTAGGAAAAGTGTTATTAGGGTTGTTAGGAAAAGTGTTATTAGGGTTGTTAGGAAAAGTGTGATTAGGGACGTTAGGAGAAGTGTCATTAGGGACGTCAGGAAAAGTGTTATTAGGGTTGTTAGGAAAAGTGTCATTAGGGATGTTAGGAAAAGTGTTATTAGGGTTGTTAGGAAACGTGTTATTAGGGATGTTAGGAAAAGTGTTATTAGGGTTGTTAGGAAAAGTGTCATTAGGGATGTTAGGAAAAGTGTCATTAGGGTTGTTAGGAAAAGTGTCATTAGGGATGTTAGGAAAAGTGTTATTAGGGTTGTTAGGAAAAGTGTTATTAGGGTTGTTAGGAAAAGTGTGATTAGGGACGTTAGGAGAAGTGTCATTAGGGACGTCGGGAAAAGTGTCATTAGGGACGTCAGGAAAAGTGTCATTAGGGATGTTAGGAAAAGTGTTATTAGGGTTGTTAGGAAAAGTATCATTAGGGTTGTTAGGAAAAGTGTCATTAGGGATGTTAGGAAAAGTGTTATTAGGGACGTTAGGAGAAGTGTCATTAGGGACGTCAGGAAAAGTGTTATTAGGGTTGTTAGGAAAAGTGTGATTAGAGACGTTAAGAAAAGTGTCATTAGGGATGTTAGGAAAAGTGTCATTAGGGTTGTTAGGAAAAGTGTTATTAGGGTTGTTAGGAAAAGTGTTATTAGGGTTGTTAGGAAAAGTGTTATTAGGGTTGTTAGGAAAAGTGTTATTAGGGTTGTTAGGAAAAGTGTTATTAGGGTTGTTAGGAAAAGTGTTATTAGGGATGTTAGGAAAAGTGTTATTAGGGTTGTTAGGAAAAGTGTTATTAGGGTTGTTAGGAAAAGTGTGATTAGGGACGTTAGGATACGTGTGATTAGGGACGTCAGGAGAAGTGTCATTAGGGACGTCAGGAAAAGTGTCATTAGGGACGTCAGGAAAAGTGTCATTAGGGATGTTAGGAAAAGTGTGATTAGGGGCGTTAGGAGAAGTGTTATTAGGGTTGTTAGGAAAAGTGTCATTAGGGATGTTAGGAAAAGTGTCATTAGGGTTGTTAGGAAAAGTGTGATTAGGGGCGTTAGGAGAAGTGTCATTAGGGACGTCAGGAAAAGTGTCATTAGGGAGGTCAGGAAAAGTGTCATTAGGGAAGTTATGAAAAGTGTCATTACAGATGTTAAGAAAAGTGTCATTACGCATATTAGGAAAAGTGTCATTAGGCATATTAGGAAAAGTGTCATTAGGGATGTTAGGAAAAGTGTCATTAGGGATCTAAGAAAGTATCATCATTAAGGACATTATACAAAGTTTCATTGGGGACACAAAATTATCATTAGGTACTTTAGAACGGGTCGTCTGAAACATCAATTGAGTTGTGGTCATTACACACGGTATTGAAAGTTGGCGGGGTGGGGGGGGTAATGTTGAAGGGCACGAGAATCACTGTCATCATGTGTTGGTGTAAGTTGTGTTCGCCACAACAATGACCGAATGAACAACTCGTGATGTTATCATTGACGATGACCTCACGAGGAATGATGGGACCGAGTGTGACAACGAGAGGGGTGATCGACAATGTGATTTTATTAATGACTTCGAGTGCATGGATATTTGACTTATATGAAGAATATAGACGTTTGATTTTCACGATGTGGCAGTATTACGTTACTAGAGTTTGTACTTGTTCCAGTGTTATACAGAAAGTTCTAGACCAAATCTTCAGACGGTAGAAAATAGTTTTCATGTTTACGTTTTGGCAAAAGTGCGTCTACGTTCTGTCTTTGGTCAATGCGCATCTTGCGTTTGTCATGACAGTGGACAAATATAGTGGTATTTTAGTTGTCTTTTTAAGAACGGAAATACGTCACAACTCATTACGTAATGTTACTATTTTTAGTTAAGGCTTTAATACAATTTTTTTTGTGTTAAAAGTAAATAAAGAATTAACGTTAGGCACATTTTTAATATAATAAAACAAGCTTTTGTCTGAGTCAAGCCGACATGACCGACTTAAATTAACACATCAGTTTACCAAAGATCGTTAATTAGAGAACCAGATCAAGTACCGGATATTTTATTAACATCTTTATGTAATAGGTCATGTACAAAACTGTCCAAATGTTCTAATAATAGATTTCTAACATCGTATATATTATGACACAGCTTATGGAAACTTCCTAAAATAAAACTGACCTCGCAGACAGCTCTTCATACGGCGACGGACTGAATTTGGAAGACAAGTTGATGGATTCTCGTATGACTGACGGAATGAAGTAACGCCCCGAGCACAAGTTCGCCATTAGGGAACCGGATTAACATTACAGGTTGCTGCTGGAAACTGTCTTCCAAGTCAGTAGAAACTCAGTAGAGACTCGGTAGAGACTCGGTAGAGACTCGGTAGAGGCTCGGTAGACACTCGGTAGAGACTCGGTAGACACTCGGTAGAGACTGGGCGAATGAATTAACACTCAATGGAATAAGTTAAACGCGAAAACGCACACGAAGAAATATCGGTTAACACAAAGTAATAATACGGTCCCGCCAAACTAGTATGTCATTATCCAATACCCTTTAACACAAAGTAATAATACGGTCCCGACAAACTAGTATGTCATTATCCAATACCCTTTAACACAAAGTAATAATACGGTCCCGACAAACTAGTATGTCATTATCCAATACCCTTTAACACAAAGTAATAATACGGTCCCAACAAACTAGTATGTCATTATCCAATACCCTTTAACACAAAGTAATAATACGGTCCCGACAAACTAGTATGTCATTATCCAATACCCTTTAACACAAAGTAATAATACGGTCCCAACAAACTAGTATGTCATTATTCGATACCCTTTAACACAAAATTCATATAGCACATACTTCAAAAGATACTTCAGCCCCCCCACCCCACCCTTTCCCCCCAAAATTTCATGTTAAACGATTTTCACTGTATTTTGAAAAATCCCAAATCAGAAACAATTGGAATCGCACTTGTTAAAAAAAAAGTGTATTCTAACGCGCCAGTTAGGTTAATACCAACACTTTATGCCAACGCTCATGTTATCAGTTTATTGGGAAGGAACATATATACATCTAGTCCATTGACATGCATGGATGACAGTCGATGGACCCGTTACGTGAAGCGTTATAACACTTACGTGTTGTTTTAAGTCTGAATTACTTGATGATGACCCCAGGATCCACCAATATGTCTGACCGTTTTTGACCGCAACTGGTAATTTAGAATAAGTTCAACGCCACTCTTCGCACTGACCAGATTACGGCGGAGAATGAGATTTCTCTACCGGACACTTGGCTTCTTGTGAATGGTTGACACCGACTCCACTTAACTAATCCAGAGAAAATGACGGCTATGCACCTCAACTGTACTCATTGCCTTGAAAAGGGTTGTCACCGAATGTACTCAGGGCCTTGAAAAGGGTTGTCCCTGCTGTACTCAGGGCCTTGAAAAGGGTTGTCCTTAACTCAACGTTTTCTGTCTAGCATGTCACTCACTTTGGCTGTTGTAAAATATAAATAAAGCATGCAGGTAAACAGGGACAACACCAACAAAACGGCCTCTTGGCTCTCTGACAGGAACCGGTTGCAAACCCCCATCCTACAAATACTATCAGAGACAAAACATGGCGTCCTTACATTTAAAAACACGTGCATTTTTATGCATGGTTCGAATTTATGATTATTGTTAAATCTGTTTTCCGTAGCCAGGTGACATTGTCTTATCCGTGGTTCCAATCTACGATTAATGCAACTTTCACCTGTTCCAGGTACGCCATGGACTACAACTGCGGAGTGTATTTCCCGCAGACCGGACAAGGCTACGTCAGCTTCGTGGATCCGGCGGATGACACTTGGATAGAGCGCCATCTGGAGGACGCTGCCCATTGGCCAGGCCTGAATACGGCAGCCAATCGCAGACCGCTTCCGCACAGCCTATTCACCGCCCCGACTGATCCGACCAATCGCAGCAAAACTTACCTCGCAGAAAGAGCCAATCGGAGGGCGATCCTGGAGAACGTCTTCCTTGGCCAGCCGCTTCCGTCCAGCTACCTTCCGACACCGCCGTCCCCGGTTGTAGTGCGTCACAAAATGGCGCACCGACGCCGACATCAGAGACAGAACCTGCTGGCGAAGGTGTGCTTCAACTGCGGACACACCAAGATGTCCAAGGGCGGGGGAGAGCAGGCGTCCAGCTGGAGCAGGATAGATGTCGACTCGTACTGCTCCGACGGGGACCTGGCCACGGCAAAAGGTAGGCGACTTCTCATGTACGGTCCCTTAAACCACACCACGCCCCTTAAACCACACCTCGCCCCCTAAATCCCACCACACCTCCTTAAGCCACCACGCCCCCTTAAGCACAACATGCCTCCTTTAGCCCACCCCGCCCCCTAAGCCCACCACGCCTCCTAAGCCCACCACGCCTCTTAAGCCCACCACTCCCCCTTAACTTAAGGTGGGGTGTATAATAGGTTAATCATAAGATCGCCTTAATTCTTATCAACATACAAATAAACTGACCAATGCCCACTGAAATCGTAAATATTTTTTCCAGAGAAATTTTGACAAACCATAACACTCGCCTTAAAAGACTCACTCAATAATAAGTTGTATGTTTATATTGAAAGAAGTGAAAAATATGAGTAAAACCTTTCAAAATTAGTATAATCGTCTTAAAAGAGTAACACCAGATGTTTCATACAAGGCTTTCCAATTACATGAAGATAACTCCGTACTCCATGGAAATAGAAAATCAATGAAAACAAGGGAGAGAAAAATATAAATCGCCTTACGGATTGGTTATTCCAAAAACTTTCAGTGGACTATCTCCCTTTTTCCCGCTCGTCCTTTTTCCTTCCTCTATCTCCTGCAGCATATTAATGTTTACCCAGGGAATGGCAGATGTTTTGTTCTCATTAGGGCTCTACTGGGGTCGGTCAGGGATCGGATTCACCGGGATCAAGTCACTGACTGGTCAAGTATTTGATTTTTTATTATATTTGTTGTTATTTTGATCAGGGGACTTCTACACGAAGGTCCGGATGTCTCTCCATATAATGTAGGTCTGGATATCTCTCCATATAATGTAGGTCAGGATATTTCTCCATATAATGTAGGTCCGGATATCTCTCCATATGATGTAGGTCCTGATATCTCTCCCATATGATGTAGGTCCGGATATCTCTCCATATAATGTAGGTCCGGATATCTCTCCATATTATGTAGGTCCGGATATCTCTCCATATAATGTAGGTCCTGATATCTCTCCATATAATGTAGGTCCGGATATCTCTCCATATTATGTAGGTCCGGATATCTCTCCATATTATGTAGGTCCTGATATCTCTCCATATAATGTAGGTCCTGATATCTCTCCATATGATGTAGGTCCGGATATCTCTCCATATTATGTAGGTCCGGATATCTCTCCATATGATGTAGGTCCTGATATCTCTCCATATGATGTAGGTCCGGATATCTCTCCATATGATGTAGGTCCTGATATCTCTCCATATAATGTAGGTCCTGATATCTCTCCATATGATGTAGGTCCTGATATCTCTCCATATGATGTAGGTCCTGATATCTCTCCATATGATGTAGGTCCTGATATCTCTCCATATGATGTAGGTCCTGATATCTCTCCATATGATGTAGGTCCTGATATCTCTCCATATGATGTAGGTCCTGATATCTCTCCATATGATGTAGGTCCTGATATCTCTCCATATGATGTAGGTCCTGATATCTCTCCATATGATGTAGGTCCTGATATCTCTCCATATGATGTAGGTCCTGATATCTCTCCATATGATGTAGGTCCTGATATCTCTCCATATGATGTAGGTCCTGATATCTCTCCATATGATGTAGGTCCTGATATCTCTCCATATGATGTAGGTCCTGATATCTCTCCATATGATGTAGGTCCTGATATCTCTCCATATGATGTAGGTCCTGATATCTCTCCATATGATGTAGGTCCTGATATCTCTCCATATGATGTAGGTCCTGATATCTCTCCATATGATGTAGGTCCTGATATCTCTCCATATAATGTAGGTCCTGATATCTCTCCATAATAATGTAGGTCCGGATATCTCTCCATATTATGTAGGTCCTGATATCTCTCCATATTATGTAGGTCCGGATATCTCTCCATATTATGTAGGTCCTGATATCTCTCCATATGATGTAGGTCCTGATATCTCTCCATATGATGTAGGTCCTGATATCTCTCCATAGTATCTATGTTTTCGTATCACCCCCTACTTTATAATGTTAATCATTTGCGACGTGTCCACGAGACAATCATAAAAGTACTTAGATCTGATGGTACGGTGAGGGAAATTAAGGTACTCGAGACATTTCGTGAGACAAAAACAATTGAGGGATGATTCCGCAAAGCGATAAACGCTATAAACTATAAAGCATTGCACACAACCTTCTTTTTGTTAAAATTTAAATAAAAATTGTATAATTTTTAAAATACTGTAATATGAATACATCTATGAAATCGCTTTAAACGATGTTTACGTACATTTTACTAATCTTTCTTTCATGAATATGATCACATCACTTACAACCATTTTGTAACATTCTCTTTAATGTAAAATGTTCCCTTTTCTCACATCCCCCATATTGTAACATCTTTCATAAAATAAAAATCTTCCACTTGCAATATCCTCACACCTGTAACAGGATCACACCTGTAACAGGATCACACCTGTAACAGGATCACACCTGTAACAGGATCACACCTGTAACATCCACGCACTTGTAACATCCACGCACTTGTAACATTATCTCTCTTGTAACATCCACGCACTCGTAACATCATCGCTATTGTAACATTATCTCTCTTGTAAAATCCACGCACCTGTAACATCCACGCACTCGTAACTTCATCGCTATTGTAACATTATCTCTCTTGTAAAATCCACGCACTTGTAACATCATCGCTATTGTAACATTATCTCTCTTGTAACATGCTTTCGTCCCCAAAAAAAACCCAGCTCCCTTTAATTATTCTTAAGTGCATTCAACCTCTTCAAACTGAACATCCGGGACTCGTTCGTTTAAAAACAAAAACAAGAACAAACTCATGGAATATTCATACACGGATGGTCCATGTGGATTAATGTTTCTCGTAAAACTGTCATCTTTTTCTTGGTCATCGTAAATAAATCTGACCATGACATAGTTGATAAATATTTCAGCAGACACTAACTATTCTATGACTTGATATGGCGGCGCAGCGTCCGGTCTACTAACATTGGGTTTAAAAACGTTTTTTAAATTTAAATCTCAGTCCACTGACCAGGTCCCGGACACACACACACACGGACACACACACACACACGGACACACACATATAGACACACACACATAGACACACACACTCCTAGATTCTCTCGCGGGAGTCAAACAAATAACCGCACGGCCAGAGTAATAACAATTTTCAACATGTCGTCTGCCTCTGACAACAAGGCATAAAGCGTCACAAAAACTAGAAACACAAGTGGCGGAGGAAGGGTGGTGTAACGGGAGATGCGTCAGCGGCGGAGCTTTACTCTATTCTGAGAGGCTGCATTTGCGGGGCCAACACCAGTTTGTCACATGGAAGGCGGGCGGAAGAAATACCGGCTACGCCACTGGCGAAACAAGGGAGAGAAACACAAGCAAATAACCCGGGGAAAACAAATAATGAGCCAAGGGCGCTTGTTTAATTGCGGTCTGCACAGGTTTCATTACGTCTCTGCTCTCTACGCTCACCCGTTTCTCTCCGTCACCTTGTAATGGATGGGTAGTAGCCCGACATCCTCCCTCAGCGACTCCTCGTCATGGATGGAGTTTTCATTATTTTTCCCCCCTTCGATCTCTTGTTATAATTGATCCATCATCCAGCAAGAACTTTAGGCACCTGCACATTATCAAACAAGGAAAGTGTGTATATGTGGGGGTGGGGGTAGGGGGTAGGGTTTCAGGTGACAAAAATTACAAAATGAATTTTTAGTATTGAGTAAAAAAAACGTGTTTCTTTTCAAAAAATCCATTGTTAAAAAAGGCCCCCAAAGGCTACATCATGAGAGTGCACATGACTCCTACCGAGCCCCCACCCCGCGCCCCTCACATCAGATATTGGCCCCATATCTCTGTGTCCTCGCTACCCGCACGTGCGCCCACCACGCGCATGTCGCCGTGAGCGCCCCCCTCGTTCAGTGAACCGTCCTGACTTTCTAATGTGTCTCTTCTCTCTTTCTCTCTGGTGTGTGTGTGTTTGGAGGAAGTCGCTCGGACCGGCCTCCTCCTTTTGTTTTTTTGTTTTCTCCCTCGGACACAAAAGCTCTATTCTTATATTTTTAGGGAGGTCTGTTTGAGGGATGCGCCCTTCTCGTTTGCGGAGTAATTGTGTCGTCATCATCGTGTTGACCCTCGCCTTTCTCTCGGATTTCCTTTTCGAGTGTGCAGTTTATTTCCATTGGGATTTTTAGACACAGTGTAAAGACTCTCCGACTTAATGTTAGATTGTTTAAAGATATATTTTCGTTGTTTTACGAAGTGTTTCTCGTGTTTAGTTTCCCTTAATTTCCCTTTGTTTGTGTTTCCAGCAAAAGGAAAATAATAATCAATCTTTCATTAACATTAATATCTAAATTCATTGTTTCCCATTCCCACACTGACATTCGTTCATTACCATGAGCTGCCGTTTTATCCCCCCCCCCTCCTCCTTTCTCTCTCACTCGTCATATTCCTTTCTTTTCTGCAGAATTTCATTATTTAAATAAAAATTCCATTTTTTTCGTACATTTGCTATATATTTATATTACCCTCCGTTACCATTCCATTCCTCTCCATCAGTTATAATATGCTCAACTTCGATTATATAAAAACCATTACCGTAGTTATTTCATAGACGTCTTCACAAATGATGAACTCGTCTCTCTAAGTCCCGGGGTTATCTTATACTGTGTGTTTATGTAATCCGTTAGCTCTTTCTTAAAGATCTACACGAGTGACAGAACTCGTTAAGTTCAAAGTTCATGTTTTGAGACTGTTTTAGTTTGTGTGCGGCGATATTTGAAATTGTTGGACACGTTTTAGCTGTTCATTGTGCGGGGGTCACTTACTGGTCAGTTAGTGACGTGTAGTTTGATATTTCTTGGATTTAGCAGCAGCAGTTCACCAACGAACTTGTCCGGCTGTATAACTGCGGTGACAGCAGCAGTCAGGTGAGACAGCAGCAGCTAGGTGAGACAGGTGTGACAGGTGAGTAGAGTACATGGCAACAAGAACTACTCATCGATAATAGATTCGGGGAAGATGTTTTTTTGTATTAGACCCGTCCATTGCACACCCCTCCATTGAACACCCCTCCATTGCACACCCCTCCATTGCACACCCCTCCATTGCACACCCCTCCATTGCACACCCCTCCATTGCACACCCCTCCATTGCACACCCCTCCATTGCACACCCCTCCATTGCACACCCCTCCATTGCACACCCCTCCATTGCACACCCCTCCATTGCACACCCCTCCATTGCACACCCCTCCATTGCACACCCCTCCATTGCACACCCCTCCATTGCACACCCCTCCATTGCACACCCCTCAATTGAACACCCCTCCATTGCACATCCTTCCATTGCACACCCCTCCATTGCACATCCCTCCATTGCACATCCTTCCATTGCACATCCCTCTATTGCACACCCCTCCATTGCACACCCCTCCATTGCACACCCCTCCATTGCACACCCCTCCATTGCACACCCCTCCATTGCACACCCCTCCATTGCACACCCCTCCATTACACACCCCTCCATTACTTACACACACCACTATTGCACACCCCTCCATTACACATCCTTCCTTTACATAAACACTTTCATTACCGTCTAAACCCATTTGAATTGACCATTCATTACCCACAATCTATTTCTCGAACCACACATAAGCACATTATTCCATTACCCACCATCTATTATCACTCCCTACAAACCATTAACGCCACACCCATTACCCCCTCCCCCTTACACACCCCTCCATTACCCACCCTCTATTATCACTCCCTACAAACCATTAACGCCACACCCATTACATGTGCTACAGAATATCATCATCATATTATCCGCCAAGATTTACATTAAAAAAAACTCGGGATGAAACGACGGCATGAAACAAATACCTCCATGCCGAGACCTGCTCGAGGGCATTGCTATAACGAGCTGTAAGAGATTTTAAGTTGTTTGAAAAAAAAACAACAACTAACAACTGAGTTCTAATGTCATGCATTCATAAAATGCATCAATGATAATTATAGATGGGTTTGGCATGAGCCGGAAAATAAAACAAGCTGATTATCAAGATGTTTTACAAATTTAAGCTCCTGTTTACGTGAAATGACTCGCAAGCTGATCGGCGTCGATGTCTGCTTGAGTGCATGTCTATATTTTATACAAAATAGTTTGTTGATAAGTTTAACAGCATCCTTTGCATGGATAAAAGCAATGAAGAAAAAGTACACGCGAGGGAAGAATGAGGATAAAACAACCCCCCCCCCTCTTCAGTTTTAAAGATTAAAAGTCTCCTTTAGACTAAGCCGAAGCCCAGGCCAATCGTTGAAATTAATTGATTAAAATTCACGTGTTCTAATGGTTACACGATTCACCAACAAGTAAGATCGTTAATTGTAGCATACTTGCATATCGTCCCCTTGTGATGCTATTGTACTGTTGATTTGTTTCCCCTTCTATTTACGTGTTATTTATTTTCGTATATAATTTGTGTATTATTCTAATACAGGGGTCGGCGAACTTTTTTGCCCGTTACCCCAAAATATAAAATTTTATGATACCGTTACCCGCGAAGACGCGAGGTCCTACCTACACCACTTGGGCGTTTTGGGAGCGTTGTAAGCCCTCCCCCCTCCCCCAACGGCTAAGCCCCAGCCGAAAACGCATCTGTTGAGTTTTAGAAGCCTGGCAACTTTCTAAAAAATTACTGGAAAAGGATTATGCGTATGATGCAATTATAAAAGTTAACAGTCGAATATAATATTATTGTTTTAACGGTTTTAACGGGTCTAACGGCCCTGGCCATTCTAGATTTAATATAAATCTGACATAATGCAATAAAGGCGTATGAACACAAATTTACTTTAACAATAACATAAATTATAAATTTAATATCAATTAATATCATCGATTTTTATTATAAAACAGATGTTTTTTTAAATCCCTTATATTAACTTCGCGGCCGTCTCATCATCTCTCTCATCATCTCATCATCTATGGGCGGGCGGAAAAACAAAAGTCGAAAATGACCCACTTCCCGTGATTCGATCGAGCTGAAATTTGGCACACTGACCCGTCTGACCTAACAATGCATCGTATCAAAATTTCAGATCGATCGAACGTACCGTAATTAAATTAATGCATTTTTAGTTTATCCTTATATGAGGTATGTAATTCAAATTCACGGTTTGTTATTGTTTTTTTCCCACGTGAAATTTTGAGCTGACGCATTGAGGCGACCCAACGAAGCGACGGGGCGCTTTTGTTTACATTTTACGTGTCACTCTGAGCTCGGTCAAGCGAATCGGTGACCAGACTTTTCCCCTCTCCAGGGTTATGAAGCAAACTTGAGTTAAGACAGATTCAGTCTGTAAATGTTTGAAAATAATCAATACTGTTAGTTATGTCTCATATATAAGGGATTTATAGTCAAAAACTTTGTTTTTACGGGTTTGTTTTTTCTTTAAAACTCATTACAGTTCAGTTTTTCGAAAATGATGTTGTTTCATTTTTGAAGTCGGGGCATGTTGGATGCTTCAGGGTCCAATCGTTTTCGCAGCTTTGTTTTTATTTTCACTAAAGTGGAAAATCCTTGTTCACAAAGGTACGTTGTTGCAAAAGGCAGCAACGTCTTGACGGCCTCCTCATGTGCAGTGTTGAAAGCCTTTGCATCATTTTACACCAAAAAATGTGTCAGATCTGCTGTGTTTTGCAAATTCAATACGTGCCTCATTATTAGACTGAAGTTCAAGAAGTGCTTCTGCCAACCCTTGAGTCTCATCTGGTACAACCTCAATGTCACCAGGAAATTGATCTCCAACCCAACTGATTTGATGCGAATCAATAACTTGAAAGTAAACAGTGAACCGCTCTTTGAGCTTGGTAAGATGTCTGATAACTAACTATATTATATCCTTGATGTCGTCAAAAGTTATGTTTCCACAATCGTCCAAGTACAAGGCAAACTTTGAAAAAGCCGCTAACTTGTTCCCGTCTGCTTTTTTGTTTCCATTATGAAAGCTTTAATCCAAACGCTGAAATCCTTTCCCTGGGTGTTATTATATTGATATTTTTTACCTGCAATTCTTTGTTCAGCGCTTTTTACATGGTCAAAAATATCAGCTGAGCATGCGAGATGCGCAACCCAACAACAGTTCGTAAACTTATCCGCCAGTGCATGCTTTCGACCAGCCAGAAATATTTCAAGTTCAACTTTCAGAGCCCACGCTCAGTTCAGAACATTGCCGCGTGAAAGCCACCGTATCTCGGTGTGATAAAGTAAGTCTGTATATTCAGCCTCACCATCTTTACATAAATCACGAAACAGTTGTGTGTGCAGTGCATGTCCTTTAATGAAATTTACAATCTGTATAACATCATGCAAGACGACATCCAGTTCATGTTCTTAAGGTTTCACAAGCAGAGCTTGGGGATGGATCATTCAGTGGTTAACTTCAATTTTGGGATTCCTCTCTTTTGCAAAAGACGAAAAATTTTTAATAATAAATCGTGCCTTTGGTATGTATTCGTACACATGACGGAATTTGATTTTTTTAAAAATGAAATAAATTAAAATTAAAATCGGGCGGATTTTAACCGATTTTAAACGCCCCAAATGATACGGGTTTACCCCCAGCAATTCCCTTTTTACCCTAAATGGGGTAATTTACCCCTGTTCGCCGACCCCTGTTCGCCGACCCCTGTTCTAGTAGTACTAGTTGTATATCAATCAATACTCAATCGTCTATTTATAAACCAGGCCGTTTAGCAACTTTAAAGATTGCGCCTTGTGCAAACAAAAAACGTGTCCAGCCTCTTCCGGCAAAGATAAGCACTTCCGGCAGTGTCGATTGAGTTGTGGTTCCTGTTTTTTTTCTTTCTAGCCGCTTTGCTTTTTGCACCGATACTTTAATATCTAAGGGACCAATCTTTAAATACGTAACGTATACTTTAATATCTAAGGGACCAATCTTTAAATACGTAACGTATACTTTAATATCTAAGGGACCAATCTTTAAATACGTAACGTATACTTTAATATCTAAGGGACCAATCTTTAAATACGTAACGTATACTTTAATATCTAAGGGACCAATCTTTAAATACGTAACGTATACTTTAATATCTAAGGGACCAATCTTTAAATACGTAACGTATACTTTAATATCTAAGGGACCAATCTTTAAATACGTAACGTATACTTTAATATCTAAGGGACCAATCTTTAAATACGTAACGTACCATTACTTCGTTGAATCTTGTTTTCTTTAATCGTAGCGGTCACTCGAAATCCAGTATCTGCAGGATGAGACAGCAGAACCATGTTTGTAAAGAAGTTATCAAAGTAGAGGACATAGTTGCTTGGATCTGTAATGTATTGTACTGAATTCAAGACTACGCGAGAACCAAGGGACCAATCTGTAGCAGTTGTTTCTTTTCCACAATACAACGAGAAACTGTAACAGTATCCCGAGGTGGAAGGCCAGGCAACACTGCCCCACTGCGTTCGTGCGTGTGTGACATGCAGAAGAGACTGCCACTCAAGGATTGGTCTCATCAGCCACACCAAGAACTGCAAATAATAAAGTATAAAGAGAAATCTATCGTCTTTCGTAGACGGACAGATGCCATATATATATATATATATATATATGTATATCCCTCTCTGGGGCACAAAGACAAATATTTATACCCAAATCTGATGGGCTTTCCTTTAATTAATTTTTTCAGACTTGCTCCCATAAAATTTCACAATCATCTCATCAATCCTGACGTTGGGTGTAAAATAGCCACAATTGCGGAAATTCTCATACAAAAGTTTTAAAAAAACTGCTTCATCTTGAATGATTGATCAACTTTTTTGCTGTATGCAGTAGAATTGTCCACGAAGTGAATATTACTTTATGATTTCAGAAATTGGTTTCGAGACGTGGCATTCTTGACAACAGGTACAAACAGGTAAAATCAGGTACAACAAGATGATATGTGTCTCTCCAATAGTCTGCTTCTGACGGGACTATGCGGTATCGTGTTAGAATCATAATCCCAAGAAAGTCCCAAAGGAAGACCTTCAATACCTTTAACTGTTGTTTGAAACTCGTATTCGATTCTGACATCAGTTGAATAGCGATCTATTTCTCTAGTCAATACATCGTATACCTCTAGCGAAAAAAACCTCATCAAAGAGTTCCACTGAAGTATGTTAGCTTAGAATTTGTTGCACATTGTTTTCTGCTATATAGCGGTGTCTTTTCCATATAATGCAAATGTATTTGGGAAATCTCTGCTTTGTCCAGGACGGCGCATGACTAGCACACTGACTGTAGTTTCCGAGTATTCTTCCTCGCGCTATTCAATAAACTATTCCACTTCATCCAGGGTTAGACATTTTCCTGGCATGATTCACTAGGAAAATGGGCCAACCAAGGCTTACTTTATATCCAGGCACTATAAGCACCATATTATTCCAATGTTCTATTTACAGGACAGTAGGAAATGACGCGGTATTACGTTTGAGTTTGTGCAATTGGAATAAAATGTAGCGTTATGTACACGTAGATGAGTTGCTTAGCGTTGCGGACATGTAGATAAGTAGTTTACATTGTGTCAACCCCCCCCCCTTTCTCCGCAAACAACCAGAACACATTTAAACTTGCCGTTACATATAAGGGGCGTCAAAAACTGGAGTCACAGACACAAATAACTACCTACCGCTTACAAACCACGTGGCACGTGAGCGCGTGCGCGAAGGACTAACAAGAGACATCTTAAGGTCTGCACTGATCACATGCTTGCTTCAGTATAGCAGATAGAGGGCATTTATACGCCTGTCCTCCAAATAGGACACTGGTAGATAACGGGTTAAAGCCACTTCTCCAGAAAGCTATAACTTCGTCTGCCAACCCCAGGCGTTGAAACGTGACTCGGAGAAAACGGTTGCATGTGATTCCTTCATGTGATTCCTTCGTGTGACCGAGGCACGTCTCGTCCTTAAGACCTTAATCACCTGGACATTGAGTCGTCCGGCAGATCGATGGGGCGCCATCGAGATTGTGCATAAATAGTCGAGATGTCGCAGTTTGGCCCGCGCAGGGAGATAACGCGAGAACATAAGCGAGATCAAAGGGGGGCTAATTCTCGAGTCCTCGGAGTAACGAGTTACGGACCTTTAAAAAAAAAGAATCCTCTTTTATGTGTTGTGTTGGATGCTGGAGTCAGGGTTGAATTGTGTGTGTGTGTGCGGGGGGGCAATGAAAGAAACTCCAGATTGAAGACCAGGGTATCAACAGGGTTGTCGTGTACTCTTCTGAAAATAAGAACGAACCATCAGCCACTACCATTTTTTAAGAAGTGGCTCTTCTATTTGGTGTGTCATAAATGTCTCTCATGTCAGGGGCGGATCATGGATATAGCGTGCCCCATTACTCGCGTGGTAGCAAAATGGGTGAATGGTTGTTCAAATAATTTACTAGACATGGCCAGAAAGATTAGTGGGATAGACTTGTTTGTTTGTGTATTCAGATCAAATGTACCGTAATTAAATTAATGAATTTTTAGTTTATCTCTATGTATCTCTATGTAGCATGCTATAGTTGACCTCTCCGGGTCACTGAAGGTTCACTCCAGCCCTCGATGACCACATCCCCTTGTTTTACAGCACGGGGCGTTCAGTCACGTTCAGTCTGTAAATGTTTATGCTAGTCTGTCGCGCGGTGCGTATTATATTGAACAAAATCAATACTTTTATCTGTGTCTCATATATATGGGATTTATAGTTAAAAACGTTGTTTTTACGGGTTGTTTAATTTAAAAGCAATGTGGCCGTCCTATTCTATATGATATATTGTTGTGGTCATTTTTATAACTTCTGCGGACCGGCGGCGGGTGGCCCACTGACCGGCACTGGTCAGCGGACCACCACTTTGAGAAGCACTTGTACGGCACCGCTCAGCTGATGGAGTATGTTTACCAGTGTTAGCAAAAGCTTTAAGGCGTAATCTAAAGCTTACACAATATGAGAACGGATTAGACTAGACATCTAGTAAATTATGAAAAATATTTATATATAATTCTCTTCGTGGTCGGACCCTGGGAGGCAACAAGAAGCTGCATGTGCAACAGATACTAATTTTAGAAAGCAGCGCACCAAATTACTGAACCAATGCATCAAAAGGTGTGCAAATTAAATATGCGCTGTAAAAAAAATTCTATGATGTCATTGTTTTCGCTGATATTTTAATTTTGGAAAAGCGGAACAATGTAAAAAGAGGATTTGATGATGGTTAATTATAACATAAAAAACAAAGGGGGCGCCATAGGCTCCCTACAACCCCTATTATAAAATACTTTGTGTGCATTTCAGAAAGCTTAATATTTCGTATTGATCAAACAAGGACAAGTTAGTTGGGCTTTTGAAAAAGGTCGGCGCCGTAGGCGCCCTAAAAAAGTGCATTAAATGGGTAAAAGAACTCTCCATGAGCAAGTCTGCGGCGTATGCTACGCCGCGGGGCGTCTAGCTAGTAGTTATTTCTTTACAAATACAAATATATCGATTTATATTTAACAAGCTTTAACGAGCATTTCCTCGATTTTTTCGTAGTGTGCTTTGTAACTGTCTCTGCTATTTACAAAACCTATTTATTGGACATAACATCGTTTTCATTGAGGACATGGTCCTCTCACACACACACACACACACACACACACACACACACGCGCGCACACACACACACACACACGCGCGCGCACACACACCACGCGCACGCGCACACACACACGCACACACACACACGCGCACACACACGCGCACATACGCACGCACGCACGCGCACACACACACACGCACACACACGCGCACGCACACACCACACACACACACACACACTTAGCTACTGTTTTAACCAAATGTTTGGCCCGCTGTTCTAAAATTAGAAAATGACGTAGAGGAGTGTGAGGTTTTCTGGTCTTAGAAATGACAAAACTTTAAGAGGTAAAATTATTCTAATTTATTTTTTAATGAGAAATCCCTCCAACCCCTCAAATCCTCTCACATCTTTTAAGTGTCCTATATTAAAGTACACACATTCTCAGTAATCACCCCCCCCCCACTACTTCCCCTTTTCACTACCACCAATTTTTGTTAACGCTCTATAAAATGATAAAGTGGGCACAAAATCAGCCTCTATACTTTAATGTCCCTCTCCATCAAAGAGATTCACTCTGGAGTCTTTTATTTCAACAGTCTGTGTTGCTTCCCCTTGTAATTAAATGGCGCCATCTTGTTATTGAACTCGGTCAAAGAGTAACAATATTACAGTCTTGTTACTAAATCACGTTATATCAAGGGAAAATAAGAAAGGTTCACCGATTTTTATTTTCATGCGCTATCCCTACTTAATTAAAGATAAAGAAGCCGTTATGTTTTTTGTTTTTTTTTAACCAGACGACTGATGTAACGATTGTTATTACCCGCGTTGATGAATGTGACCGCTGGTCACTTAGTGTGTCATAGTAAATCCACCAGCCACAGAGGACATAAAACTTGTTGTACTGGTTTAATCTATATATAACTATGGGCATTACGATGAAATTGTTTATACTTTTATACACGCCACGTTATTACCATCAGTCGGAGTTACCTTAGGAAAAAAAACCCTTCAGCCCACGAATTGAGAATCCCTTCACAAATTGACTTTATCTCTGTTTTACGCATATACTTATATCACGTGATGAATTTTTGAGAAATGTTTGATTATTTCCTACTTTTTAGCGCATATTCTATTGAAAAATTGTGTGTATTAATTCTATTTGAAAATTGTAAATTGTCATCTATTGAAAAAAGTAAATCTTTCTATTCCCCCCCCCTTTCCCCCCCGAAAAAGATGAATGCCTATACTCGTATTTACTCCCGCTTTAAAGTGACTCTACTTAGGATAAAAGATATCCAAAAGTCACCTGAGCTACACGACCGTTCACACAAGAAAACCCCTCGACTTCTGCTCGGTCTTTCTATGGTAATTCGTTTGGAGAAAATTGAGCGCATCATTGAGAAAAAAATGACATAAAAAGAAAAGTTTTTGTATTTTTGGTGTGTGGAACATATGTCATGTCTTTTAAAAGTTCCGAAATTATATAGTAGATGCGTCAAACCGTTAGGACCGCCCTCTGCTCGTGGATGGGGTGGTAAATCAGTCAAGTCACGGGGAAGGGGGGGATAATTTGATGGCAGTTGGTTTGATACTCTGTTATTAAGCATTCGTGGTTTTGGTGATTTATTTTCTAAAATGTGTGTGTGCGTGTGTGCGTGCGCGTGTGCGTGTGTGTGTGTGTGTGTGTGTGTGTATCAGAAAGAATAGCTGTTTAGGTGGTTTGTATAATGTACCACACGAGTCTGCCGATTATTTCCATAGCTATGGCTACGACGAATGAAACACGGACATACGTATGCGACTTCTATGGTAAAACAGATATGTCACCAGCCTACATAATTTTTGGTAATGATCTAGGGATAATGAAGCCTGGGGCCTGGTATTTAAGTGTCACCATGTCGCTTTGGTGATGAATTACATCTTTTGTCCAAGGACTGCAGTTGAAACAAGGTCTTTAAGGTTCAACCAAAAGTCTTGTGTAAAGTTAAACCATACGTCTTGTTTAAAGTTAAACCATAAGTCTTGTTTAAAGTTAAAGCAAAATTCTTGTTTAAAGTTAGACCAAAGGTCTTTTTTAAAGTTAAACCAAAACTCTTGTCTAAAGTTAGACCAAAAGTCTTGTTTTAATTTAAACCAAAAGTCTTGTGTAAAGTTAAACTGAAACTCTTGTTCAAAGTTAAACCGAAATTAATGAGTTTACCTAAACAAAATTTTTGTGTAAATTTGTGTCAGCTTGATGTTAGTACAACTAATCTCTTGTTAAAAGTTAAATCAAGCGTAAATTTCGTGTCAACTCCATAACAAAATTCGTTAAAAAACTGTCAACTTAATCCTTACGTAAAGTTGCGCGATACTCATGTGTACATCACCGTATTATGTTCAACTTAATCCTTACGTAAAGTTGCGCGATACTCATGTGTACATCACCGTATTATGTTCAACTTAATCCTTACGTAAAGTTGCGCGATACTCATGTGTACATCACCGTATTATGTTCAACTTAATCCTTACGTAAAGTTGCGCGATACTCATGTGTACATCACCGTATTATGTTCAACTTAACAAACGTTTTTTATTTTTATTCTTGTATTCCAAACCATTTACTCCATGCACACAATAACTGCCATCGTCACCCCCTCGAGTTCCTAACATCTCGCTACATCCGGTCAGCCCCGAGGTCCACTTGAACCAGATGTGTGAAGCCAAACACAAGGTTTGGGTTGTCTTAAGTCCTGGTCTCGGATGTGACTCCGGGTCGGCATCCTCTAAGACTCATAAAGTACATCCTCGGAAATATGTGACGCGAATTTGTTTATACACAACAAGCAACTCTTATTTTGTCTCCGGGTTGTCCTCTGTCTCTTGTCATTAAGACCTACATTTTATGTGTCTCTTGTCATTTAGACCTACATTTAATGAGTCTCTTGTCATTTAGACCTACATATTATGTGTCTCTTGTCATTTAGACCTTCATTTTATGTGTCTCTTGTCATTTAGACCTACATTTTGTGTGTCTCTTGTCATTGAGACCTACATTTTGTGTGTCTCTTGTCATTTAGACCTACATTTTATGTGTCTCTTGTCATTTAGACCTACATTGTATGTGTCTCTTGTCATTTAGACCTACATTGTGTGTGTCTCTTGTCATTTAGACCTACATTTTATGTGTCTCTTGTCATTTAGACCTACATTTTATGTGTCTCTTGTCATTTAGACCTACATTTATGTGTCTCTTGTCATTTACACCTACATTTTGTGTCTCTTGTCATTTAGACATACATTTTATGTGTCTCTTGTCATTTAGACCTACATTTTATGTGTCTCTTGTCATTTAGACATACATTTTATGTGTCTCTTGTCATTTAGACCTTCATTTTATGTGTCTCTCGTCATTTAGACCTACATTTTATGTGTCTCTTGTCATTTAGACCTACATTTAATGAGTCTCTTGTCATTTAGACCTACATATTATGTGTCTCTTGTCATTTAGACCTTCATTTTATGTGTCTCTTGTCATTTAGACCTACATTTTATGTGTCTCTTGTCTTTAGACCTACATTTTATGTGTCTCTTGTCATTTAGACATAAATTTTATGTGTATATTGTCATTTAGACCTACATTTTATGTGTCTCTTGTCTTTAGACTTACATTTTATGTGTCTCTTGTCTTTAGACTTACATTTTATGTGTCTCTTGTCATTTAGACCTACATTGTTTGTGTCTCTTGTCATTTAGACCTACATTTTATGTCTCTTGTCATCTAGACCTACATTATGGGTCTCTTGTCATTTAGACCTACATATTATGTGTCTCTTGTCATTTAGACCTTAATTTTATGTGTCTCTTGTCATTTACAATACATTTTCTCCATTTCTTGTCATTTAGACCTACATTTTCTCCGCCTCTTGTCATTTAGACATAGATCTTCTCAGTCTCTTATAATTTAGACCTACATTTTCAGTGTCTCTGGTCATTTTGACCTACATTTTCAGTGTCTCTTGTCATTTTGACCTACATTTTCAGTGTCTCTTGTCATTTTGACCTACATTTTCAGTGTCTCTTGTCATTTTGACCTACATTTTCAGTGTCTCTTGTCATTTTGACCTACATTTTCTGTGCCGATAACATTGACTGACGGCCGTTTAAGTTGGCAGTAGAAACAACAAGTTGCACTCACATAAAATAAGAATGTATTTAAATGGATGAACAAATACCAAATACGTGTCACTGGGCCGGTGATATGACTGCAGACAGACGTTCAACAGAATACATTACAAATACAAGTCACTAGACTGTTAGAAAGGCATGACATAATACATGAACACATTACAAATACAAGTCACTAGACTGTTAGAAAGGCATGACATAATACATGAACACATTACAAATACAAGTCACTAGACTGTTAGAAAGGCATGACATAATACATGAACACATTACAAATACAAGTCACTAGACTGTTAGAAAGGCATGACATAATACATGAACACATTACAAATACAAGTCACTAGACTGTTAGAAAGGCATGACATAATACATGAATACATTACAAATACAAGTCACTAGACTGTTAGAAGGGCATGACATAATACATGAACACATTACAAATACAAGTCACTAGAGTGTTAAAAGGTCTTGACATAATACATGAACACATTACAAATACAAGTCACTAGACTGTTAGAAAGGGCATGACATAATACATGAACACATTACAAATACAAGTCACTAGACTGTTAGAAGGGACATGACATAATACATGAACACATTACAAATACAAGTCACTAGTCACTAGACTGTTAGAAGGGCATGACATAATACATGAACACATTACAAATACAAGTCACTAGACTGTTAGAAGGGCATGACATAATACATGAACACATTACAAATACAAGTCACTAGACTGTTGGAAAGACGTTCAACAGAATACATGAATACATTACAAATACAAGTCACTAGACTTTTAGAAAGACGTTATACAGTGGACACGTCATCAGCCACAATTCAGGCCACTGTCAAAAACTTCTAAACTTCCCTTAATTTTTCCAAAGACCTTAAAAGGTTCTTGGCGCTGAGAACTTGGGAAATTTCAAAAGGGGTAGAAACTTAAACGCGCGTTATTGTCAAATATAACGGGTTGCGATAAATTTAATTCAATCTATAATAACTAGTTTGTGCTGCGGCGCCCCCCTTTTTAAGCCCCTTTTCAAAAGCCCAACTAACTTGTCCTTGTAATATAAATACGTAATATTAAAATGTTTTAAATGTACACAAAGTATTTTATAATAGAGTGTTTTTTGTGTGTCAAAAGTCCAAGTAAGTTATCCTTGTATGATAAATACGAAATATTCCTGAAATGTACACAAAGTATGTATATAATATTTTTTTACAGTGCTAATCACCACACGATTTTTAAAGTAATTTTAGAAAGCACCAAATTACTGTACCAAAAAAATAACTCTTTGAGTCAGTCAGCACTGTTTACAACACAAATGCTGACGTCATAGGTTCGTGCGTTGTTTGGTTAATGTTAATCTGGAAACCAAAAGGATTATGATTTTCAAGTCTATATTTTCAATTAGCGTTAGGCCACAGTGAGTGAGTCAGTCATACATAATTGAGTGTAAATATATATATATATATATATGATAATAATAATAATAATAATAAATTGACAATTTATATGGCGCTGTATCCCAGCAAAGAGCCAGGCTCACAGCGCTTAAGCATGGGGATAATAACATACATATAATAATTAAATAAACATTCATATCATAATAACCATATAAATGACCAGTACGTTACACATAAGCTACGTTAATCATTAAAAAAATCTTTCATTAATTTTGAAAATAAATTTTGAAAATATGCGTCTTAAAGGACTTGGTAGTTGAAATACTACGGTTGTGTAATGGTAGAGAATTCCATTGTTTGACTGCACAAAAAGAGAATGACCTTTCGCCAAAGGTTTTAGTTCGTGTCTAAGGAACACAGAGATTGCATGTGTCTGCAGAAGAGCGTAGCTGCCAACTTGGTGAGTAGAGCGACAGAAGCTCAGTAAGATAGGAAGGGCATGAGTCAGAAAAGAAGTTGTGACAGAGAACAGCCAGTTTGTAATCAATTAGAGCTTGTATAGGTAGCCAATTAAGTGAGTAAAGTAGCGGAGTAACATGGACATGTTTTTTTGCCTTTAGAACTAATATGGCAGCTGAATTTTGAACATTCTGTAGTTTTTCACTGCATTGTTTCGGCGCACCTGCCAGAAGAGAATTGCAATAATCAATGCGAGCTAGAACAAGGGCACAGACTAGAGTTTTTGTTGCACTTGGCGCTGAGAATTGGACGCAGACATCAAGAGAATTGGCCATGAATGGAAGATCCTGGAGAAGCTGGCCCAGGATAGAGATGCCTGGAGGTCTCTCGTAGGTGGCATATTCCCTTGGAGGAATCGCTGACGATGATCGGTGGATGTCCCTCATGGACGAGAAGGCTCAACAATTGTTAAGTATTGACGGATTGAGCTGATCTGACGAATGGCGGTGTAGGCAGAGCGACAGATGTGATTGATGACGTTGTAGGTAGACATGCCAGAAATAATGTAGCCAAGATTCCTAGTTGATGTTTTGAACAGTATATCAAAACTAACTACCTGAATAGAATTCGGAAGAGACACAGTACTGCTTGATTTATTGTTACAGAATAGGAATGCTTCTGTCTTATTATCATTCAGTTTGAGCTTGCTGAAAGTCGTCCAACAATTTACCTCACCAATGCACACTAAATACGACATAATTGAGGCGAACTTTATTGTACAGACAACGCCAAGACTCCCCCTTAACTAAATTAAAATGACAATGAAACTAGGTCCCAAGAAATGAATTTTTTTTAGAATATGAAATACCGAGTCCACAGAAAGACAGAGAGACACACACTGAATGTGCTCGTCCTTGGCTCTCCATAGAGTAGAGCTTGCTTGCGTGAGGGACGGGAGTTTCCATCCAAGCAACGCGAGGCTAGGGCACTTACTTCATTATCTCATTAAATTGGTCAGCTGATGTTTGTGTGATCGGCGGATTTAACAGGGGCGGTTTGATGTCTGGACGCCTGCTACCCACCCCTCGCCTGCGTCCAAATACGTGCCCTTTCCCCTCTACGACCAAATCGGTTCCCAACCCCTGTGCCCAAATCTGTGCCCATCCCCCTCTGCGCCCAAATTTGCGCCTCAAATCCCTTTGCGCCCAAATCTGTACCCACCCCCCTCTGCGACCAAACCCGTGCCCAATGCCTTCTGCGCAAAATCCCCTATGCGCCCGAATTTGCGCCCGAATTTGCGCCCCAATCCCCTCTACTCCCAAATCTGTGCCCAGCTCATGCGTAAATCTGCGCCCAAACCCCATATGTGCCATTGACCATACCAGCCTGTGTATCCCCAGCCCACCCCGACCAACCGTACTAAACTAAACTCAATCAGTTTCCAATTACCGCCATTACAGCGTCACGACGGACCATTCTTCCCGGCTGTGCGCGCACGGGGACCAGATTTCAAGGTCAAATGTAGCCGGACGCATCACGTCACTGGTTTTACCGCCGGACTTCCCATGGGGGAGGGAGTGAGGGATGGGGGTTGTGCGTGAGCCAAACCATGCGGCAGACTGTCCACTAACTGACCAGACTATGCTGTTAACGTCACGACCCCAGAACACGGTGACTTGGTTATTAATTTGTTTTGTTTATGATGAGGGCCCGTGCATGTTGGGTTTATATTTAAAAAAACGCTCCAGAAATGGAATTTTGTCATCCAGCAATCTCGAGAGATCAAATTAAAATCACAGGATTTGTGATTTCTCAACCGGAATTTGTCACATCTCATTGCGTCATGTTACTATTATTATAAAATAAAATGTTTTCGTAAAACAATTTATTTCGGCACAAATAAGTCACGATGAGTTTGAAAGATTTCTAGCATGATAAATTAGTGAACATGTCTTCGACTTGGTCTAGTCAACTGACCTAACGCACATTAATGTGGGATTTAAAAAAAAATATGTGGGGTCGTCCATAAAGTACATCACGCTATATTTGACCATTTAACTCCCCCCTCACCCCTGTCAAAAGTCTTGGACCCCCCCCCCTAAAGTACGTCACAATTTCGAACACATTTTTACTAACAAAATAATTAAAATTTAATATAAAACACCGTGACGTCACACATGGTCGGGACGGCCCTGTCACATACGATCACACTTTCTTACACCCTCTCCCCCTTCTAGAGCGTGACGTACTTTATGGACGGCCCCTGTTGAGGAATGTCCTCACAGAATACCCGGATACATCTATAAATAGATTCTCGCCATGATTTGACCAGTTCCATTACACGCAACTTAATGAGTTAATCGCTTTGCTACATCTATCCCCGGGCTGAAATCGCAGCAGCAGCGTTGACACGTGACATTGAGACTGACCCCTGGTACAGAAACGGGATCAGGCACAAGTTCGTTCGAAGGCGGCACCGTTAGGGAAGCAGCGCCCTTGGGGGATTCTAACCTACCACAGATTCCCCCCACCGCAGATTCCAGGCCAGAAACAGCTAATTAAATCTCAGGGCCGTGACACTGGGAGCTCTGTCTTTTGTCTTTTTTTACATTTATATCGATCGCGCCCGGGGACAAGGGAAATCACTCTGGTTATTGTCTCCCTCGGGTTTTCTGTCCCCGCATTTCAACCGAGACGCCGTGGAGTGTCGCAAACTCGAGTGTCGCGAGCTGACGTGTCGCCGATTCGCGCGTGGCTAACCGACGTGTCGCTGAAGTGAAGATCCGCAGAACTCTCATCGATGTGTTACAGCATGAGTTGTCACGAACTAAAGTGACAAATTTTCTTATAATTATTATCCACGTTCCTAAGACACGCACTAAAACAATAGAATTCTCTACCATGACATATCCGCAGTATTCCTGCTACTAATACCAAGGCCTTCAAGACTGCACTAAAAGCACATCTGTTCAAATTTTACTTTCAAAATTAATTTAGGAACAATCAACCATGCCTCTAATTATACACGTAGCTTGTGTGCACCGTAATCATGTCATTATATGTTGTAGTTATGAAATAATGGTTTACATTAAATGAATAGATTATTATATGTGTGTGTTACTATTTTTTATGTCAAGCGCTGTCAGCTCAATTGCTTGCTCGGCTACAGCGCTATCTAAATTAACAAAATATTTTATTATTATTATTATTTTTATTATAAGTGATAAAATGATAACTCTGTATGTGTGTGTTAGGGCGGCGGCGGTGGTGGTAATATAATCCACCCATGCAGAGCCGTCTTTACAACATTTTGGGCCCTGGGCAAAGAAAGAGTGTGCCCCCCCCGCAGGAATAAAAAATAAATATACATAATATATATAAATAATCATATTCCCATGGGGCCCCTATGCTCGTGGGCCCCCGGGGAAATGCCCAACGGGACCTATGCGTTAAGACGGCACTGCACCCGTGACCTGACCAGGTCTACATTCATTACTTGTGATTTTCAAGGTTTTCACTCATCGACAACTTTTTTGCATATCCCCAGAGAGGATGCTGCTTTAAGGGGAATGTGGGATAATCGGTTGGGGGGGGGGATGCGTTGCGAGGTCAAGGCCTTAATGCATGGGCTGGAATTAATCATGGCTGAGACGTTTCTTGTGCCGTTTGCAGACTGTGTAAACAAAAACACAGATTGTTTGAACAAGTCTGTGGACATGAATTTAAGCCGGCCTCGGCATCTCCTCGAAAAGATGGCGAGATTCGCAGGAGTTATGTTTTACTCGTGTTTGATAGCGTTTCCCCTTGTGTTCAATAACAGGAGTTATTATCATCATGGCGTTCGGGGAAAAGCCAAGTTTTTAAAAAAAATTCTTGTTTAGGGTGACACGTTTAACGAGGCCGGGGTAAATTGGTGTGTAACGTAAATAAAATTGCACACATACACACATCACACACGCCATCCACTGTCCCAGGAATAATTCACACATACGGGTACTCGCAAACATACACACGGATGTACAAGTACAGATAAACACAGGTGTACGGGCAGATATACACACAGGATTACACACACAGATACACATATTTGTACACGCATTTACAAACAGGTTTACACGCACAGATCCACTTACTGACCTTTACGAGAACGGACGTTTACATTCTCTCACACATACCTGCCTTTCATTAATTAGCGTGAGGTGATATGCGAAAACTCTTGAATAAAATTCTGCTGAAACGATGGGCAATCTTATTTTAGTTTTAATTTTTGTAAAATGCGTTTGCGTGAAAAAAAAGATATTTCAGTGTTTATTCCTCATATTTTTTTCTACTAACAACCGAGTTCACAGCGCTAAAAACAGTAGGGTTTTTAAATTTAAAGTTTAAAAATAAAAAAATCAATTATTGTACATGTATTACACTGTAAATTTTACATAAACTATAAATATTCAAATGATTTGTCAAATAGTCCTCAACACTTCGTACATCAATCCAGTTCTCAGAGGGTCTTGTAAAACCCTTCAACAAGTCGACCGTAAGAGGCCCGCCGACCGCTTGCTGCACACCGATCCCCCCGTGTCAGACACAGTCGTTCCACTATGAGGTTTTTAAGTGGCGGTCACCCGCGATGCGGTCGCCAACCGCTACAAAAGTTAACGTGACTATTGCGTATGACTTTTTTGTTTTTGTTAGGTTAAACAACTCATTTTTGTTTAGTTAAAAAAAACTTACGTTAAAGATAATACTTGCACATGAAATAGGGATGACGTATGTCTTGACAACTTTTTAAAAATATCAAGTCGTTTCAAATATCTTGACCCTGGGAACAGGACGATTAAGAAAAGCACTTAACAGACACTTGCAAATGGAGTGGATACAAGAGTGACCACGACAATGCCCATGTTTTATAATTTAATAAATTTATTCGCCATCCTACAGCACACCAAACTCTGCGCAAGGTTCGTGCTATTTTTAAATCCTTTATATTAACAACTCGTGGCGTCTGGTTGATTGTTTGATTGTTTGCCGAAAATGCTTTGGATCGATTTTTAACCCACTTCCCCGTATGCTAGCGAGCTGAAATTTTGCAGGCAGACTCGTGCTGGCGATAAAAATGATCTATCAAAATTTCAGATCGATCGAATGTACTGTAATTAAATTAATGAATTTTATATTAACTCTATGTATCTCTATGTAGCATGTACATTTTTGTGCTAGACTGTCGCAGTACCTATTAATATTGAACAACCTTTTTAATACTTTCCTGGCGCGCGGCGCTGTGTGTATTATATTGACGATAATTTAAAAAAAAATATTCCCGATCTGTAAATGTTTATGCTAGTCTGTGTCGCGGTGCGCAATATGTTAAACATGTTTTTATAACACTTTTCCGTGATCAAATAGAGCTGATATTTAGCAGGCAGACTGTAGTAGTTTTTTTTACTATAAATCCTTTATGTATGAGACATATCTAACAATTTGGAGTTTTTGGATTGTCGTGCGATGCGTATTATAAATGAACATACATGTACTTTAAGTTATGTCTAGTATGTAAAGGATTCATAGTCTAAAAATCTTTGTTTTTAACGGTTTTTTAAATGAGTAACATGTTATTTTGTAGTAAAATGATATTTTGTAGTAAAATGATATTTTTTTGTAAAAATGATATTTTGTAGTAAAATGATATTTTGTTGTAAAATGATATTTTGTAGTAAAATGATATTTTTAATAACAGGATCGATACCTTAGGGCGTTGATCCTCCCCGAAACGCCCAGGGTGTATTACATATGTTACATCCCACAACATCACCCTCCTCCAACACCTCACACCCCTCCAACACCTCACACTCCTCCAACACCTCACCCCCCTCCAACACCTCACACTCCTCCAACACCTCACCCCCCAACACCTCACACTCCTCCAACACCTCACACCCCTCCAACACCTCACACTCCTCCAACACCTCACACTCCTCCAACACCTCACCCTCCTCCAACACCTCATCCCCTCCAACACCTCACCCCCCTCCAACACCTCACCCTCCTCCAACACCTCACACCCCTCCAACACCTCACCCTCCTCCAACACCTCACACCCCTCCAACACCTCACACCCCTCCAACACCTCACACTTCTCCAACACCTCACCCCCCTCCAACACCTCACCCTCCTCCAACACCTCACACCCCTCCAACACCTCACACTCCTCCAACACCTCACACTCCTCCAACACCTCACACTCCCCCAACACCTCACACTCCTCCAACACCTCACACTCCTACAACACCTCACACTCCTCCAACACCTCACACTCCTCCAACACCTCACACTCCTCCAACACCTCACACTCCTCCAACACCTCATCTTCGTCTCCTCCAACACGTCACACTCCTCCAACACGTCACACTCTTCCAACACCTCGCACTCTTCCAACACCTCGCACTCCTCCAACATCTCACACTCCTCCAACACCTCACACTCCTCCAACACCTCACACTCCCTCAACACCTCACACTCCTCCAACACCTCACACTCTTCCAACACCTCACACTCCTCCAACACCTCACACTCCTCCAACACCTCACACTCCTCCAACACCTCACACTCCTCCAACACCTCACACTCCTCCAACACCTCACACTCCTCCAACACCTCACACTCCTCCAACACCTCACCCTCCTCCAACACCTCACACTCCTCCAACACCTCACCCTCCTCCAACACATCACACTCCTCCAACACCTCACCCTCCTCCAACACCTCACACTCCTCCAACACCTCACCCTCCTCCAACACATCACCCCCCTCCAACACCTCACCCCCTCCAACATCTTACCCCCTCTAACACCTCACAC
>CALYLW010000167.1:600000-840494 GCA_944989445.1 Ampullaceana balthica
AGTATATCCATAAATTCATCCATCTTGTTTATTCTAAGAAATTCCCGCTGGGTTCGCATTCCCAAACTGTTTTCATTCTAATCTCTATAAAGTGCCCCCAGTCCTGGTCTGCGATGCTAATAAAATACGTAACCATGATAATTTACGGCCAGGGTTATTCCCCTTGGAATTTTAACGCTCTGAGTCTCTGCGATGAGTAAATCACGTGACTTGGAGATGCCAGGGTCAGGCAGGTATGACCCTCAGACTGTGGCCATTTCCATGACAATACCAGGACTGGCCGCTCCGTCCTGACTTAACAAATGGTCTGGTGCAGTCAGCGCATAAGATATGGAAGAAAACAGAGAAGAGTTCTTAAATCAACATTGGAGATATTCGGCGTGAGTTTCGTGAGCAGCTGCATTCTAAGTAAATGTACATAAAATAATATTGACTGGGGCGCTATGCTTAGGGAACCCGATAACAAGAGAAACATTGGTACGCTGTTGTTTTTTGGCGGTAGACTTTCACTTGCAACATTTAATGACATTTCAAGCTGTCATATCCAAGGTGTCGTCTCGGTGCCTGTAAATGTAGTCATTCAAATGCTTTTCTTAGGTTCTATGCCGATTTCATTTTAAGTCTCATTTTAAGTCTCATTTTAAGTCTCATTTTAAGTCTCATTTTAAGTCTCATTTTAAGTCTCATTTTAAGTCTCATTTTAAGTCTCATTTTAATTTCGTTTGTTGTTTTCATTCTGATGATATTTCATGTTTTAAATCCTATGTCATAGCCTTGTGTCATTCTAATGTCATAGCCTTGTGTCATTCTAATGTCATAGCCTTGTGCCGTAACATAGCGTCAACTCCATGTCATCACTTGTTTCATTCTAATGTCATAGCCTTGTGCCGTAACATAGCGTCAACTCCATGTCATCACTTGTGTCATTCTAATGTCATAGCAATGGAGCTCTGAGAAATCCTAATGTCATAGCGATGCACTTGTCAGAATTCCTTATGTCATAGCAATGCACCTATCAGAAATCCTAATGTAATTGCAATGCACTCCTCAGAAAGCGACTCAATTCTTGTTACTAACAATTTTTATATAGGCGACTTTTGCGGTTAGCATTCTTTAATAGTTTTTTTTCCTTCTGATCCATCTCTTGAGCCCCTACCTACTACGGACACGCCACTGTTTGTAAGAAATGATACGAAGATAGGATACAAAGATGGGATACAAAGATAGGTTAATGTTTCAAGGTTGAATCACATTTAATGACGCCATTATCAATGAACAAATGAAAAGATTTCCCTCACCCAAAGCCATTACATAAAGGGACACGTCCACAAAACATGAGAACCTCTCAGCATCTACATTAGATCAATTCAAAGGGACACGTCCACACAACATGAGAAACCCTCATCCTCGACATTAGATCAATTCAAAGCGGCACAGCCACACAACATGAGAATCTCTCATCTACTACATTAGATCAATTCAATGGGGCACAGCCACACAAAATGAGAACGTCTCAACCTTTACATTAGATCATCTCTAAGGAGCACAGCCACACAACATGAGAACCTTCCAGCCACTACATTTGATCTTCTCGAAGGGATACATCCAAACAACATGAGAACCTCTCAGCCACTACATTAGATCAACTCAAAGGGACACAGCGTTCCTTGTACACACAAAAATGCGCCAATATCCACAGTTTCCTCAAGTTCGCTTAAAATAGAATCTCCCGTCAGAATCCACTGAGAAAAGTTTGGACGCATTATTTGCCCATTTGCAACTTCTTTTCTGGATTATTCCGGATTGAAACCTCGAGGCAGTAACATGAACTTATTAAACTGAATAATAAAAAATAAACGGAACAAATCTTGGGCTAATTGTTTCTAATGTTTTCCTATTTTGGGTGTGGGATTATTTTGAAAATAAAATTATGCACTCTTCCCCCGCGCACATTCGTTTTGTTTCGTTCTCGTTATTAGAATGGCATTTATGGGATTTTTTGAAATATTCATCGCAATTAATTTCAGTTATTCTTTGGAGTTATTGGTCTGTGTTTACGTTGAACAATGCCAAGAAAAGTGGCGTTAAAACACGTCATAAAATATGATATAAAACAAACCCGTAAAAAAAAAGTTTTTGACTATAAATCCCTTATATATGAGACATAACTAACAGTATTGATTATTTTCAAACGCGACAAACATTTACAGACTGAATCTGTCTTAACTCAACTTTGCTCCATAACCCTGGGGGGTTGGGGGGGGGGAGAGGGGAAAAGTCTGGTCACCGATCGCTGGACCGAGCTCAGCGTGACACGTACAATGTAAACAAAAGCACCCCGGTGCATCGCGTCAACGCTTTCACGTGAAAGAAAACAATAACAAACCGTGAGATTGAATTACATACATCGTACAGAGATAAACTAAAAATGCATTAATTTAATTACGGTACTTTCGATCGATCTGAAAGTTTGATACGATACATTGTTAGGTGACACGGGACCGTGTGCCAAAATTCAGCTCGATGGCTTCACGGGAAGTGGGTCATTTTTTTACTTTTGTTTTTCCGCCCGCCCAAGACAGAGAGACAGAGAGAGAGAGAGAGAGATCAAGACAGACAGGGAGAGACGGCGGTGAAGTTAATATAAGGGATTTAATAATAATATGAAATAATAATAATCCGTTATGCTTTAGCTAGACACAATGACCTATGTTCAAATATATGATTTTTTACTTTCAGCCATGGCTTTTCATCTTGACATTTTGTCAAGATTATGACTTTCGTCTTTAGCCAAAAAGAGTGCTCAGACTCTCAATCGTTGTTGCATTCACTCTTCTTTTTAGAAGTCCGATACGTCACCTTTTAGTACGACCTTTCGACCGTCACCATCCGTCTGCACCTATGACGTCATGGATTTTTACCGTAATCCGCCCTTTATGGCCTTGCCATTCCATTTAATTTCGAACCTCCTGTGACACCAGTTCTCATTTTCTTATCCCACATACAATCTAGTCATCAAAAAATTCCCACACTCCAAAAAAATAAACGAATAAAAAAATCTTTAAATCCAATAAAACGAAGGCCGTCGCTTGATGAGCCGTTTCTGAACAACCTGAACAGAAAGTTTGTTTTTTCTATGACGCAATCATCCCGCATGATTAGCTCCCATTGGTTTTCCCCAAATTTAGCCTCAAAGCCAAATGCGTAACCGTATTACTGTAATATAATACACTGTAGGACAGATCTCTCCTGGGTGGACAACTGAAAATATTACACCAGGATGTAAACAAAAGAGCAAACCGTTATGATAGTCATACAGATATCGACCCACACATTTACCGAAGTATAGACGAGCCATCACGCAAAATAAACACACACACAAGTTCTTCAAAGCATTTCCGTTACGATTCATGCAAACATCAATCTGGATCAGAGGCATATAATCTCATTTACATAGCAGACGCACTCTTCCTCAGAATCCATGCACTCCATCCACAACACATATTCATCTTCCGACAAACTCCACGTCTCATTATCCTTTTCTCAAATCCCTTGCCCAAGCTTCTTTTCCTAGACCTTTCCCGATTCCCTTGCTTAAACACAAGCCTTGATTACATACTAACCATTCTGGAACGGATCCCTTTGAAATTCAAACTATATAATCTCTCTTAACTTTCTATGGTCCCACTGGTTGACATATATGACCCAATCTGTATGACCCAATCTTTAGGACCCAATCTGTATGACCCAATCTGTATGACTCAATCTGTATGACCCAATCTGTATGACCCAATCTGTATGACCCAATCTGTATGACCCAATCTGTATGACCCAATCTGTATGACTCAATCTGTATGACCCAATCTGTATGACCCAATCTGTATGACCCAATCTTTATGACCCAATCTGTATGACCCAATCTGTATGACCCTAAAAAAAGAAAACGAATTCCGTGACCTCAGCTTGCATCACGTGACTGTGGGATCTGGCAATTGTGTCGTGTTCCCGGGTTGTATTTGTCTTCTTATCGGTCTTCGTAAACACAATATTGTCAACCTGAATGTGTTTATAACGTTATTTCACTGCCAACCTGAATGTGTTTATAACGTTATTTCACTGTCAACCTGAATGTGTTTATAACGTTATTTCACTGTCAACCTGAATGTGTTTATAACGTTATTTCACTGTCAAACCTGAATGTGTTTATAACGTTATTTCACTGTCAACCTGAATGTGTTTATAACGTTATTTCACTGTCAAACCTGAATGTGTTTATAACGTTATTTCACTGTGAAACCTGAATGTGTTTATAACGTTATAACGTTATTTCACTGCCAACCTGAATGTGTTTATAACGTTATTTCACTGTCAACCTGAATGTGTTTATAACGTTATTTCACTGTCAACCTGAATGTGTTTATAACGTTATTTCACTGTCAACCTGAATGTGTTTATAACGTTATTTCACTGTGAAACCTGAATGTGTTTATAACGTTATTTTACTGTCAAACCTGAATGTGTTTATAACGTTATTTCACTATCAAACCTGAATGTGTTTATAACGTTATTTCACTGTCAGTCTTAATGTGTTTATAACGTTTTTTTCACTGTCAAACCTGAATGTGTTTATAACATATTTCACTGTCAACCTGAATGTGTTTATAACATATTTCACTGTCAACCTGAATGTGTTTATAACGTTATTTCACTGTCAACCTGAATGTGGTTCTAATATTATTTTACTTTTGACTTTTTTTATGTTTATCCATTAAACAAGAAAATATTTGTCAGTGATTGAAAGAATATAGTGCCCCCCCCACCTCCCGGAATTTTTTCTTCCATAGGCACAAAAATGTATTCTAGCCGTCTGCTGACCTCTAAAACAGTGGTTCCTAACCTTTTCGGCTCCAGGTACCCCTTCAGATGCCCAAAAACTTTCATGCACCCCCTCGTAAAACTTGCAGAAAATGCATAATAAACTATGTTTATTTTAGGAACACAACAATAGGCAACTGGCAATTTAGTGAGAGATCTGCTGATTTTTATTATCAATCAATGCTTTAAATCTGGGGACTGTTTTGAACAAAGCAACTCTCATGTCCTCCTCTGCATTCAACTTATTCCTTGCCTTGGGTTTAATCGTCAAAAGAGTGGAGAATCCTGCTTCACAGAGATTGCGAATCCAAAGGTTTTTCCTAGAACTTTCTTGACAGAAATACCCATCAAAGGACCATCAATGTTGAAAGGTGTTCTGAATTTTCCCCCTTGATGTTGTCAGGCAGTGATCCCTCAGTGCTTCCTTCTGCACCAGATATTACAACTTCATCCAAGAGTGGAAAGTTGGCCAAGTTGGACTTTTCGAGTCGTCGTTGGAATAGTGGCAGTTTCTTAAGGAAGGCTTGCAATCTCTCAGTAGCATCCATTAAAGTCACAGCAGGTCCTTGGAGAGATGTGTTTACTCATTCTAGATGGAGAAGATGTCAGCCAGGTATGCCAAGTAATGAATGAAATTTGGACATTCAAACTTCTCAGCAAGGTCACTCTCTTTTTCTCGCAAGAAAATGGCAAGCTCCGTCCCCTGGACAATCAGCGCACCCCATTGTGGTAGAGCAGAACTTCATGCTGAGAGTCCACCTCCTGACAGAACAACTTGAAGAGGCGGTGGTTCAAGGCATGTGAGCGGATAAAATGTACAACCTGGACTGCAGTAGAAAGAACCGACTTCAAGGTTGGAGGAAGAGTTTTGCATGCCAGGGCCTGACTATGATAGGATACAGTGTTTAGTGATAATATCTGAAACTTCTTTCTTTACCGGTGCTGAAAATCCTGACGAGTATCGGAGTATCTATCAAAAGGTTGTATATGGGCGCCCTTTGACGCGACATGCTTTGCTTATGGTTTACATTTTCAGGTTATCAGTTTTTTTCTTTCTTTTTTTTCTTCAGCTTTTTTTTTCTTCGTTTTTTTCTTTTTCCCCCCTCTGAATCGTTCATGCACCCCCTGGAACCTGCTCATGCACCCCTTGGGGGTGCATGCACCACTGGTTAGGAACCCCTGCTCTAAAAGGAAGTCTCTTCTGTATAAATTGATCCATTTTTGTATCTATTTTGTATCTATTTTTAAAAGTGTAATTTCGTCCTTTCGACTATCTTGAATACACCGAGTAAAACCAAACCTTCAGGGTTGTATGTTGTAACGATGTTGTAATGATGTTGTAATGATGTTGTAACAGCACCGTTAGGATTATTGAATGTTTGAGGGTTTCTTAATAACGGCGCCCAGAACTCCCCACTCCACTCCAACTTGAATCCCAACCCAACTGAATCCCCACCCAACTGAATCCCCGCCCACCTGACTCCCCACCCACCCGACTCCCCACCCACCAGACTCCCCATCCAGGCGACTCCCCACCCACCTGACTCCCCACCCACCTGACTCCCCACCCACCTGACTCCCCTCCCACCCGACTCCCCACCCACCTGACTCCCCTCCCACCCGACTCCCCACCCACCTGACTCCCCTCCCACCCGACTCCCCACCCACCTGACTCCCCGCCCACCTGACTCCCCACCCACCTGACTCCCCACCCACCTGACTCCCCTCCCACCTAACTCCCCGCCCACCTGACTCCCCTCCCACCTGACTCCCCGCCCACCTGACTCCCCACCCACCTGACTCCCCTCCCACCTGACTACCCGCCCACCTGATACCCCGTCTCGCTTAACCCCCCCCCACCCCTTTTTCTTTAACATTTGACCTTAGACGAATGAAGTATTCATAGAGTATTTACAGTATGACGCACAATATCGAAGCGTTTCAAACAATTTGACATTTGAAAAATGGACAAACACGAGATTAAATATCACTTGATCTTCTGGTGTTTATAAATGTTAGCAAGTTTCAATGTCATTTTGTCTTAATCTAAATCAATTGGACTCTGTTTGTGTTGCTACCTCGTGAACATAAATGTGTCCATTTTCAAACTTTTCACACTTAAAATTCTCTTTGCTTTACAGCAGTTAAAATTTTGGTTTAAAAATTTAGCATTTCAAAAAGCATATTAAAACACAAACAACTTGAGTTAAATTGACATAGGTTGGACAAAAGACTGAAGAAAATGGAGCTAGTAAAATGCGCAGCAATAATGTTGTGATGTTGCCCCCTATAAACTGTTGAGTATGTAAAAAAAAATCAATTGGAATATTTCCCTTCATTCATTACAAGGATAAAGTTGAAACAAAGTCAGGCAAGTGCTGAGCGAGGGACAATTTAGCCTAAGTTGAGTCATGGTTGAGCCTAAATAGCGCCGAGTCGTAGCTTACATAAGTTGAGCCAAGACTGGGCCACGGATTAACTGATTAGCCTAATATTGAGCAAATATTGAGCAATGCGAACTTTGTTTAACGGCTGGGCTGGCTCCTCATCTTCTTTTAATATTTGGAAATACCTGCATAGGGAATTTGTAAAAGAATGTAAGAATTACCCCCAAAAACTTAGACAAATATATCATGAACATTTGGAGAGTAAGATGACAATGACACAAATACCCATAACATTGACATGATTACCCATAACATTGACATGATTACCCTGAACATTGACATGATTACCCTGAACATTGGCATGATTACCCTGAACATTGGCATGATTACCCTGAACATTGACATGATTACCCTGAACATTGACATGATTACCCTGAACATTGACATGATTACCCTGAACATTGACATGATTACCCTGAACATTGACATGAATACCCTGAACATTGACATGATTACCCTGAACATTGGCATGATTACCCTGAACATTGGCATGATTACCCTGAACATTGACATGATTACCCTGAACATTGACATGATTACCCTGAACATTGACATGATTACCCTGAACATTGGCATGATTACACTGAACATTGACATGAATACCCTGAACATTGACATGATTACCCTGAACATTGGCATGATTACCCTGAACATTGACATGATTACCCTGAACATTGACATGATTACCCTGAACATTGACATGATTACACTGAACATTGACATGAATACCCTGAACATTGACATGATTACCCTGAACATTGACATGATTACCCTGAACGTTGACATGATTACCCTGAACATTGACATGATTACCCTGAACATTGACATGATTACCCTGAACATTGACATGATTACCCTGAACATTGACATGATTACCCTGAACATTGACATGATTACCCTGAACATTGACATGATTACCCTGAACATTGACATGATTACCCTGAACATTGACATGATTACCCTGAACATTGACATGAATACCCTGAACATTGACATGATTACCCTGAACATTGGCATGATTACCCTGAACATTGGCATGATTACCCTGAACATTGACATGATTACCCTGAACATTGGCATGATTACCCTGAACATTGACATGATTACCCTGAACATTGACATGATTACCCTGAACGTTGACATGATTACCCTGAACATTGACATGATTACCCTGAACATTGACATGATTACCCTGAACGTTGACATGAATACCCTGAACATTAACAGGAATATCCCTAACATAGACACTAATGCACCGAACATTGACAATAACAATACCTCGAAAAATTGATACAAACACTTTGATTATAATAAAACACACGAGCTAACAATGTGACTATTATACAGGCTTCCAAATATTTATTATCAATAATAGTAATAGAAAGTTAGCCCCCTGCTGATGAGCTGACGACGTTTATGAGAATTCTGTTTATTTGTGTTGTTGAAAAAAATAGAATCAAGATGAATATCCAAAATCAGCTGAGCGGAATACACGAGTTTAAAAAAACGCCACAAAATGTATCAACACACAAAATAAACCCTCCACGAGGATCAAGATAAAAATAGAACAAAATAAAATAGATAAGGAATCTTGGGAAATCTTTCTTATTCCGGAAGTGCAACCATGAAGTTCGAACCAGGGGATAATTCACTTTTTTGGCTTCTTTTAAATTTTTTTGGAGTTTAAGGAATTCATCCAATCGATTTTGTTTTTTGTGGCTACGTCATCATGTTTGTTGCTACGTCATCATGTTTGTGGCTACGTCATCATGTTTGTGGCTACGTCATCATGTTTGTGGCTACGTCATCATGTTTGTGGCTACGTCATCATGTCTGTGGCTACGTCATCATGTTTGTGGCTACGTCATCATGTTTGTGGCTACGTCATCATGTCTGTGGCTACGTCATCATGTTTGTGGCTACGTCATCATGTTTGTGACTACGTCATCATGTTTGTATTTGAGACCTTTAAATTTGAGTTAGCCTCATTTCATTTAATGGGTTGGTTAGTATCACTTGTATTTAATGGGTTGGTTTTAGTACCTGTTGTATTTAATCGGTTTAATGGTGTTACTTGTATCAAACAGTTTGGTTGTATTACTTGTATTTAACAGTTTGGTTGTATTACTTGTTGCGTACGTGTTGGACTAAGCTCACAAGATGCTAGTGATAGATAGACTGAAGATTATACCAAATAAAGCAAATTGTGCGTTAAATTTACTTTTTATGTTTTTCAAGTTTTCATTCCAGCGACATCCATTGAATTGTTGGATAGCTTAATAGTCAACTTTTAATATACACATACATTTCTTTATACCGTCTATATGTATGTACTACCTTATGAGTGTCTATGGTTGTATTTAAGGATTAAATACGTATCTGTTATTGTTGTTTTCGTTCATTTCGGTTAGGACTGAAGTAAAAAAAAATTTTAAAAACGTTTAACACAACTATCTAAATGATGGCGTGGAAACTGATACATTTCAACTGAACTTTCCCTCTCCCTCTCTATGTTGTACAACCTTGGAGAGGGAAACCGAAGCCATGTAACACCGAGACTAACCAACAAAGTGGTGCCATTGATCAGTAAGGCCTCGTCATAAAATTAATTTCACAGCTTCATCCTTTTACGAATACGACACATTTACTTCCGGAAACAAATCATTAAAAAAAAATAACATCAAGTGAGAGGAGTGTATGAAAAAAAACATTTAAAAAACATTTTCAGTGCTATTATTGTTGACACGGCGGCTCATCATTCGACTTTGCCTGCTGCAAGGGAGTAACTCTCCTGATTCGATTGTTCGACGGGCTACAAGAAACACATTCAATCTTTACATGGGCGGCGCTCCTAAAACGAGTAAAGGAACGCTGCGCGGAGATGATAGATTTACTGGCGAAGGACAGGAGAAGTAAGAGGTCAGGTTACAGGGATCCTAGACACCCCTAGTCTCCCCTAGACACCCCTTGCCAGTCACCCCTAGACATTACTGGACACCCCTAGACACTCCTGGACACCCCTAGACACTCCTGAACACCCCTAGACACCCCTGGATACCCATTGACATCCCTGGAACCCCTAGACACTCCTGGACACCCCTAGACACCCGTAGCCACCTCTGGACACCCCTAGACACTCCTGGACACCCCTAGACACCCGTAGCCACCTCTGGACACCCCTAGACATCCCTGAAAAAATCCCTTGTCACTCCTGGACACCACTGGACACCACTGGACACCAGATCCCTAAACTGTAATCTCCCTACATGCGTCTTTGATAAGATGATGACCAGAGGTCACAGGGTCTGTGCGGGATGCACTCTCTTGTAACTCAATGACGATGTAAGAACTTGTATAGAAGGGAGCTAGTTATTTTTGGATTGATTGCGTAAGAATCTCAGAGTGGTGGTTCCTACTTTTGTCGAAAGTAAGTCACTGAGAGATGAGAGTTATTTGTTGGAATCTTTAGGAATGAGTTTTGTCCTCACTGGCGTGATCTTCTATGCAAGGAGGGTCTACATTTGGATGTCTTTAAAATGATCTTTTAAATAAAATTGTGTTAAATTAAATAGGCTGGTCTTTAAAAACAATGGTCTCAAATAAAATTGTTTTAAATAAAAAAGATCTCAGGTAAAAAATTTTTGTTCGACTCGGTGTCTTTCGTATGATGGTTTTTATTAGACTGGTCTTTAAAAACTTGTCTTAAATAACACGGTCTTATATAAAATGGTCTTAAATAAAATTTATTTAAATAAAATGTTATAATCGGTTAATCTTTAGATAGATCAGTCATATATAGGCAAGTGTTAAATAAAATTTTATTAAATAGGTTAATCTTTAGATAGGTTTGTCGTATAAATATAGGACGGTGTTAAATAAAATGGTCTTAAATAGCCCAGTCGTCATGTTTAGTCCAGATGTAGAGCCACATTATCATCAAACTGTCCATGTCATTTTATACTAGCCCATGTCATTTTATACCAGCCCATGTCATTTTATACCAATCCATGTCATTTTATACCAATCCATGTCATTTTATACCAATCCATGTCATTTTATACCAATCCATGTCATTTTATACCAATCAATGTCATTTTATACCAATCCATGTCATTTTATACCAACCCATGTCATTTTATACCAACCCATGTTTTAAAAGACAATTAATTAAATAATGAAAATAACAATTGTTAAATGAAGCGACCTTTGACAACGCCGCTTTGTTTTAGGGAAAGAAAAAGAAATAAACAAATAATTCTGTCCGTGTGGCTATTTAGTTTACTGTTATCATGTTTATGGTGACTCCATAGGGACACCACGAAAAGTCCTTGACCTTTTAGTTACGGCATTCTGCACCAGACCAAGGTCAAGACGATAACACTGAATTATTTATGCTAGTGAGTTCTGAATGGTTGCGCTGTGATGTACGTGTCGTCTGCTGGTGACCTCTGAATGGTTGCGCTGTGACGTACTTGTCGTCTGCTGGTGAGTTCTGAATGGTTGCGCTGCGACGTACTTGTGGTCTGATGGTGAGTACTGAATGGTTGCGCTGTGACGTACTTGTGGTCTGATGGTGAGTACTGAATGGTTGCGCTGTGACGTACTTGTGGTCTGATGGTGAGTACTGAATGGTTGCACTGTGACGTACGTGTCGTCTGCTGGTGGTGTTCTTGAAGTCCGTGGAGTAAAGCGGTAGTCCACTAGCTCATAATTCATTCCTAGATTTTATGGATTAATTTGTTGGATGCTCAAATTTCAACGAGGGGATTTTAAATTTGAGATAGTATTATATTGAGTTAAGGGTATAAGAGTAATATACTCTCATTGGAATAACATCGAATGCAAGTAAAATAAATTACAACTGCTATCTATGACTTGGTTTTGATCCAGATATAAGATACTCGGATATTGAGAAATGTCATTATGTTGATGCCGTAAACAAAACAAATATGTTTTTAAGGTGATGTTAAGTTAAGTACTATAAGAGCAACAAAGAAAAGGGAGTACCCTTACTCTGTACTCTTTACTCTTAAGAGTAATGAAGAATGAGAAGTGATCATGGAAATTTATATTAATGTCAAAACAAAAACAAAAATCAAACAAATTAAATCATTTGGCTTTATGGAATAAAAAGAACGTTTACACATGTATAAAGAATATAAAAATTAATGGCTACCTTACGAATAAAACATGCATCTTATGTAAGAAACCATATATCGGAGAGAAACATAAATAAACTAGTAGAAATTCACAAATGAGCTGACTCTGTGTTCTGTACAAAAATGAAAAATGATGCCCCGGGTGAGGATCGAACTCACAACCTCCGCATATCTTATTCCATGACCACATGGAGAAGGTACTGTCTATAAGTACGGCGCGCTAACCGATTGTGCCACCGGGGCCTCGTACCAAGTGGTCATTGTGGGTAAATTATCACTCGATTGTTCTCAATGAACTGAAGGTGTGATGTAATCTACACGAGCACGACTCTCTTCAAATTACAGACGTCACGGATTCATCTCAATTGCTAAGTTGCTTTTACAGTGGCGTAGCTAGGGTACAAGGCATATCTAGTGTACAGGGTATCTAGTGTACAAGGCGTATCCAGCGTACAAGGCGTATCCAGTGTACAAGGCGTATCCAGTGTACAAGGTATCTAGTGTACAAAGCGTATCCAGTGTACAAGGCGTATCCAGTGTACAAGGTATCTAGTGTGCAAAGCGTATCCAGTGTACAAGGCGTATCCAGTTTACAAGGCGTATCAAGTGTACAAGCCGTATCCAGTGTACACGGCGTATCCAGTGTACAAGGCGTAGCTAGGCTACATGCGTCATGTGAGCTGCAAGATTGGAATGAAGATATTTAATTCATACTACTTACTTTACAACAAATAAAATTGAAAAATATCTAGAGCCGAAAATGTATGCTCGAAAATTGTGATGACAAAAATATATTTTAAAATTTGAAGTACACCGATGTAATTTTCAATTCATTTCAGACTTGACAAAACTAAACACTATTGCGACATCATTTTTTGTCATCGGACTTAAGCAAACGTCTAATACACTATAGTAAATAACTAAATCGTCTTAGTGTAATGAATACTCACATTGGCTTACAATAACACGTCATCGATTTTTTGTTCTCATTTGATGTCATCGTGATTTGTTCTCATTTGATGTCATCGTGATTTGTTCTCATTTGATGTCATCGTGATTTGTTCTCATTTGATGTCATCGTGATTTGTTCTCATTTGATGTCATCGTGATTTGTTCTCATTTGATGTCATCGTGATTTGTCCTCATTTGATGTCATCGTGATTTGTTCTCATTTGATGTCATCGTGATTTGTTCTCATTTGATGTCATCGTGATTTGTTCTCATTTGATGTCATCGTGATTTGTTCTCATTTGATGTCATCGTGATTTGTTCTCATTTGATGTCATCGTGATTTGTTCTCATTTGATGTCATCGTGATTTGTTCTCATTTGATGTCATCGTGATTTGTTCTCATTTGATGTCATCGTGATTTGTTCTCATTTGATGTCATCGTGATTTGTTCTCATTTGATGTCATCGTGATTTGTTCTCATTTGATGTCATCGTGATTTGTTCTCATTTGATGTCATCGTGATTTGTTCTCATTTGATGTCATCGTGATTTGTTCTTATTTGATGTCATCGTGATTTGTCCTCATTTGATGTCATCGTGATTTGTTCTCATTTGATGTCATCGTGATTTGTCCTCATTTGATGTCATCGTGATTTGTTCTCATTTGATGTCATCGTGATTTGTTCTCATTTGATGTCATCGTGATTTTTTCTCATTTGATGTCATCGTGATTTGTCCTCATTTGATGTCATCGTGATTTGTTCTCATTTGATGTCATCGTGATTTGTCCTCATTTGATGTCATCGTGATTTGTTCTAATTTGATGTCATCGTGATTTGTTCTCATTTGATGTCATCGTGATTTGTTCTCATTTGATGTCATCGTGATTTGTTCTCATTTGATGTCATCGTGATTTGTCCTTAAAACATCTTATAATTTCGGGTTTTCCTATCAATATATTGTTGTGTTTACAGACAAAGTCTAAGTTTTGTGTTTACAGACAAAGTCTAAGTTTTGTGTTTACAGACAAAGTCTAAGTGTTGTGTTTACAGACAAAGTCTAAGTTTTGTGTTTACAGACAAAGTCTAAGTGTTGTGTTTACAGACAAAGTCTAAGTTTTGTGTTTACAGACAAAGTCTAAGTTTTGTGTTTACAGACAAAGTCTAAGTTTTGTGTTTACAGACAAAGTCTAAGTGTTGTGTTTACAGACAAAGTCTAAGTTTTGTGTTTACAGACAAAGTCTAAGTTTTGTGTTTACAGACAAAGTCTAAGTGTTGTGTTTACAGACAAAGTCTAAGTTTTGTGTTTACAGACAAAGTCTAAGTTTTGTGTTTACAGACAAAGTCTAAGTTTTGTGTTTACAGACAAAGTCTAAGTTTTGTGTTTACAGACAAAGTCTAAGTTTTGTGTTTACAGACAAAGTCTAAGTTTTGTGTTTATAGACAAAGTCTAAGTTTTGTGTTTACAGACAAAGTCTAAGTTTTGTGTTTACAGACAAAGTCTAAGTTTTGTGTTTACAGACAAAGTCTAAGTTTTGTGTTTATAGACAAAGTCTAAGTTTTGTGTTTACAGACAAAGTCTAAGTTTTGTGTTTACAGACAAAGTCTAAGTTTTGTGTTTACAGACAAAGTCTAAGTTTTGTGTTTACAGACAAAGTCTAAGTTTTGTGTTTACAGACAAAGTCTAAGTTTTGTGTTTACAGACAAAGTCTAAGTTTTGTGTTTACAGACAAAGTCTAAGTTTTGTGTTTACAGACAAAGTCTAAGTGTTGTGTTTACAGACAAAGTCTAAGTGTTGTGTTTACAGACCAAGTCTAAGAGTCAGTTCATTTTTTTTAAAGATGAGGCCATGCCGCCGTGGACCAGTTAAAATTCGAGCGCTAGCAGTATTTGGACCGCGGGCCGGACTTTGGATAACCCTGCTCTACACAGTCGCTTCTGGAAGTTTCCATAATGGAGTGACACATAATGGTGTCCCCTGGAGTTACGTAACGGTTTTCTTAAAATCATTGAGAGAATTGGACTACAAACAAACATTTCAGCAAAATCTAAAGCTTTTAAAAAAAATTTAAAAAATTAATTTTTTTTTAATATAATGTCAGAGACTATTTAAAAACAAGAGCGCGGTGGGCATGCTGGACTAGCCTGGACAAACAGCGCTATACAAGAAAACCTCATCACCATAATATTTTAGAGGCCCGACCTCCTTTTTCCATTTACATAATGTGTATGTCTCTGTGTGAGTGTGCGTGTGTGTACGGCTGTGTGTGTGCCTCTGTGTATCTCTCTGTGTGTGTCAGTGTGTATGTCTCTGTGCGTGTGTGTTAGTTTGTGTGTGTGAGTTCGTTAGACCTCGTGTGTTTGTACACACCTTCGACTGTCTTTTATCTAAATCTTAAGTTTCATGTTGACCGTTTCTCTCACACCCTTCCAACCCTAGCGTTATGAGTGTATTCAAATGTCCTTATGTGACATGTGCTCAACATTTACATTGCATACATTTTTCCATTTCTTTAAATATTTTTCAACTAGTTACAGAATATTGTCACGTTAGAAACATGGAAACAAAAACAAAAAACTAACAATACACTCAAGTGAGGCAAACACATTTGCTAAAAATTAGAATGATTGCTTAAGCATATTATGAGAAAATTTGCTTTTTTGCAAGTTGACTGAATGATTGAATGATTGATTGAATAAGTTCTTGACTACAAAGTCATGCCCAGTTCCTACCTCAGTGATTAATTGATTGAATGACTTCTTGACTACAAAGGCATGCCTAGTTCCTACCTCAGTGATTAATTGATTGAATAAGTTCTTGACAACAAAGTCATGCCCAGTTCCTACCTCAGTGATTAATTGATTGAATAAGTTCTTGACTATACAAAGTCTTTCCAGCGCGCATTTTGGATATTTTCTTGCTAACTTGCTCTAGTACGGCCTAAACTATTCCATGCTTGGGACAGGTGTACCAGCTTCTGGTATTTGTTGAGCCGCTCATTTCTCATTCTTACCTCGACAACTACATGTGGTGCAGCCTCAGTGTATCTCTTCTCTCACACGGTCACGTGACCAGCACACTGATGACCATTGGTTCCCTCCACGGTCACGTGACCAGCACACTGATGACCATTGGTTCCCTCCACGGTCATGTGACCAACACACTGATGACCATTGGTTCCCTCCACGGTCACGTGACCAACACACTGATGGCCATTGGTTCCCTCCACGGTCACGTGACCAACACACTGATGACCATTGGTTCCCTTTCTGGTTGTAACTATACCCAGATTTAGGCTAATTTAATTTTCCCAGTTCGACGTATTGAGCCGTTAAATATGTCTAAAGATTATAAGATCTCTGGACAGAGATGACCGGAACACTGGACAATCTGAGACAATGAGGTCATCAAGTGTAATTAAGTTACCAGCCAACAGTTCGGTTCAGCTGTGTCAATATCTAAGTTACCAGATAGAAAGTCTACCTCATGTGCACAGTATTCTACAGACTCCAATCATAGGTAATAAATATGAACTCTTCAACTTCCTTCTCCCTAAAATTAATAATATATACGCCTCCACCTTATGTGAGCACCCCATGCAAGTACACGACGCCTCAACCTAATATGGGCACCCCACGCAACACTCCACGCAGCACCCCACGCAACACTCCACGCAGCACTCCACGCAGCACTCCACGCAGCACCCCACGCAGCACTCCACGCAGCACCCCAAGCAGCACCTCACGCAGCACCCCACGCAGCAGTCCACGCAGCACCCCAAGCAGCACCTCACGCAGCACCCCACGCAGCACCCCACGCAGCACCCCACGCAGCACCCCACTCAGCACTCCACGCAGCACCCCACGCAGCACTCAACGCAGCACTCCACGCAGCACCCCACGCAGCACTCCACGCAGCACTCCACGCAGCACCCCATACAGCACTCCACGCAGCACCCCACGCAGCATTCCACGCAGCACCTCACGCAGCTCCTCAACCTTTGTAAAGCTGTAGACTTCCTTTTAGATTCGGGGCGCTGGGTGTTGAGATGTTAAGGCGTGCAGTGTAGTGGCCAGGATGGAGTTTTTACACTCCAGGCGCCAAATTTTATTTTATTTGGTGGGGGCGTAATTTTAGGATATCGTCAGACTGTATTTGAAAGGACAAACAACAAAATGATTTTAAAAATACTTAAATCAGCAACTGAACAGACACAACTTACCATAGACTTTGGACACACCAGACACACAGGACACACCGGACACCCCCGACAAACAGGACACACCAGACACACAGGACACACCAGACATGCAGGACACACCAGACACACCAGACACACAGGACACACTGGACACACCAGACACACAAACGACAATGTCTGTAAAGCAAACGACAATGCCCCACATAAAGGAAGCTATAGCACAGACTTTAGTGGGGCTGTCACAACAGACATCAGATAGAAAGAAATACAATAGTCGACTATCGATACCGAGACCATGTGCAGTTTGATGAGGTTCACACCTACCCACATCACGTGTACGCTGCTGAGAGCTCTATTTTTCTCTTCTTTTTGAACCGGATATCCCGGCCTCTCCGCCTCCCGCGACTGACGTCACGTAAACTGTGAGTACATTTCTCTTCACGAGCCACTCTCAGCAAGTACCCACCTCCCACCTCCACCCCTTGTTTTTTTCTCCTACTAACCCTCGCTGTGGATTAGACTGGGATCCCATGAGGAAATTAAAGGATTGACAAGCACTCGAGTCTCCCAGCCAGACAATGGCCCTATCGAAACGCAGGTCACTTCTATTTCTGCCCCGTGAGGCGTGGGGAACACAATGAACAAGCCATCAACCGCCCGGCCAAACAATGCAGCCCCCACCCCCTTGTTTTCACGTGTGGCGCCACAGTATGGAGACGGTGACTTGAAGTGCACGCCAATTAAAAGGAAGATTGGCGCGCAGACCTCGCGATAGAAAGTGCGCACGGATATCGGGATAACAACGTGAAAATGAAGTGGTATGTGTTATAAGGAAAGATGTCGATCATTAAGACAGTGATGGATTTTAAGTATTGGTTGGGTTGTTTACACAAGTATGGCTTTGAGATAATTATGGTTTATTACTTGGATTATTCAGTTTTTTTAAAACCCTGAATCATTTATAATATTTATTGAAAGCTGTGGAGAAAGAAGGAAACGAACAAATACACAATTATAATAGAAGACATACTGCTTCATAAATCAGGTCAATATGCGATCACTTGTATGAGCAGACGACCAAATGTTTGACAATGAGTGGCACCAAAACATGCTGATGTGGTCGTGAACAGATCCCACGTGCATTAAGCACAACCTGTGTTTAAACGTATGCCATGACAGACGATTCAACCAACGCCATTATGCGCCAGATTTCCCGTGTCCTAACAATACAGTATTTCAGATATTTTTAAATCCCTTATATTAACTTCACCGGCGTCTCTCTCTCTCTCTCTCTCTCTCTCTCTCTCTCTCTCTCTCTCTCTCTCTCTCTCTCTCTCTCTCTCTCTCTCTCTCTCTCTCTCTCTCTCTCTCTCTGTCTGTCTGTCTTGGGCTCGGCGGGCGGAAAAACAGAAGTCAAACATGACCCATTTCCCATGATCCGATCAAACTGAAATTTGGCACACGGACCCGTCGAACCTAACAATGCATCGTATCAAAATTTCAGATCGATCGAACGTACCATAATTAAATTAATGCATTTTTAGTTTATCCTTATATGAGGTATGTAATTCAAAATTCACTGTTTGTTTTTTTTTAAATTCCAGTTCCACGTGAGTTTGAGTTGACGCCGACCGTCGTGTTGACGACGACCGTCGTGCCGACACCCCCTCACATCCCACCCCCATTTATTAAAGACAAGGGACATCACTCAGTGTCAGTCTGTAAATGTTTAAAAATAATCACTACTGTTAGTTATGTCTCATATATAAGGGATTTATAGTCAAAAACTTTGTTTTTACGGGTTTGTTTTATTGTTGTTGTGCTTTTAGGCTTTTAAGTTGTTTGAACAAGACGCCCATGTTTGTTGTCATAGCAATAGCCTCCGACCCCACGCGTTAATTGCTTCTTGGCTGTACTTGACATAGACACCCATTTTGGTTGTGTACTTAAAACTAAAACACATTTTCTCACAAATGACAGTCTAACAACATACCTCCATAACTAAAGCAATGCACAAAGTTAAAGTTGACGACTTCATGATTTAGATAAAGGTGGTGGCTGAGAACATATTAATTTTTCCACTGTTGTTAGGGCATGAGCCACAACTGTTAGGGCATGAGCCACCACTGTTAGGGCATGAGCCACCACTGTTAGAGCATGGGCCACCACTGTTAGGGCATGAGCCACCACTGTTAGGGCATGAGCCACCCCTGTTAGCGCATGAGCCACCACTGTCAGGGCATGAGCCACCACTGTTAGGGCATGAGGCACCACTGTTAGGGCATGAGGCACCACTGCATCAGTTGATATTTATCTCTTACATATGAAAACATCAATACATGTACATCTCAAACATATTATTACTCACACAAAGAAGCAAATATGTCAGAGCCAACAAACCAACACTTGAAGACTGACCAGCTAATACTTCAAGACTGACCAGCTAAAACTTCAAGACTGACCAGCTAATACTTCAAGACTGACCAGCTAATATTTCAAGACTGACCAGCTAATACTTCAAGACTGACCAGCTAATACTTCAAGACTGACCAGCTAAGACTTCAAGACTGATTAGCTAATATTTCAAGACTGACCAGCTAATACTTCGAGACTGACCAATTAATACTTCAAGCCTGACCAGCTAAGACTTCAAGACTGACCAGCTAATACTTCGAGACTGACCAATTAATACTTCAAGCCTGACCAGCTAAGACTTCAAGACTGACCAGTTAATACTTCAAGCCTGACCAGCTAAGACTTCAAGACTGACCAGCTAATACTTCAAGACTGACCAGCTAATACTTCGAGACTAACAAACCAATACTTCAAGACTTGCGAACAATTGCACTAAAACATTAATATGACGTCGATATGATGTTTATTTTTCTGGCTATGAGATACCAAATAGATAATCTGACGTGACTTATCCCTGGCTATGAGATGCCAAATAGATAATCTGACGTGACTTATCCCTGGCTATGAGATCCCAAATAGATAATCTGACGTGACTTATCCCTGGCTATGAGATACCAAATAGATAATCTGACGTGACTAATCCCTGGCTATGAGATACCAAATAGATAATCTGACGTGACGTATCCCTGATGCTCACAGACAGCAAGCGTGATAATTGGTGGTTATTTTGACAACTCGAGCAACTTCACCTGGACAGTTATAAACATACGACACAGACAAAATGTCAGTCGTTTGCTTACGTAAATAAAAGTTCAATACTGGTTATTTTTTTAGTTAATGTCATCTGATATTTTGCAAGTGTTGAGTTTTCTATGCCAAGTTCTGATTCTATTTGGGAATTTATTTCACTTGACATTCAAATGAGATTAATATCACTTGACATCTAATATAAACTGTATATATTTTTATTGTTAAGTATCTGTTTACATATGACATTCTAACCAGATCATTTAATGACATCAGTCAAGTCAGTATCGTATAGTCTACTTTTGTTTAATCACTATTTTAGTCCCTCAGGCCATAGGCCATATATAACACGCCAGAATACCTTTAATAACTCGCTGTTTGTTTCTACTTGTAAATCAGATTCTTTTAATGTTAGGTGCGTTTATTTTCAATTGGTTTCAACGTTGCACTGTAACTATATGTTACTTACAAGTTGACTTCCACGATTTATAGAACAATGATCGCCTGGGGCTGAACGGTTAATTGAATGGTGAAATCATTTTATAAGTTTTTGCCACTTGATTTGATGACAGTATAGCCCTCTGATGTTTACTGTTTGTTTCCTGTATCAGAGAAAGGGACTCATGTGAATGCAATCAAAATATCACGTGGTACTTACTATCTGGGATGGGGGGGGCGGGCATGTCAGTCCCCACCCTCGAGCTGTACGTGGTCGTCTCGCTTACAAGTTCGTCAATCAATGATCGATTATTGAAATCAAAGATCAATCGTCCCCTTGACTTTCCATAACAATCAACTCATAGGCCACCATCATGTGACACTTCGTGATGTCAGCAAGTTGAGTCAGTGCGTACAAACAGAGCTAATCAAATGGCACAATTCTCTTTTGTGATGTGCATGGCGAAGATGAACATTGGGGAACGAAAATACAACTGCCAGTTATAGGATTTGTATAGCCTGGGGTTAATGGTAAATGTCGTCATGGAAGTGATATGACACGATGTCGTCATCTAACTGACATGACACTGTGTCATCATGAAAGTGATATGAAACTATGTCGTCATGGAAGTGACATGAAACTATGTCGTCATGAAAGTGACATGAAACTATGTCGTCATGGAAGTGACATGAAACTATGTCATCATGGAAATTACATTACAACTTGTCATTATGAAAGTACATGACACTGTGTCAACATGAAAGTGACATAAAACCATGTCGTCATGAAAGTCACATAAAACTGTGTCGTCATCGAAGTGACATAAAACTATGTCGTCATGAAAGTGACATAAAACCATGTCGTCATGGAAGTGACATAAAACTATGTCGTCATGGAAGTGACATAAAACTATGTCATCATGGAAATTACATTACAACTTGTCATTATGAAAGTACATGACACTATGTCATCATGGAATTGACATGACACCATGTCGTCATGAAACTGACATGTTATAATGTCATGGGGGTGATGACATTACATGTTGTGTTCTTTAGAGAAAAGCTTAAGATGTTCTTAATTAAAATTTAAAAAAAGAAACTTTTGTTCCGATTAGGAAATTCACTTCATTTTAAGAACTCTGTTGATAATTGAAACAATCCACTTTAAATTTCTGCCCAGGAGAAGGAACAACTTGTGCTCATCAGCCCACCAATCACATCTCCTCCACCACATCATCTTCACTTCAATCCACATTTCATGCCCAATTATATCTGACCTTTGTCGTAACAGAGATCAAAGTGAACTCCCGTGACCCCGTTTGGAAAGTTCCCTATCGAAAAACTTTATTTGTACTCGTCGCTTCATTTTGTAGGTGTCTATGTCAAGTGTTAATGTAAAAATTAAAGATTTCTAATTTAGAAGGAAAAAGATAGATCTATAGGTGAGAGAATGAGTGAACTGCATATGTAAAACCTCATAAGCGCCCGTCTCACGTTTTAAATCATATTGAACAACATACTTCAACTTATAAGTTTTAAATTATTTTATTCTTTTTAGTCCACTTATAAAAACGTGGTTTAAAAAAAAATTTTTTTTTAAACTATATTTATTTTATTCTTTTTAGTCTAAGTGTTTGCTATGGTGAGTTTTGTCGCTTCCTTTTGATTATTGATTATTGGAGTATTGATTATGTTCAATATAATACGCATTATTGATTATTGAATTATTGATTATGTTCAATATAATACGCAGCGCGACAAACGTCTGAACGCGACTGAACTCCCCTTGCTGTAAACATGGGGATGTCGTCATCGATGGCTGGGTTGAACTCCGGTGGCACGTGGATGTCAACAATAGTAGACGAATACAGATGATACACAGAGATAAACTAAAAATGCATTAATTTAATTACGGTAAATTCGGTCGATCTGAAATTTTGATACAATGCATTGTCACCCAAGATCTATCTGTGGTAACATTTTGAGATCTCTAGGACGATCAGAAGTGGTTTAATTTTATCTTGGAAAATTTCAAATTTTGCGGACAAGAACGAAAAAGCAAGTTAATTAAAACGTGGTAAAATAGAATTTAGGTGTTCGGGTTAAATTTCTTCAACAGGAAATATACGAGTATGACCGTTTAAAAACGTAAATTTTACTCTATAAAGAAAAATAAATTAAAGATTATACTTATATTACCTAAAATGGTAATATAAATTTAATGGTTAAAAAGGTTTACATAATAAAAGGCATTTAACGGTGCTCTAAAATGTACAAATAAACTTTGCAAACATAAACAAAACTTTATATATATATATATATATACCCCCCCCACCTCCCAACATACAGACACATTTAACTTGTACATTCCATTAATGCGCTTGCTCCATTCTAATGCAACTTTATTTAGTTGATAACATTACTTATTAATTATTAATCTCAAAATTATGAGTCTACGCCAGTCTACGCCAGTCTACGCCAGTCTATGCCAGTCTATGCCAGTCTATGCCAGTCTATGCCAGTCTATGCCAGTCTACGCCAGTCTACGCCAGTCTACGCCAGTCTACGCCAGTCTACGCCAGTCTACGCCAGTCTACGACATCCTGTTGAATGGGTTCACATATATGTTTGTGATCTTTCTCGTGGGGACAAGATGTAAACAATCATGAATTGGCGGGGCTGCCGGTACTCTATACGATTTGATAAGCACTGGACTACGTGGATTGTTTACGAAACTACCATGTTGTGGAGCCAGACAGGAAAGTTAAAGACTTTCAAATATGATACAGTGAGAAGTCTCAGGCCAAAAGAATATGTGTTTAGTTTAGTTTAGTTGTACTCAAAAGTTATATACCTAGGCGATTGGCCTAGGAATTATACCAAATAGTGGCACCAAGGAGTTCTACCTAGGTGTTGTACTTAGGTGTTGTACTTAGGTGTTGTACCTAGGTGTTGTACTTAGGTGTTGTACCTAGGTGTTGTACTTAGGTGTTGTACTTAGGTGTTGTACCTAGGTGTTGTACTTAAGTGTTGTACTTAGGTGTTGTACCTAGGTGTTGTACCTAGGTGTTGTACTTAGGTGTTGTACCTAGGTGTTGTACTTAGGTGTTGTACCTAGGTGTTGTACCTAGGTGTTGTACTTAGGTGTTGTACCGATGTGTTGTACTTAGGTGTTGTACCTATGAGATGTCCCCAAGACGCAGAATTTCTACCTAAGAATTGGACCAAGAGTCTGTACCCTTATGTTGAGCCGAGGAACTCACTAAGAAGGTGTACCATTGAACTGTGCCAGTTGAGCCCTTTTGACTTGTCTATATTGCATTAATTCGCAACTCCTGAAAAAACATTGTCAATTACAGAATCGTATGACACGTATTTCCAAGTTTTCTCTGTATACAAAAGCGTGGTTGATGAAAAGGTCAACAGGTGATTGATCTCATGCCCCACGCCCCCACCACGCCCCCACCCGCCTTGGAGCTGTTTATGTGTCTGGTCGTTGTGCCCCCGGGCGACACAATGACTAATTAACGCTTTTATTAGCCTGAGACAGAGTAGTCGTCATTGTGTGGTTCTCTGGGGCGCCAGGAGCGTGTCTCAGGTTAGAACAACTGTTGGTGAGGGAGATGTGGAATGGGACAAACATGGTCAAAGGTATTCCCTTTGTCCACCTGTGTTGTCTGATGCCTGCCTTTATTGTCTGATGTCTGCCTGTGTTGTCTGATGCCTGCCTGTATTGCCTGATGTCTGCCTGTGTTGTCTGATGTCTCGCCTGTGTTGTCTGATGTCTGCCTGTATTGTCTGATGTCTGCCTGTATTGTCCGATGTCTGCCTGTATTGTCTGATGCCTGCCTGTATTGTCTGATGCCTGCCTGAGTTGTCTGATGCCTGCCTGTGTTGTCTGATGCCTGCCTGTGTTGTCTGATGTCTGCCTGTGTTGTCTGATGTCTGCCTGTATTGTCTGATGTCTGCCTGTGTTGTCTGATGTCTCGCCTGTGTTGTCTGATGCCTGCCTGTATTGTCTGATGTCTGCCTGTGTTGTCTGATATCTGCCTGTGTTGTCTGATGTCATTCTGTAGTGTCTGATGTCAGCCAGTTTTGTCTGATGTCTCGTCTATATTTGCCTTGTCCTTTTGTTTATTTACAAAGTTTCAAATAAATTTCTTGATAGTTGCACCAACAAAAAGATGGCATAGAGTCAATGGGAAAACTGATTAAAAAGATAATTTTATTCATTTTGGGAGTTTAGTTCTCTGTTTTTACCTGATCTACAGTTCACATATTTTCTGTTACAAGACATGACCTCGTCACAGACCTTCTTTTAACCTTTTTATTCTCACTTGACAACAAACACATACCCTAACCGCAACAACATAATGGTGAGAAGCATAAACTCTTTCGAGAACCTCTGATATTATATTGGAACTCTGACATCAGTGATACCATCTGACATCAGTGATACCATCTGACATCAGTGATACCATCTGACATCAGTGATACCATCTGACATCAGTGATACCATCTGACATCAGTGATACCATCTGACATCAGTGATACCATCTGACATCAGTGATACCATCTGACATCAGTGATACCATCTGACATCAGTGATACCATCTGACATCAGTGATACCATCTGACATCAGTGATACCATCTGACATCAGTGATACCATCTGACATCAGTGATACCATCTGACATCAGTGATACCATCTGACATCAGTGATACCATCTGACATCAGTGATACCATCTGACATCAGTGATACCATCTGACATCAGTGATACCATCTGACATCAGTGATACCATCTGACATCAGTGATACCATCTGACATCAGTGATACCATCTGACATCAGTGATACCATCTGACATCAGTGATACCATCTGACATCAGTGATACCATCTGTTTACCCCAAAGCATTGAATGTAAACAATATCCACGATCCCAGTCTATAGTCCAGACCCCAAGGCGAAGACATCAGTTTTTTTACCGCCATTATTGTACAGAGGTCCGTTGTGGCTGAGCTGTTGGGAAGTGATCAAGCGCGCATGTCAACAGGTTTAGCCAAAACTTTAACCATAATAATGTGTAGTATTAACCTTCACCCTAACCAAGTGCAGTATTTTCTCTAAAACTATTTTAGGTTAGTCTTTGTTCCATCTCTATGATAGACGATATTTGTGTACAAGGGACTCCTTCCTTTATTAATATCTTAGTTTCTCAGATACTATTGACACCTTCCTTTCTCTGATTCTATTGACACCTTCCTTTCTCTGATTCTATTGACACCTTCCTTTCTCTGATACTATTGACACCTTCCTTTCTCTGATACTATTTACACCTTCCTTTCTCTGATACTATTGACACCTTCCTTTCTCTGATACTATTGACACCTCGCTTTCTCTGATACTATTGACACCTTCCTTTCTCTGATACTATTGACACCTCCCTTTCTCTTATACTATTGACACCTTCCTTTCTCTGATACTATTGTTACCTTCCTTTCTCTGATACTATTGACACCCCCCTTTCTCTGATACTTTTGACACCTTACTTTCTCTGATACTATTGACACCTTCCTTTCTCTGATACTATTGACACCTTCCTTTCTCTGCTACTATTGACACCTTCCTTTCTATGATACTATTGAAACCTTCACTGGAAACCGCTCCGTAAGAAGCTCAATAGAAGTTGTCATCACTGGAATTTGAGAACCACTTTCAGGGCAACAGTGCACCACACGGCCTTGAGCAACATGTGAGGTGACCTCGCTGGTCAGGGACCGCGTTAATGAAGACCAGCATCTGCGGTGAAGAGCACGTTCTGTTATTGTTTAATGAGGTCAAGTAAAGTGGGTTCCCTTGTTAAGTTTGGGGAACACCCTGCGCTTACGGCGGTGCCTCCCTCTACACTGACGGATTGCTATTTTTAGAAAGGCTAAATGGAAATCCTGAGCTGGTCAGAGAACCTTCTGGAGATCATCCCACCATCAACATCTTCCCGCCTCCCTGTCCTAAGGGTAATGCGATGTCGGATAATTGGCCAGAAAAGAGCGGGAAAGCCAGGGGAAAATCTGGACAATTTTGTTAAGGCTAAGGAGATTTGGTTTCAATAAGAACAAACTGGGCCAACAGGTCATTGGACTTTCGACTTCTCATATTGACCTAAAAACTGCAACATTCAAGGCATAATAACCAACACAATGTTTAGACACTATCAATGAATATTTAATACAAACGAAATAAGATATTACGTGTTACCTACGTTTTTTAAATATCCTGTGAATATTAAAGGTAAATAGCTTTTGGAATGGTTTCTCAAATTCATACATTTGGCAGACACGTCTTAAAAAGATAAAATGACTAACAATCCTGCAAAGATTAATAATAATAAATGAGAAACTATCATGGAATCCCCATGTCAATGAAGTTATTATACATTAAAACAAAACCTTAGGCTTTATTTAAAATTTAAAAAAACACGTTTACAGTTGTATTTAATAATAATAAATTGATTATTTATATAGCGCTGTATCCCAGTAAGGAACTGGGCTCACAGCGCTTTACATGAAAGAAATAACATTCCTATAAGTATTAAATTAACTTTCATATCATAACAAACACAAAAATTACAGTACATTATACATAAGCTACGTTAATCATTTACAAGAAATGTTGTTCCATTAATTATTTAAAATATAAAACTGAAAAGCTATCTCACTTTGGTGATACCTTAAATAGAATATGCATCATCTGTATGGAACCCATCCACCAAAGAGAACATTGATAAACTAGAATTAAAAAAAAAGAAAGTTGCCCGATTCATTACTGGAGAATATTCAAAACTGACAAGAACAACACCATTAGCTAAATCATTAAACCTTGAGACACCATAGGAAAGAAGAACCAAGAGTAAATTAGTAAATATACATAAAGCAATTAATTCAAATTTAGAAATACAACACAAAGATAACTTAATACAACTCTCAGATAATGTTCATTCATCCGTCCGTCGATACGACGAGGACCACTCTAGTCATCCGAGGGTTGTCTGTGCGTGCGCAGATGGCTGATTAGACCGATCCTTGCACTGAAGGTTCGGGAACAGAAGGGACAAGGGACGAGTGCGACATCTCCTGGAGGGTTGACAGCATGGACCTTTCGGGCTTGCCTCTTCTTTTCTGCGGTGGTGATCCGGTTTGCCTCGCATGACCTGGCACCTTCGTGGATGGAAGAGCGCCAGGTGGATCGTTCCATTGCAGCTCGTTCCCACGTGTCTGAATTGATAGCAAACGCTTTCATTGAGTCTTTTAGTGTGTCTTTGAAGCGTTTCTTTTGCCCACCGTGGGACCGCTGGTCATACTGGAGCTCACCATAGAAGATTCTCTTTGGCGGTCTCTCGTCTGGCATTCGGACAACGTGCCCTGCCCAGCGAAGCTGGGTCTGCATCAGGAGGGTGAAGATGCTGGGGAGACCTGCCCTGGTCAGTACCACTGTGTCTGGAATTTTGTTCTGCCACTTTATGCCGAGAATCTTCCTGAGGCTTGTTATATGAAAGTGGTTCAGCTTTCTTGCATGGCGCTGATAAACAGTCCAAGTTTCACAAGCATATAGCAGTGTGGGGAGCACCACTGCCCTGTACACTTTCAGCTTGGTCTGGATGGTAATGCCTCTTCTGTTCCAGACATTAGGGTACAACCTGCCAAAAGTGGAGCTGACATAAGGATAAAAACACCTTTCTTATTCCGTATGCTCACACAAACACATACAAATTTTCTTTCTTCCCGTCCGGAATTCGGGCGTGGAATGGGCTGCCTGAAGAAACCATGAAAACAAAAAGTTTAATATCAACATTTAAAACTCTAATAAGAATGCAGGACTAGACACAAACCATAGATAAGCGTAGGACGCAATAATCCTCTGTATAGAAGGGGCGTCTGTAACATATAATATAATATTATAATAAGATAATATAAGATAAGATGATTAGTTCTTATTTAACAACTTGCCAAATTGTCTACACATTTGTAAGACAAAACTGTTTAGAGGTTGACTTTCTTACAGACGGCCAAATTACCTAATGTTCGATGGGCCAGTGCGTGCTATAAGACGGCCTATAGTGTAGTCAGATGGCCTTGTTAGATGGCCAAATTACACAACGTTCGATGGGCCAGTGCGTGCTATGAGACGGCCTATAGTGTAGAGTTAGATGGCCTTGTTAGACGGCCAAATTGCCCAATGTTCGATGGGCCAGTGCGTTCTATAAGACGGCCTAATAGAGTAGAGTTAGATGGCCTTGTTACTTGTTAGATGGCCAAAGTACCCAATGTTCGATGGGCCAGTGCGTGCTATAAGACGGCATATAGTGTAGAGTTAGATGGCCTTGTTAGACGGCCAAATTACCTAATGTTCGATGGGCCAGTGCGTGCTACAAGACGGCCTAATAGTGTAGAGTTAGATGGCCTTGTTAGATGGCCAAATTACCTAATGTTCGATGGGCCAGTGCGTGCTATAAGATGGCCTAATAGTGTAGAGATAGATGGCCTTGTTAGAGTGCCAAATAATCTAAGGTTTGGTGGCCTTGTTAGATGGCCAAATTACCCAATTTCGATGGGCCAGTGCGTGCTATAAGACGGCCTAATAGTGTAGAGTTAGATGGCCTTGTTAGATGGCCAAATTACCTAATGTTCGATGGGCCAGTGCGTGCTATAAGATGGCCTAATAGTGTAGAGATAGATGGCCTTGTTAGAGTGCCAAATAATCTAAGGTTTGGTGGCCTTGTTAGATGGCCAAATTACCCAATGTTCGATGGGCCAGTGCGTGCTATAAGATGGCTAATAGTGTAGAGTTAGATGGCCTTGTTAGATGGCCAAATAATCTAAGGTTTGGTGGCCTTGTTGGATGGCCGAATAATCTAAGGTTTGGTGGCCTTGTTAGATGGCCAAATAATCTAAGGGTTGGTGGCCTTGATAGATGGCCAAATAATCTAAGGGTTGGTGGCCTTGCTAGATGGCCAAATAATCTAAGGTTTGGTCGCCTTGTTAGATGGCCGAATAATCTAAGGGTTGGTGGCCTTGTAAGATGGCCAAATAATCTAAGGGTTGGTGGCCTTGTTAAATGGCCAGATTACCCAATGTTCGATGGCCAGTGCGTGCTATAAGACGGCCTATAGTGTAGAGTTAGATGGCCTTGTTAGATGGCCAAATAATCTAAGGGTTGGTGGCCTTGTTAGATGGCCAAATAATCTAAGGGTTGGTGGCCTTGTTAGATGGCCAAATAATCTAAGGGTTAGTGGCCTTGTTAGATGGCCAAATAATCTAAGGGTTGGTGGCCTTGTTAGATGGCCACGTAATTGTAAAATAAAATAAGTCTGAAATCCATACCTGTTACAAACAAACACAATCTGATTTTCTAAAGTATATCTATTCCTGGCGAAAGGAGATAATTTCCGATTCCTAAAAATAAAATAAAAATTTTAAAAATAAAGATTAATAAAAGATTTTACGTTAACATTATCTTAAAACAAATAATATTGTATAAATAATAATAATAAAAAAATTCTATTTTATAGTAATTAAAATCTTGCCATTCCGATAACTATCTGTGGAACACGGAGCTCTGAGGTTTCATACGTTCAGAGAACTATCTGTGGAACACGGAGCTCTGAGGTCTCATACGTTCAGAGAACTATCTGTAGAACACGGAGCTCTGAGGTCTCATACGTTCAGAGAACTATCTGTTGAACACGGAGCTCTGAGGTCTCATACGTTCAGAGAACTATCTGTTGAACACGGAGCTCTGAGGTTTCATACGTTCAGAGAACTATCTGTTGAACACGGAGCTCTGAGGTCTCATACGTTCAGAGAACTATATGTGGAACACGAAGCTCTGAGGTTTCATACGTTCAGAGAACTATGTGTTGAACACGGAGCTCTGAGGTCTCATACGTTCAGAGAACTCCAAAAAAATATCGCACTCATTTATACTACGCTCGTATAGTCTCTAAATTAAATTAATTTTTAAAAAGTAAGAAGCGAATTATGGTCCATATATTAGTCATACTTACATATGGTCCATGTATTAGTCATACTTTCATATGGTCCATGTATTAGTCATACTTCCATATGGTCCATGTATTAGTCATACTTCCATATGGTCCATATATTAGTCATACTTCCATATGGTCTATATATTAGTCATACTTCCATATGGTCCATGTATTAGTCATACTTTCATATGGTCCATATATTAGTCATACTTCCATATGGTCCATATATTAGTCATACTTACATATGGTCCATGTATTAGTCATACTTTCATATGGTCCATGTATTAGTCATACTTCCATATGGTCCATGTATTAGTCATACTTCCATATGGTCCATATATTAGTCATACTTCCATATGGTCCATATATTAGTCATACTTCCATATGGTCCATGTATTAGTCATACTTTCATATGGTCCATATATTAGTCATACTTCCATATGGTCCATGTATTAGTCATACTTTCATATGGTCCATATATTAGTCATACTTACATATGGTCCATGTATTAGTCATACTTTCATATGGTCCATATATTAGTCATACTTCCATATGGTCCATATATTAGTCATACTTCCATATGGTCCATGTATTAGTCATACTTCCATATTATCCTTATATTAGTCATACTTCCATATGGTCCATATATTAGTCATACTTACATATGGTCCATGTATTAGTCATACTTTCATATGTTCCATATATTAGTCATACTTCCATATGGTCCATATATTAGTCATACTTCCATATGGTCCATATATTAGTCATATTTCCATATGGTCCATATATTAGTCATATTTCCATATGGTCCATATATTAGTCATACTTCCATATGGTCCATGTATTAGTCATACTTCCATATTATCCTTATATTAGTCATACTTCCATATGGTCCATATATTAGTCATACTTCCATATGGTCCATATATTAGTCATACTTCCATATGGTCCATATATTAGTCATACTTCCATATGGTCCATATATTAGTCATACTTCCATATAGTCCATATATTAGTCATACTTCCATATGGTCCATATATTAGTCATACTTCCATATGGTACATATATTAGTCATATTTTTATATAGTAAATGTATTAGTCGTACTCTCATATGGTCCATAGTTACAGACTCCTAATCCTGTCTCCCTCTATTGATACTTACACGTTTCTGGTTCTATTCTCGAGAACTCTGGGCCAAATCTCATTACCGCAACACTGGAGAGCGTCCTTGACCTTGGTTGGCCATGCTCGCCTCTTACACCTCCCGTCTCTGGTCATTTGTCATTGAACAACTTGTTCGGACAAAGAAGCTACTTACATGAACTCGTGAACCGATCTATGAACATTTCTCCCTCACCGTGTTTTAGTCATTCGTGTTACTAGGTGGCCTGTGGTTTTAGTCATTCGTGTTACTTGGTGGCCTGTGGTTGTAGTCATTCGTGTTACTAGGTGCCCTGTGGTTGTAGTCATTCGTGTTACTAGGTGCCCTGTGGTTGTAGTCATTCGTGTTACTAGGTGCCTTGTGGTTTTAGTCATTCGTGTTACTTGGTGCCCTGTGGTTTTAGTCATTCGTGTTACTTGGTGCCCAGTGATGTAAGTCATTCGTGTTACTTGGTGCCCTGTGGTTTTAGTCATTCGTGTTACTTGGTGCCCTGTGGTTTTTTTAGCTGGTTTCTGGACTAGTACGACTTTGACGTCATGGACTGACCCGTGATGTCTGCTAAGTTTAATAAACTTTTGAGCTGTCAGATTCGGAATACTGCAGTTCACTTATATATTCCTGTAAAAAAGACCATACGAAATCCCTGCCCAGATGTAACACCATGTCTAAAAAATGTCTAATATGGGAATTTCGAGAATTCGTTACTGGGTGATGTTTAAAATATACATAGAGCTATTTTCAAGGACAACTTACTAGCCCGTATACAAGAGTTTCTACTAACTAATTTAAAGTTGTTTTGTCTTGATTGATATTGTTACAGAACACTGCGCTCAAGACAATGTAAAATCTCATGAGTCACTCCAATAGCATCAGCTGCTATATATTTACTTTAACTTTAATCCGAATTTCTTTATGTAGACCCTTATCATCCGAGTCCTAGGGTTCAAATCTTTACTCCAACCTAACCAAGTGTCCATACGTCACCTAACTCCGAGCCAGAGGCGTCGCTAGGAGGGTACGAACAGCACTGGTGACACCAATATGTAAAATTCTGTACGTTCCCGTTATTTGCCACTGGCAGATTCAGAGGAGATCAATTGGTAAACACCCACCGCACTGGGTGACAGCAACCCTACTGACGCCTTTGCCATGAGCTAAACCATTAATATAATAAAAGCCCATGTCATTCCGTAACACTGACGGACATAGTACAACAGCTCATAGCAGTTAAAAAAAAAGAAAGGTATTATTTTGGTTTCGAGATTAACAGAGCGTGTGCTGTTTCTCGCCGTAAAATATTATATGACGTCAATAACCAAAAAAATTATAAAATACTTTGTGTACATTTCAGGAAGTTTAATATTTCATGTTTATCAAACAAGGATAAGTTACTTGGGCTTTTTAAAAAAGTGGGCGCCATAGGCGCCCTACAACCCCTAGTTAGAAATATTATAACTTCTCCAAAAAACCATTAACCCCATGTAATGGACTCGATATGTTAGTATGTATCCAAGCAAGCAGATGGGACAGATACACACAGATACAACAGATACACCCCCTATGATTTCAAACGAATGACATCAATAAAATGACGCTAGGAAGAGACTAGAATCTACATGATCAACATACATTCCTTGAAAATGTCCACTATAGCGTCTGGAAGTTTTGTGTCCGGAAGTTTGATTCACTATTTTATGATGTTATTGACTCCCCGAGTCTGTAAATAACACTGTCCTTGACCTCTGTGAGGTCAGCTCTCTCGTACATCAACTCCACGAACCCATGGATCGGGTGACAGAATTCAAAAGTTCATTGGGCGAAAGATGAACAACTCCGGTCAGAGGGGAGGTAAACCAGGGAACCATCTTAATGTGATTGGCTGCCCCTAGAACTGGTACACATTCCGGGAGATTAGATCCGTTTACTTTTGTCAATCATCAATATTGGTCAGCAGGGGTGTGTGGCAGCGGTCAGAAATTAAAGCGTTTTTCAGTTGACTTTTCCAAAGAGTATGAAATACACTGTTAATCACGTCAGAGAAAATACTCAACGAAGTTTTTGGAGATGGTCGATGGGCTTGGAAAACATCGCCATATTAAAAATCAAATCAAGGAATGGGTTTTGAAAACTCAGAGGCGTAACGTTACACTTCACGTAAAAGGGAATCATGGCTCTTATTTTTTAACGACAACCTTGTATTGGCTGCAAGCAGGAGCTGTATCTAAGTGTGTACGGCCCTTGAGTCCATCAGGAGCTGTATTTAAGTGTGTACGGCCCTGGAGTCCATCAGGAGCTGTATCTAAGTGTGTACGGCCCCGGAGTCCATTAGAGCGCCATATTTTCGTATCTTCTATAAGGCTGGCTCAGTGGGCGCGACTGATGTAGATTTGGTTACAGCATGCAGCTCATGGGCGCAGCATTAAGTGGGGCTTGTTGATTCTCAATCTATCAATCAATTTGTTTTGAATACATTTGTGAAATTTTGATTTCTAACAATCTATAAACAACACCATGGGTTAGGTTTCGTGTTAAAAATATTGACACACAGATATAATTTCTAAGAGAACTAGCGACCAACCTTAAAAAAAAACAAAAACATTATAATTAAGGGAAGTCACTCTAGTTGAAACTGCTAACTTTTCTGTTGAGATTATAAATGACAAACAACTTAATCCTAGCAGACGAGTACGGCGGGAAACTGAGTCCAAGCTTCCCATTGAGTCAAATAAAGATAAGAAAACACTTAGGCATTACTCGGAGGTAAGCGATAGCAGATAGCAGACAACAGACAAAGGCTGATAGGACTTCCGGTTGTACCCATGTGTCATGCAAAATGTCACTTGTTCTGACGTCCGGTTGAACTTTTCCCATTCATTTTTAACATATCGCTCTATCGCTTTGCCCTTGTGTAGGAAAATTTTTTCCCTTTGTAAATACGCGCTTGTGAATGAAAGGTATTTTTTTCCTCTTTTTTTTTCCCTTTCGTCACAAACACTTAGGGGAAGTATTATATTCCGTTTTAACCTGGTCTGTCCTCATAGTAAAAATATTTCAATTACTTCATGGTTCAACTTGAGAATGAAAACATTTCACCTCTACAGACTAGAACATGTCCCCCGCCCCAGAAAGGTAACGCCATTACTCCTCAAAGACATCCAACAGCCCACGATACAACAAAGTCATTCAATAGCCCACAATACAACAAAGACATCCAACTGACTACAATACAACATAGTCATTCAATAGTCCACAATACAACAACGACATCCAACTGACTACAATACAACATAGTCATTCAATAGCCCACAATACAACAAAGTCATTCAATAGCCCACAATACAACAAACAAAGCCTACATGAAGTAAAAGACTTTTCATTTAACAAAGGGAGATAAATCAACATAACAAAAATACAACATCCATAAATGTCTGGGAAAATTAAAGAAAGCCAGAAATTGAGAGTTTTATAACGGCAAGGGAAGGTAACACTTCATTACAAACTTACTGTCTATTCGCACGTCAATTTTGATTGTTGTGTGGCTTTTCTCCACCTTTTATTCAAATCAAAGTTTCAGTTAAAGGGTGATAAAAGAAGATACTTATATGATGAGTGACTAGGTGCGCCAATAAAGGAGTTGTATGATTTTTAGATTTGAAATAACAAAATATTTTTAAAAAAATTAAAACATTTTAAAGTTGTAATTTAAAATATATCTAGAAAATAAATTGAAACATAAAGTTCAAGTAATAAATCAAGTTTTGACTAAAAATCCTTTATGTACGAGACATAACTAAAAGAATGTTCATTATAATACGCAGCGCAAGACCATCCAAATATATAAAATTTGTAGTTATGTGTCGTAAAAGATGTTTAATATAATGCGCACCGATAAGGTATATGTTTATAAAAAGTGTTGTCAATAAATTACGCACTTTATTGCGCGACAGGAAAGGTTTGTACAATATAATACGCACCACGACACTATAGAAAAAAAAGTAAACATGTTACATAGAGATAAATAAAGATAATCTTACAAATTCATTAATTTAATTACGATACATTCGATTTATCTTAAATTTTGACGCATCATTTTTATTATCGGCACAAGTCTGCCTGCAAAATTTTAGCTCGCTAGCTTACGAGGAAAAGGGTTAAAAATCGATACAAAGTTTTTTCGGCACCACCCCTGCCTCAAGCAAGCAGACACCACGAGTTTTAATATAAAGGATTTAATCAGGGCTTTTAATGTCTTTAAAAACATTTTGCTTAGTTACACACTGTCAACAAATTTCAAATTGGGGAAAATTATTAAATTATGTTTCTTCAAATCAATATGCTCAAATATGCATTGTGTTACACACATTGTGTGTGGCCCAATTTGTGGGTGACTACACTGTTTTTGACCCACATTGTGTGTGTGACCCACATTGCTTGTGACCCACATTGTGTGACACCCACATTAGTTTATGATCATTTATTCTAATTGAAATGGCGAGGAAAATTTAAAAAAATAAATAAATCATCAACCTATAGCAAATACGACTTCCGATCTACTTAGAAACCAGGACAGTAAGATGACCAAGTCCAGTAGCAATGACACGAGTTATTCACCTATAGGCTGCTCGTGCCTGGTGATCAAGAAGAGACTTGAAGGACTTCAGGGTCCTTGAAAACCCCAGGGTTGACTATAGGAGCTTAGTGCTCACGAAAACGGAAATGCGGGCTTCCTAACAAAGTGGCTGGTTCTTGTCCCTGACCTTTGCTTTTAGAGTTTCATTCTTGGTATCAGCGGGAAACCAAAGGTTTTAAAATGTGACTCTATCATGAGACACAGTATCATGCACTGATGTGTAATTAACACAGAGATAAGCTACAAATCAGCCAAACTTAGAGAAGAGACCAGAAAGTTTATAAAATGATGGTACCAGTGTTGGTGAATAGAAGTAAGACACAGACTCTCACTATAACAATCTGACAGTCAGGCATGAACCCTAACGAAATTTAAAAAAAAATCATTTCAGTATTTAACGAAGTTGCTATTACAAAATATGTTACTTTTTAATAGAATAAAATTTAGCTATAAATATGGAAGCTACAATTTAGTTAATAAAATATAAAGCCTTATCCTCAAATGTGCAAAATACAAAATTTCATTTCGTAGCCGAACTTATGAATGGGTTTTTGTTGTTTTTAAAGTTATTATGGAGAAAATGATTTTTTTTTAAACATGTTAGTCTAGAAAGTATTTCACAAATGATTTGGGGAAAAAAAAATTGAGTGAGCTGATCTTTATGTTTATAACTAATAGTCCCTCTCAAAAATTGAACAGACGTTTGCTGACTGTACAAGTGGTAAAAATGGTTCAAACAAGCCTGTGACATTATTTATCAATCTATATCTGCGGCACTTGAAAAGTATTGATCGACAAGGAAGTTATTCTATCTTAGCTAATATAAAGTTCTTTGTTTGAACACAAATCAATGATTTGAGATTTCGAATTTGTGACATTTGGCAACGAGCAATTTCAACCAATTTTCTAGACCAGCTGCCGATAAATTATCAAACTTAAATTGAATGATTGTACTCTACTCGTTACACAATTTCCCTCGACATTCCAAAAATAGGATTAAAGAAAAGGCACACAAAAAAATCAAACAAGAAAGGAAGAGTAAAACAACATGTTGTCTTATGCCACATTGCGTGGCCTCACTAGTATTTATCATCACAGAAGTTATGTTCTGTCACTAGTACCTGGCATAGCAGTTCTGTTGTGTCACTAGTAGCTATCATCACATAAGTTCTTTGTGTCACTAGTAGCTATCATCACAGAAGTTCTGATGTCACTAGTAGCTATCATCACAGAAGTTCTTTGTGTCACTAGTAGCTATCATCACAGAAGTTCTGTGTGTCACTAGTAGCTATCATCACAGAAGTTCTGATGTCACTAGTAGCTATCATCACAGAAGTTCTGATGACACTAGTAGCTATCATCACAGAAGTTCTTTGTGTCATTAATAGCTATCATCACAGAAGTTCTTTGTGTCATTAGTAGCTATCACGCCATTTAGAATTGAAGAAATATAACTTTTGTTTTGTGTTGCCACACACATATATTTTTTTTAAAATTAGTATTTTTTGCATTGTTGGCATGCTGCAAGCTATAATAAATAGTTGATAATAAATGACACCATAGTATAATAATAAAGACACCTAGAGATGTGAACTGGTATGTATAAAAAAGTCAAAGTAATCAGTGGCGTACACTGTAAAAAATCTTACCGTAAAACGACAGTAAGTTATCGTGTACTAGCTGCCATTAACTAAGCGCTTTTTAACGGTAACTTACCGCAGCGATAACTTATCGTTTTTGGCTTACCGTTATTTTACGACGGAATGTCGTAAACTCTTAGGATACCGTTAACGTTAAGTTAACATTTTTTTTTAAAAAACGATAAACCCCCCCCCCTCCATTTTAGGGCAGTCCCCCCCCCCTCATTAATACAGCCCTTGTTTTAACATTAGCTACTAATAAGCAATACAAACTGGACGCAAAAAAATGAGATAAGTATTTTAAAAATTAATACATTTTTTTTATTAAGTCCATTCAGGTCATAACAGTATCAACATTCATCTTTGTGTACATTCAAAGTCTGAGAGATCTCTTATTACGCTTGCAACTTTTCTGCCAATGCCTTCTTCTGTTGCTTTTCCTTTACTGGGTGTGCTGCTGCCATTTTCTTTTATCTTGCATCCACCTAATTGAAAAAGAAAGGAATAACAGGTTTATTAAATTCTGTAACTGAAAATACATTTAAAGGAAAGCTTAAAATGTAAAAACACACAATACATTGATAGCAGTAAGTGTTTTTGAAAATTACATGTTCAACCAGAGCATTTCAAAGCATCCAAGGTTGAATACAAAACCAGTCATTGTCATAAAAAAAAATAAAAAAGAAAAGAATTAAAACCATTTCATAATTTTAAAACATTTTTAAAAATTTATTTATTTTTTAAAAATTTTTTTTAAAATTTTTTTATTTTTAATAATTTTTTTTTAAAATTTTTTTTTAAATTTTTTTTTAAAAATTTTTTTTAATTTTTAAATTTTTTTTTAAATTAAAAAAAAATTGAAGGTTTTCTTAAAATGGGCAAGAAAAATTTGATAAATTAAAAGTAATAACAAAACTTTAAAAAATATTTTTAAATAATTGGTGAAAAAACTTAGTTATTTCAGCTTCCAAGAGAAAGCTGCTTCTCAAAAAACAGTTTTGCTATAAGTTTCTTGTTGGCTGAATAAAAGGGCACACATAGATGGGTTAATGAATACTAAACCTCCTTGGCTAAGATTTCAACAAAGAAGTATAACAATAATAACATGACTAGAAGAAAACGATTCAGAAGACAAAGTAGAAAAAAGACAACACAAAATTTAGTTTATTAACGTTTAAAGCCCCATAAGGTTTTCGGTAAACTTCCGCCTCAGTCCCGTAAGGATTTCCCTTTAATTGCGATCAACTGGTTATGCAATTTAAAAAAATTACGGAAAATGTATTTATATTATTATTATCATACTGACTTCATCTTTTAGGATAAGAATGGTTATTTTATGTATCCAAAAGACCGACTTGAGTTTAATACTAATTTTATCTGTAGTTTAGTACTATTATATTTACAAAAAAGCATAGCAAAATCACATCTTCAAAATTTTTTTAAAAATTAAAACACGCACAACTTTGCGAATGGAGCGATAACACTAGCAAAGGCAACCGTCGCCATTTACGGAAGTCGACTAAAGCTTCTCTCACTAAATGAAGAATTTCTTTTTTTTATGATCTCATTACTAAAGAGTGCCATCGAGGCGCGCATTACCGCGCTTTGGGATTAGAGACAAGGCGCGCATTACCTCGCTTTTGGGCATTAAACGTTAAAATTATCTATATAATCTGGAAAGAGCCTTTACTAGTTAATCTTAACATCTGCAACCATAAGGCGGAGAGGGACGCATACCAGATAGTTAAAAACTTGTTCATAGAGGGAAAATTAATTGTGGAAAAAAGGAAAATTAGAGTAAATACTTCTGAAATGAAATTTACAAATACATTTAATCACATATGAAAACATAAATTTCTAACCTTTGCAAAAACTCCAAAGTTGAGATTGCTTCTGTATCATATTTAATGTTGAATGTGTAATAGGCACCGCAGAGGCAACCAACAGCCTTTAGAAAATCATTCTCATCAGCATGGATGACTACTTTGCCATCAATGGAAAGCATCCAGTCCTCAACTCCCATGAGACTGTTACCTAGAAACAAAATAACAATTTACTAGTGCAAAACATTAAAACCATGTAAGTCTTACCCTAAGACAAGGGTATTCAAATGAAAGCAACTTTTCAAGTTTTATTTTAAAAAATTAATGTGAAAACGTAAAGGAAACCAAAAAAAAAGTGTTTAAATTCACTAAATATTTCACATACCCCTTAGAATTAGATGAGGTGTAGGGGGCAAAGATTTTTCTTCAATTTCCTCCAGTGCTGGCAGGCTTTAAAAAAAAAGAAATAGTACAAATCAAATCATGGTACAACAAAAGTCAAAGGGTATCTGTAATACACTCCCAAAGAACTTTTTGACTTGAAGATATTCACTTAACTTTCAATAAAACGTGTAACCCTATAAAATTAAGTAGAGTCATTGAGATGGGATAATAGAATATTTTATATTTTAATATATAGAAATTACTCAAACCCCAATTTTACTGATATGTAGGACAAAGAATAATACATAAAAATAAAATTTAACTATGAAACATATTAACCTTAGAATAACAAGGTTCTATGTAAACTTTTGGTCAAACCAAGATATTGGCGTTTGAAAATTTGATATTATGTAGGGCCATATAGAATTAGAACCTTCAGTTATTCTAAGGTGGCGATATGTAAGCAAAATCTAAATTAACAAACAAGATGCTATTTCCACTTACTTTACTTATGATTTAAAACAAAAATATTGTAGCACTCTAGAGTAAAATCAGAATACAATCTCACATGTTAAATAAGTGTAATTATGACATAATTATTAATCACAAAAATAAGCTTTCAAAATAAAATCAACTTACCATTTCAATATGAAGTCCGAATATTGAACACTTTATCTTGGTATTATATCCACCGTGACATTATACGCCTTGACTAATCTGTAATCAAAGACCACCTTATTTCTCTATTATCTGAAATGGAAAGTGAAAAAAAAAGAACTTTATGATTAAAACAAATCTGATAACTGCACAGCTAGTAAGAGATCTAAATGCTCTGATTGATTTTTAGTCTTAGCCAAAATACAAATTATATATTATCTAGTTTTGACAAAATTAGGGTGACAATAATCTTAACCAACACCTTAATAATAAAAAATAAATGTTAAATCTCTAACTAACGTTTAAATGTACACATGGTTTAAATATCTCAACTGGCATTAGAACAAAAAAATATTACCGTGATTTATAAACTGATAAACTTATTTATAATATAACTTTAAATCAGCAAAACATTCAATTTGAAAACATTCAAATTTAACACCTTTCATGACAGACCTTAAAGTGGTTATCCATCTTTTTATTGTATGCAATGGTCATTCTGTAATCAAAGACCTCCCCTTTTGTTATTGTAAAAGACAGAACCTGAAATTTCAAGTAAAAATAATTAATTAAATGATTACAAATAACAATTTTCCTTTTGTTACAGAATTTATACATGTGTAACATAACTACATACCTATTAAAAATTAATAAAATGTAAACAGTTTTTAATATAATTAGACTACATCTACTTAATTCTGTATAATAATATTAAAAGACATGAAAAATATTCTGCATATAAATATTTATATGCCATACACTGACTTTAAAGTTGACAAATGATAAATTCTCGTAACTTTTTCTAGACTCATACTTTCATTACTGTTTAGTTTAAAATGTATTAATACTTACATATCGGTAGTGGTAATGTTAAAGCATATAATTTGCCAAGATTTGTATTGTTCAGTTAGTTTAACCTAGACTCCCTGTTTCATGTGACCTTTACCTGAAACCAAGTTTTTTTGAAAATATGTCATAGATGTCAGGAAGAGTCCTAACTTACATAAACTTAAGGTATTATTAAGCGTTATTAAACTTATTAAACTTAAGTGTTATTCGCACGGTTTTGGCAGTGCAAATAATGCCCAACATTATCCGCACGGTAAACCGTGCGGATATACCGTGCGGACAATGCCTAGCGTTATTCGCACTGCCGCATGGTTTTGACTGTGAGAATGATGCCAAACGTTATCTAAAGGTCTTGGACTTGGGTAATGCATATAAAAATGATAATAAAAATTAACAAATAATACTAACAGTCACTGTTACTGACTATCACTTAAAATTTTAAAATTTTGACCGTGAGAATAATGTCGAACAAATTCAATTGTCATTTTAACCGTCTTTCAAGTGTCTGGAATCTTATATTTGTATCCATTTTAGCAATAATCTGAGCGGACCTGCATATCGTTTGTTAATGATTAATCATTAATTAATTAATTAGTAATACTGCAGATTTAGCTGATATAAAACTATACTTTTATTAACTGTTCCAGTGCAATCAACTTTGTATTTTTATTCTGTATAATTATGAAGTAACTTTTTATTAACTTTCATACATAATATTTAATTGGACGAGACTCTGTAATGAAAAAGAATAATTATTATTCTCCCCAAAACTAGCATTGTACCTGTGGTCAACATAAATCCATTAAGTTAATTTAAAGCATGAAAAAACGAAAGACGATACAATGGTATAGCCAGTATAGCATAAAAATTTTAAAGTGAGAGTCTGTAACAATGACTGTTAGTAACAGAATAGATAAGACAGGCATGGATGGGGGAAAAAATCAAATGTTTCTGGGAAAGCGCCTGCTTGCGCGTTTGCAAACATCCTCACTGTGGTTGTAACTTAAAAAAAAAGAAAAAAGTAAGACTGTCCTAGGATTGGATCCGCTTACCAGTACCATTATGATAAATTGAACTAAGCTAGATTAACCACTCAACTGGAGAAGCTGATGAAAATATTTGTTATTTAAAACTTATAAGTAACTATCATTAAATGCACACTAATAAATTTTTATGGCAATGGTACTTTAAAATTTCACCAATCATGAAATTGTAATATGTGTTAGCATATAAATTACACATTTTAGCCTAAATCGAGTGATATCGGCCATTATTTTGTCTACACCGGGCGCGTTTTTTTTTCATCGTGACCAGTCACTCTAAGTAAGACGCAGACGACCCGTGCAGATAATATCTGCATTATCCGCACGGCCAAAACCGTGCGAATAATCACTTCGTAAACTTAAAGCAGCAAATTAATGTAATAAACTTGTGGCATATGTAGTAGTTTAAATTTTAAGGCATAACTATATTAAAATGGATGCTTGGACTGTGATTAGGACTTATAGATTTATTAAAGATCTCATGAATATTCCAAAGCATCTTATGCTTCTTTTTACCTGATCCTCATCGGATTTACAACTTCACAAGAATCTTGGTAAAGAATTAGCCAAAAAACATTTTCATTATTAAAAAAGGGATTTGATGTATACAATTTGCCATCCACTAAATCTTCAAACACACCATTTACAAATTGTTTGTAAAAAGAATTGCTATGGACATTTTAAAAAAAATTGAATATTTGTATATCTTAGTCTACCAATACCTTACTACAATATTAATTCTATCTAGTGGTCTTCTATTTATCAACTGTAAATGAATACTGAGATAATTATTATGGGCTTATGAACACAGTGCGTTCTATTATAGCTAAAATATGTTAGGCCACTTCTCACCCTCTCTGTCAACTCAAAAGCCAATACTTAACTATTTTTAAAAGGCTATTGGGAATATTTTTGAAACTATAATGGCAGAAATTATTCTCTAAAGTACCGCCATGTGCTTTGTAAATATTTAAAATCTTATAGGCCTATGGTGCATTGCACATCGTGCAAATTAAACATGCCTCGGACTAGACCCCTCTACCTATAGGTCTTGCCAAATATTTAGGCACACTCCATCACCAGCTTATTCTATATTTTCTATTTCAAAATTAATGCCTATTGACATTTGCTATGCATTAATGAACATTGACCATTATTATATTATTGAAGCTATTGACAATCTAATTGTAACAGATACAAACTATTGACTAAAGTGTCTAAAGCATGACCGTGTCAAGCCATGTGCTTTGGACCTTGGACATATTTTAAGTCCTATACGTTTAAGGTATATTGCACACCACGCAAATTTAATATTTAAATTTCTTGAACTCTTCTACTCTGCCTGTAGACCGTCATGAATTTATATTATTTTCATTAATAATACTAATGACAACTTAAATGTAATGGACATTAACTATTCACTAAAGCATGGCCATGGGCCATGTGCTTTGGAAATATTTAAAATCTTACATTTCCTAGTGTGCTATGTAATCCATGCTAATTTACTATTACTCGTACTTGTTACACTTTCCCTATAGTATAGTTTTAGGCTTTAACTTTAACTTTAGGCCTTGCCAAATATTTACACCCACTACATCACTGGCTTATTTAATATCTGAATCTGCTATTCAAAATATGCTAGTTAATGACTATTACTATTTTTATTGGTAAAATATAAAACGAAGTGGGTAGACACCGCGCAATGCGCGGCATCCACTGTAAAGCTTGGGTGTCGCGTAAACGTGACGTCACATTTTGCTCTTACTACTTTATAAGATTTTTAAAAATTCAAATCGGTACATGAGCTTCTGTGGTCTCACGGTTAGGACATTAGATTCTTGAACTCTAGGTGTCAGGTGGAGTTCGAGTTTCGTTTGAGTCTTTTTTTTTAAAAAGTTTGTAGTTTCAGTTTTAGGGTCTGGGTTAGGTTTAGTTGTCTATTTTTTAAATTAAAATAGAAAAAGAGTTTCGTTTGAGTCTTTTTTTTTAAGGTTGTAGTTTCAGTTTTAGGGTCTGGGTTAGGTTTAGTTGTCTATTTTTTAAATTAAATTAAATTAAATAGAAAAAACAACAAATATAATATAGCAACCAAAAATATGATTTATCGAGCGCACCGTTCTCTTTGCTTTTACCAAATTAATTTTAAAATCATAAATCTTTAAGCTATTAAGGTGGACTAGGGTATACCAAAATAAACAGACTGTGTATTGCGTGTCATCCACCCAACTGAGTGGACACCGCGCGTTACGCGGTGTCTACCAGCGGCCAATATAAAATGCAATTAAAACTATTGACACATTTAGTTGACACTTACTACTCAGTGACTGCCGAGAATGAATCATAAAACAAATAAAATGACCATGGCCATGGCATGTGCCGTGGACCATTAAAAATGTTTTCAATCCTTACAACTGTAAGATTAAAATTAGTATTAGGTTATGGCATATTTAAATACGGCCATACAATCTTATGAGCAATAAACAATAGATCAATAGAAGCAGTGAATAATAAGCCTGATATAGTTCGACTCAACTTAAACTTTTTTTTAACACAATGGCGGCTTATCGTCATGCCGTCAAAATACTATCAATTGTGAATTGGGGCGAATTTAATTAAATTTAAACGGCTGAAGCTATAAAAATAGATATATAACCATTTCAAATGAAATAATTACCTGTTTCTTAATAATTCAATTATACAATCAAACGCAAAGACGAAATTTATACTTAATATACTGACGAAATATCAACTAAAGAGTAATTCCATTGTCAATTTGTCGATTCTAGAAGGGCGGAAGTTTCTCATTAAGACAACTGATTTTTAAAAAACACCACATGTATACATCGGAACAATATTACAAACATATTGAATAAAAATAAACAAATTTAGTATAATATTAAAGAAAACTTATTTATTTTCTAGTAAATATTTAATATTTACTTATAAACATTTAAAATATAAACATGTTGCAATTTTTTGTTTAAATAAAACAAATTTAATGTACGGAATGGATAATGAGTAAAAAATTGTCTTGTTAGTTTTACCGTTCCAATATAAAAAAATATATAATATAATATATATTAAAGCTTTTAAATTTAAAAATATAAATGATAATTAAATATTTTTTAAAAATATTTTTAAAAATTAAATTTTATTATTATTATTATTATCTTATTATTATTTTTTTAAACTTGAAATCTTACCTGGAGTGTTCTCAATTACTTTCAATTCAAAAAATGTATTGCGATAGAATACAATAATAATAAAAATATTTTAGGGCTGTTAACGATTAATTAAAATTTAATCGTTATATTTTGAAAAACTAACAATTAATTAATCTTTAATTTCGATTAAAGCCAAAAAATTAAAATGTATGATGTCATAAGTAACGCCTATTAAACGTTCTTGTTGAAAATCTAAATAACACTGGAATGTCTCCTTTATTACTTTATATGTCATCTTTTCACCAACTTCGCAAAAAGACAAGTATGTTGGCATTATTTGGTTCAAGTGATGAGCGGGTCTAATTGACAATATAACCAGCCGATCTGGACAATCCTTCACTTGGAACTGGAGTAACTGGTATGCACTAACCGGTCTTGTCAAGGAATTGCATTATCGGATATCGGTGTTCATTAACTTTCCACCATTGTAGAGGGTTAATGGATTCGGGAAGTTTCATCTCCATTTTGTAACGCTGTAATTCATCAGAAGAGCTGTGGTCATTTTCTGTCTCTGAGTCAGACTCCATTACTGCCATTAGCTTAATAGGCTTTTCATTTGGTTTGATAAGTAGGCGAAGTGTTAGAACCATGGTAGGCAAAAGTTTTCAACATTTTGAATATTCCCGTCAGTCAATAGTTTAAAACCAAAATGTTCATGTAATTTATCAGGCACTATTTTTTTATTTATTTATTTTTTTTTAATTTAAATTTTTAATTTTATTTTATTTCATGACTTTCAATAATTTTTAAGTGATGGGTCGACTAATCGTTAAAAAATAATTTAATCGTTAATATTTTTAAACGATTAATCTAGAAATTAATCGTTAATTTCCGAAGCCCTAAAATATTTATATTGAATAGCTTAAATAAGAAAAACAAAACTTCATTAATTAATCATTATGGGTTCAGGGCCAAAACGTTGCAACATTTTAAATTTAAAACCCCTACAGTATAGATTTTAGTCTGAATCATGCCAAATGTTTATCTATAATATTATTATGTCAGAACTCGATAATTTGTGGGGAAAAATGTGTCTGTTCCCATGTGAAATAATTAATACTGATTTTTAAATTGAGATAGATTACCTGATACGCATTGCAGTAATGGCAGAAGAAAAAGATATTCAAAGAAAACTTGAAGTAATTTTTATATTTTAAAATAAAATACTATACACCTTTACTTTGCGAGAGTGTAGGCTTACTCAACAGCTTTCCAAAATTTCATTGCGATCGGGTGAATAAAATAACATTTTTTTAGCTTACATAAGAAAAGAAAACACATTAAGGTTCACCGGCCTAATTAGTGCAAGTATAATTTAAAATTAAAACCCTTATAAGACTAATCATATTTTGAAGGAAATCAATTATTTATTAAAAATTATTTATAGTATTTAATACGAAAGCTGTAATTATATTTAAAATCATGATATTAGTAATAGTATATTACTAATAAATACAACGGCATATTATTTCGTAAGGACCAAAGAAAAAAAAAGAATTAAATGTAAGGTAAGACTAGACTGCTAATACTAATACTAGGACTTGAGTTTACGACTTTCGAATGATCACTCTTTACCACGTTTTTTAATAACTTACTTTCGTTCCTTTTTGTCTGTTTGTCTGTCCGTAAAATATTTTTTTTAAATAGCTCATATAAGAGAAAAAAAACGCCACTTTGGGCACCAGGTCAAAATATTTGTCACTGTCCTTCACGGTAGTAAACTCAACAACCTCCAAAATGTTTATGTCTATCGGATAATATAATGTTTAGTAACCCATAAAACGTCTTGCATTCATTTATTTATTTACTGTATTGAAAATATTTATAGACGAACATTGATTACACTCCATTACTGTTAAAAAAGGGAAAACAGTGAAAAGTAGTCATTTACAACCATTTAGCGTTAAATAACAGTATAAATGTGTTAAAAAAACATTATATTTTTTACAGTATAAATTAATACCGGATTTTATTGTAAATGAACTTAAATTACATTACGTTACTGTTTTAAAAAAAAACAGTAAAAAAAAATTCATTTACAGCAGTTTAGTGTAAAATAACGGTATAAACGTGTTAGAATACATTGCATTTTTACAGTGTAGCAACGAGTTGGCATCGGGGCAGTTGCCAAGGGCGCCAGCTCAAAAGGGCGCCACTAAATCTCTTTTTTTAAATTTGCATTTAAATAATTACAGTCGGACCTCTCTAAGTCAAACTCAAAGGACTTGAAAAAGAAATTCGACTTACGGAGTTTTGTAGTTAGGGAAAATGGCGTAGAAGGCGCCGATTAATCAAGGACAATGTAGATATTGAGAGGGGGTGGGGAACAGCCATACCGGCTATTCTACTTGATAGGAAAGAAAGGCAGTGTCTATGTTCCACATTAAAGGAGCCAACTTGTTTTGACATGCCGACATAAGCCCGTGAGAGGAGACATCTTCCTTCCCCTCCCCCACTTTACTCCCTATCTGCGCCTATTACGCCAGTTTTCCTAATTGGAAAACCGAAATAAAAAAAGAACAATTTATAATTGAAATAAAATGCTTTAAAAACCAAATGATTGAACAACTGCAAAACAAAAACGACAACAACCCGATGACATGTTTCATTTAGATCTTCTAAATGTTCTCGCTACATGGGAATTGTACGAATCATACCAAAATATCGAACTAGCTCTGAAAAACATTTCTTACAGTGCCAACCACAATAGCCACTTTTGAAAGGAGTTTCAGCAAACTAAAAATTATCAAAAATTACTTGAGATCGACTTCAGGTCAACAACGCACATAATCTATTGCTCTTCTTTCCATCGAAAGTGAACTTACCAGTCAAAAAAACTTGGATGAAATAATCACTAATTTTACAAACATTAAAGCAACAAAAGTTAAGCTTTGAACCTTTGATATATGATATATGAGTGGATCGTTGGAGTGTTACTTAAATTATTTACTTTTAATTGTGAGTTTCTATCGTTATGCATGAGATAATGAGTATGAAACATTGACACTATTGTTTTTATTTATAATACACGTTACTTCAAGTTTTGCTGTAGTCTTTATTAACGCAACAATATCCCGTTTTATCCACCAATTTATTTGGTATTATTTAGTAAACTAGCGTATCACCCGTAAAAAATGACGGAAGTTTTCAAAATAAATACACATCAGATTAAAAAATAACGTAATACAGAAATTTCATTTATTTTAGTTATTTTTATTTGATTCATTCATTATCTTATTGAACAATTTTATGCGGAACGTTCGAAAAGAGTTATATTTGGTGCAGTAATTTTTGGTGCGCACTATTGAACAAATCAGCATTACATCCAAGAAGCATTTACATCCATTACGGGAATTATGTATGCTGATGATAATAAACTGCAAATTAGTATTGTTCCTGTCTTATTCATTTGTTATAATCACGTTGTATGACTGTCACTGTCAGACTAAGTAATTATTGTCATAAAATAAAATAATAGAAATTCAATTATTTTTTTTTAAAAATGACAAAATTGCAAAGCTGAAACTTGTCAATTTATCAAGGGCGCCAAAAATAAATTAGCCAAGGGCGCCAAAAACCTAGTTACGCCTCTGAAAGTAATATTAGAAATACCCTGAGATATGAACTGGTGTCTAACAAAGTCAAACGATTTCAACTGGTGTGTAACAAAGTCAAACGATTTCAACTGGTGTGTAACAAAGTCAAACGATTTCAACTGGTGTGTAACAAAGTCAAACGATTTCAACTGGTGTGTAACAAAGTCAAACGATTTCAACTGGTGTGTAACAAAGTCAAACGATTTCAACTGGTGTGTAACAAAGTCAAACGATTTCAACTGGTGTGTAACAAAGTCAAACGATTTCAAACTCACTTCTTTTTTTTAAAAAAGGTTTATTTTTTATTTATTTATTGATTTTAGCATTAATATATTTTTTTATGTTTTGATCCGAATTCCAATCTATTTCTCGTTATAAGACATTACCGTAACAGCCTGTGACATACTTATGTGACCAATTATGTTATTACAGTAACAGCCTGTGACATACTTATGTGACCAATTATGTTATTACAGTAACAGCCTGTGACATACTTATGTGACCAATTATGTTATTACAGTAACAGCCTGTGACATACTTATGTGACCAATTATGTTATTACCGTAACAGCCTGTGACATACTTATGTGACCAATTATGTTATTACAGTAACAACCTGTGACATACTTATGTGACCAATTATGTTATTACAGTAACAACCTGTGACATACTTATGTGACCAATTATGTTATTACCGTAACAACCTGTGACATACTTATGTGACCAATTATGTTATTACAGTAACAACCTGTGACATACTTATGTGACCAATTATGTTATTACAGTAACAACCTGTGACATACTTATGTGACCAATTATGTTATTACAGTAACAACCTGTGACATACTTATGTGACCAATTATGTTATTACCGTAACAACCTGTGACATACTTATGTGACCAATTATGTTATTACAGTAACAGCCTGTGACATACTTATGTGACCAATTATGTTATTACAGTAACAGCCTGTGACATACTTATGTGACCAATTATTTTATTACAGTAACAGCCTGTGACATACTTATGTGACCAATTATGTTATTACAGTAACAGCCTGTGACATACTTATGTGACCAATTATGTTATTACAGTAACAGCCTGTGACATACTTATGTGACCAATTATGTTATTACAGTAACAGCCTGTGACATACTTATGTGACCAATTATGTTATTACAGTAACAGCCTGTGACATACTTATGTGACCAATTATGTTATTACAGTAACAACCTGTGACATACTTATGTGACCAATTATGTTATTACAGTAACAGCCTGTGACATACTTATGTGACCAATTATGTTATTACAGTAACAATCTGTCGGATAGGGACGCCGACAGGAACGATAACTCGACCAATTTCAAAATCACTACTTTATTGCAACACTAATCAAATGACACAAAGTAGAGTACGTTGCTCAGCATTGAGTTCATTGACTTCATTGAGTTCATTGACTTCATTGACTTCATTGACTTCATTGACTTCATTGACTTCATTGACTTCATTGACTTCATTGACTTCATTGACTTCATTGACTTCATTGAGTTCATTGAGTTCATTGACTTCATTGACTTCATTGACTTCATTGACTTCATTGACTTCATTGACTTCATTGAGTTCATTGAGTTCATTGACTTCATTGACTTCATTGACTTCATTGACTTCATTGAGTTCATTGAGTTCATTGACTTCATTGACTTCATTGACTTCATTGACTTCATTGACTTCATTGACTTCATTGACTTCATTGAGTTCATTGAGTGTGTTTCACAAATTTTACGAAATGCTATGTTCAGCAGATTTATAACAATTACTAATCTTCTCATTCATCATAGAATTAAGTAAAGCCATAACACAATCACAAAGAAGCCTTGACTAAAATCTTGATGCGAGTTCGCTCTTTCTCATACTCTCCACCCATAACATTCTACGCGTGATTAATTTACTCATACTCTCTACCCTTAACATTCTACGCGTGATTAATTTACTCATACTCTCTACCCTTAACATTCTACGCGTGCTTAATTTACTCATACTCTCCACCCTTAACATTCTACGCGTGCTTAATTTACTCATACTCTCCACCCTTAACATTCTACGTGTGCTTAATTTACTCATACTCTCCACCCTTAACATTCTACGTGTGCTTAATTTACTCATACTCTCTACCCTTAACATTCTACGCGTGCTTAATTTCCGCGTCCTATTTATTGTATCTAAAAACATTTCATATTCACCTCCTCATATTATCCACCCAATCAGAGTCATATAACTAATAGAATGTTACCCAACCCTGTGGCCAAACTAACAAACACCAACGCATTATCATGTGTTTTCCCAGACTTTGTGTATTTCGGTGATTTGAAATTTGATGCATTTATGCACATCCGGGTCATTTCGAGATTTTCACATCGGCTGGACGGGATCTGTTCTAAGTTTATGACTTCGATAACTGTGATGACTCCGATAACTGTGATGACTCCGATAACTGCGATGACTCCGATAACTGTGATGACTCCGATAAGTGCGATGACTCCGATAACTGTGAAGACTCCGATAACTGCGATGACTCCGATAACTGTGATGACTCCGATAACTGTGATGACTCCGATAACTGTGATGACTCCGATAACTGTGAAGACTCCGATAACTGTGATGACTCCGATAACTGCGATGACTCCGATAACTGTGATGACTCCGATAACTGCGATGACTTCGATAACTGTTAAGACTCCGATAACTGTGATGACTCCGATAACTGTGATGACTCCGATAACTGTGATGACTCCGATAACTGTGATGACTCTGATAACTGTGATGACTCCGATAACTGTGATGACTCCGATAACTGTGATGACTCCGATAACTGTGATGACTCCGAAGACTCTAATGAATGCAAATACTCTTATCTCACGTTTATTAACGCAAAGCCCCACAACGGATTTCGTTGATGGGGTTCAACAACAGAGGGCATGTCGGGTAGAAAAGCATCTTCATTTACAATTAATTCCTTTCAACCGGAAGCAAAAGATTATTGTTTGTTATTCTCCAAAGTTAGGTCAATCGAATTTAGCCATGTGTTATCCAAGGTCACCGTGACCCGCGACCACCTACATACGTCAACATGTCAACCTCCGGGGAAGTTAAATTAATGAAAAGCGGATCAAAACATGTTCGTTGGATTTTTTGCTTCTGTTTTCTTGCCAGTGAGGAGAGCCTGGAATATTCATGTCACTCTACACTTGACCACAAAATGACCAACTGATTATATGCCTGGTAGGAGCTATTGACATGTTTGTGTAGGACTTATTGACATGTTTGTGTAGGACTTATTGACATGTTTGTATAGGACTTATTGACATGTTTGTGTAGGAATAATTGACATGTTTGTGTAGGACACATTGACATGTTTGTGTAGGACTTATTGACATGTTTGTGTAGGACTTATTGACTATCTAGTTACTGAACTCTCGATCTATTCGTACTACATTCAATCTTGACTTAGTCTAACCATTTCATTGACGAAACCACTAGTTAAATTTCATTTTTTCCGTTTTCTTTGTATAAAGATTATTGGAATATTTTTATTTTTAAAATTAATTCTCACAAAACTTTTTAAAAAAAAGATATATTTTGTTTTCCTTTTTTTTACCACGTTTTTATTAACTCTTTTTCGTTCCTGTGGCATTGTTTGTCTGTCCAAGATTTTTCAAATCTGCCAACGAAAATTAAACCACTTCTGATGGTCCTAGAGATCTCAAAATTTTACCACAGATAGATCTTGGATGACAATGCATTGTATCAAAATGTCAGATCGATTGAATGTACCGTTATTATATTATTGAACTTTTTAGTTTATCTATATTTTATTATATCTTGCTTTCGTGTCTATCTGTCCGCAATTTTCCAAATTTGCCAACGTAAAATTAGACCACTTCTGATGGTCCTAGAGAGCTCAAAATTTTACCACAGATAGATCTTGGTTGACAATACATTGTATTAAAATTTCAGATCGATCGAATGTACCGTAATTAAATTAATGTATTTCTTAGTTTATCTTTATATAACCCTCTGTACCCGCCTGCCGTAGTTTAATTGCACGTGGCGAGTTCACCCCGTGACCTCATCGCTTTGTTATTAAACGTTGGGCGGGCGCTGATGAGGTGTTTGGTAAAATAAATAGAGGTAAAAAATATTTTTAAAAACCACGTTTTTATTAGTGGACTAAAACGAATAAAATAAATAAAGATAAAAAAATGATTTTTAGAAACCACGTTTTTATAAGTGGACTAAAAAGAAGAAAATAATTTAAAACTTATAAGTTCAAGTACTTCCATTTAATATGACTAAAAACGTGGAGCGGGTGTTTGGTATACAAATTAAAGATTTCTAATTTAGAAAGTAAAAGAGAGATCTATAAGTGAGAGAATGAGTGAACCGCATATGTTAAACCTCATAAGCGCCCAACCCACGTTTTTAGTCATATTAAATAGAATCACTTGAACTTATAAGTTTTTAATTATTTTCTTCTTTTTAGTCCACTTATAAAAACGTGGTTTTTAAAAATCATTTATTTACCTTTATTTATTGTTGTTAATTTCGGAATCTTTAGTTAAAAAATTTGTGAATTATCGATACAAGTATAATTATTTATTTAATTCTTTTTAAAATAATTAAAATTGCAAATGTCCGGTTCATAATTTCAAACCCAATAATACGGAGAGATGATATGTCCCACACACAACTTGTCTTTCCAAGCAGAAGATGTCAGACATGATAAAAGGCTAGTGGCACGATAAATCCACGTTCAAATGTGATCTGTCTATCCAAGATTATTTTTTTAGTCCCATAACCTTTTTATCGAGGTCGTAGGGGGTCTAATGTTTCCATTAGAACTTTCTCGGGCTTAGTAGACCTTAGCGGCGCCAATCCCTCTCCAGGTCAGTGGAGAACTTTCTTAGCGTTAGTCATTCATCCCACGCTCCTCAGCTTGTGAGGCGAGCGCACTATCGCTATCCAACCGCCTACACAAGATTACGCTGAACTAAATAGCCGACTACAAGTGTGAGAAGAAACAATTTCTTTCATTGAATGTTATTCCCAGTAAAGATTGGAGAGGTTAACAGTAAGGAAAACTAAGCGACGTCACTTGACAACTTTAAATCGAAACACAGCAGTACATCACTCAACATTTTTTTTCATACAGTACAAGAAGAAATGTTTGATGTCCTGTTACAACCCCCTCCCCACACACACACATACACACAATCACTTAACTATCAAATACAGCGCCAGGAATTGCCCCTGAGCTATTCACAGATATGGAAATCCCTATTTGTAATATGGCTTCTACGAGTGCTCACCTCACGACAATGGAGTTTTCCTCTGGAAAAATCTGGCAACTCGAATCATTTCTCGTCTATGCAAATACCAAACACAAGAAGGCTACTTGAAAGAAGTTGTATTGAATTCTGCCATCGGCACTGGTTATGTAGTCGACCCGTCATATCGATACTATGGTGGTACAAGGCGGATATCTCCTGATCATTTTGAAACATCTGGTAGGAAGGAAGAGTCCGTACTCGAGATAACTTCAGCAATGTTTTTCCTGGAAGTTCGGTTTCACTCTCAATAAAAAAAAATAATATGATGTCCATTTATCTCAGATATTCTCTTTAGTGACAAGCTTTTGTCATGAGTGGAACTACCATGTTATTTCTCACTACCATCTTATTTCTCACTACCATCTTATTTCTCACTACCATCTTATTTCTCACTACCATCTTATTTCTCACTACCATCTTATTTCTCACTACCATCTTATTTCTCACTACCATCTTATTTCTCACTACCATCTTATTTCACAATACCATCTTATTTCTCGCTACCCTCTTATTTCACAATACCATCTTATTTCTTACTAACATCTTACTTCTCACTACCATCTTATTTCTCACCAACATCTTACTTCTCACTACCACCTCATCTCTAACTACCATCTTACTTCTAAGTACCATTTTCTTTCTCACTACCATCTTAATTCTAACTACCATCTTAATTCTAACTACCATCTTAATTCTAACTACCATCTTAATTCTAACTACCATCTTAATTCTAAATACCATCTTAATTCTAACTACCTTCTTATGTCACAATGCCATCTTATAGCACATTTGCTCTTGCGCCTTATAGACACACAACTTGACCAGTAGGCTGACGTCATCCACACAACTGACCTTAGTTATGAATAAACATTGTGAGACCAAAAACATTAACATAAATACTACAGGTATATGACCGGTAAAACCTACATAATCATTTTTATTACAGAGATGAGACATCACAATCAGTGACGAATCATAGCCATCAGGTCAATTGGTCAAAAGTGTTGTTCAATGCCAGGTTTTTATATGTCCACTGACCTTTAGTGATACTATGTGACGTGTCAGAGTGAAGCACACTTTGCCACTTTGATAGGTTTCCAGATGTAAACAACAGCTTGGGCCTGTCGATGAAATCCGATATTGACATTTGGAATCGATAAAATCAATTTTTTTTTCGTTCTTGTCGACATGATTCTCCACACAATACTTTACATGCTACTCGATACTCTACACAAGACACCACACGATACACCATACGATACTTTACTCGATACTCAAGACGATACTCGACACGATACTCCACATAATACACCACACGATACTTTACACGGTACTCCACACAATACACCACACGATACTCCACACAACACATCACACGATACTCCACACAACACACCACACGGTACTCAACACAATACACCACACGATACTCCACACAATACACCACACGATACTCCACACAATACACCACACGATACTCCACACAACACACCACACGATACTCAACAAAATACACCACACGATACACCACACAATACACCACACGATACTCCACACAATACACCACACGATACTCCACACAATACACCACACAGTGCTCTTTACGATAATTCACATCTTGTGTCCAGCTTTAACAAGAAGTGAATATCAGAAATTAAGTGGCTGTAAATAGATTCAAATTAAATGACAATAACGTGGATTTAATATACAGTGAATTCATGTCTTCTGTCTGAAAATGAGGCAACAATCTTGTCAAAGACAGTGTTAAGAAAGCAGAGTTAACATTTGTTTGGATAAAATGACAACAATCGTACCAACATATTGACCATCTACCTTCTACTTAAAGATAAAGTTAACATATTTGTTTGAGCTTGTTGCATCCTTTAGTGGGCAGCACAGAACTCAGTGGTGGGCCGCAGTTTGACCCACTCCTGAATCCCTATGATATATGTGACTATTTTTGGTTATGAACTTATATAATTTGGGTCTCAAAACAAGAAGAGAAAAAAAACATCAAAGACTTCCATTAGCATTGAAACTAAAAAATTGAAGGATGAATTAAACAATGCCAATTACAGTCGTGTCTCTGAGCATAATATCCCTTGGCTTAGCCCTGAGCCTGGTCTGTCGCGGGATCTAGCATTATTGAAACTTTGCCAGGTGTGGGGAGATGTCATACAAGAGTGGGGAGAGATTAGCCATGTGTGGGGAGAGATTAGCCATGTGTGGGGAGAGATTAGCCATGTGTGGGGAGAGATTAGCCATGTGTGGGGAGATATTAGCCATGTGTGGGGAGAGATTAGCCATGTGTGGGGAGAGATTAGCAATGTGTTGGGAGAGATTAGCCATGTGTGGGGAGAGATTAGCCATGTGTGGGGAGAGATTAGCCATGTGTGTGGAGAGATTAGCCATGTGTGTGGAGAGGTTATCCCCGTGTGAGAGTTGTTTAGCTGTTTATTTGAGAAAAAAGCCGAGTTCTTGAGGACGCCTAATTTCTACACAATGCTAATCTGACACGTTCACACCTGTCCCATGATTTATCAACAACTTTTTCTTGTATCTACCTTATGACTCTTCGCCACAAAGATTTTGTGTAGATCTGACCTGGTACCTCAAGAGAATATGATGAAAGGATTTTCTAATAAAGCGCCATTAGTTCATGCTAGTACAGCATGGTCACCACGCTATGATGTATAGGTCATGCTAGTCCATCATGGTCACCACGCTATGATGTATAGGTCATGCTAGTCCATTATGATCACCCCACTATGATGTATAGGTCATGCTAGTCCATCATGGTCACCACGCTATGATGTATAGGTCATGCTAGTCCAGTATGGTCACCACGCTATGATGTATAGGTCATGCTAGTCCATCATGGTCACCACGCTATGATGTATAGGTCATGCTAGTCCATCATGGTCACCATGCTATGATGTATAGGTCATGCTAGTCCATAATGGTCACCACGCTATGATGTATAGGTCATGCTAGTCCATCATGGTAACCACGCTATGGTGTATAGGTCATGCTAGTCCAGCATGGTCACCCCACTATGATGTATAGGTCATGCTAGTCCATCATGGTAACCACGCTATGATGTATAGGTCATGCTAGTCCATTATGGTCACAGTACTATGATTTACAAATATCTGTTTGAATAAAGTATGTATTTAGTTTTTCTTCATTGTTTGTCGCCGTTACATTGTACAAAAAACCTATGCAGACTATACCATAACACAAACGGTACTTAGTACAGGTCAGGTATTAGAGTGCATTTAGTAACACTCATTGGAAAAAAATTATCTTCGAAATGTTGGTATCACATGGGTTAATAAAAAGTTAAGATGACATATTTTGATGTCAGAAGAATATCGTTTGACAAAGGTACTGTTGGATCCCTAGGTCATGATACACGGTACTGTTGGATCACAAGGTCATGACACACGGTACTGTTGGATCACAAGGTCATGACACACGGTACTGTTGGATCACAAGGTCATGACACACGGTACTGTTGTATCACAAGGTCATGACACACGGTACTGTTGGATCTCAAGGTCATGACACACGGTACTGTTGGATCGAAAGGACATGACACAAGGTACTGTTGGATCACAAGGTCATGACACACGGTACTGTTGGATCACAAGGTCATGACACACTGTACTGTTGGATCACAAGGACATGACACACGGTACTGTTGGATCACAAGGTCATGACACACGGTACTGTTGTATCACAAGTTCATGACACACGGTACTGTTGGATCGCAAGGTCATGACACACGGTACTGTTGGATCGCAAGGACATGACACAAGGTACTGTTGGATCACAAGGTGATTACGCACGGTACTGTTGGATCACAAGGTCATGACACACGGTACTGTTGGATCACAAGGTCAGACGCTAGTTGACCTAACTAAAACTATTTTTCAAACCGACTTTTTTCAAAACATGACAAGTCTCGAGAAGGATTATCTAGCGAAAATAAATCGAGTTAAAAATAATAAAAATAAATTAACAAAGCTACTTTTCATTGTCTGGAGCAGTTTGGTCTCTCAGTAACGGAGAAGTTTGGTCTCTCAGTAACTGGAGAAGTTTGGTCTCATGGTAACTGGAGAAGTTTGGTCTTTCAGTAACTGGAGAAGTTTGGTCTCTCAGTAACTGGAGAAGTTTGGTCTCACAGTAACTGGAGAAATTCGGTCTCTGACAGGTCTTGGCTTGGTGCTGGCTTGGTGCTAGCTTGGTGCTGGCTTGGTGCTGGCGAGTCAATTTGACCATATACGTCATGCCATCAACACATCTCCGGTATATGTATATGTTATTATTAATTAAGTTTTTGTTGGGTTAGTATAAGGTTTGTTGAATTTCTTTGATATTTTTTTAAAAAAGAATTATAAAAAATAATAGTAGAATTTTTGTTGTGAATTCCCCAGCTTTTGTGAATTGTGACACGTAAGCTGATACAAGCTTTGTACACATGTCCGCATGAGGCGGCAAACGAGATAAGAAGAGATGGGTTTTAAATTTTTTTACATAAAGGTGAAGGGACGCCCATGTTACAGAAGGCGTGTCCATTGTTTTCATGTAGGGCACATAAAGGCGTGACCTTTTGTTTTATGTAGGCCACAGAAAAGCGTGTCCATCAGTTTTATGTAGGCAACAGAAAGGCGTGTCCATCAGTTTTATGTAGGCCACAGAAAGGCGTGTCCATCAGTTTTATGTAGGCCACAGAAAGGCGTGTCCTTGGGTTTTATGTAGGCCACAGAAAGGCGTGTCCATCAGTTTTATGTAGGCCACAGAAAGGCGTGTCCATCAGTTTTATGTAGGCCACGTGGCGGTACTTAAAATGTTCAAATCTCAAGAAGACGTGTTGGTGTGTGTACACACGTGTTGTGTTGGTGTGTGTACACACGTGTTGTGTTGGTGTGTGTACACACGTGTTGTGTTGGTGTGTGTACACATGTGTTGTGTTGGTGTGTGTACACACGTGTTGGTGTGTGCACACACGTGTTGTGTTGGTGTGTACACACGTGTTGGTGTGTGTACACACGTGTTGTGTTGGTGTGTGTAAACACGTGTTGTGTTGGTGTGTGTACACACGTGTTGTGTTGGTGTGTGTACACACGTGTTGGTGAGTGTACACACTAGTTGTGTTGGTTTGTGTACACACGTGTTGGTGAGTGTACACACGTGTTGTGTTGGTGTGTGTACACACGTGTTGTGTTGGTGTGTGTACACACGTGTTGGTGTGTGTACACACGTGTTGTGTTGGTGTGTGTACACACGTGTTGTGTTGGTGTGTGTACACATGTGTTGTGTCGGTGTGTGGAATATTTGGCTTGAATGTGTCATGTCACGGATAACTTCACCTGTACACAACACATTTACTAAACAACGGAAATCACCACATACCACATCACTCGTACACGCCATACGTGACATTTATTATATGGCATCAATCAAAGACAAGATCATATACCACATCACTCGTACACGCCATACGTGACATTTATTATAAGGCATCAATCAAAGACAAGAATATTTTCCAAACACGAAAAAAAAATCCAAGAAAAAAATCAAACAATACACACCTGCTTCCATTCTGTTTGCAATCAACAAGGGACACCATCCTTGCCATGTTTAATGTTGTTTTCCCTCGGTGTCGTATTCCTCATTTCACCTCATCAGCTGACGTCTTATGGCGGGAAAAAGCTTGCGCGCAAAGTCTCCGGGACTAACTCTGAGTTAACACACGTCCGGCATCCATCATGCTCCATCTTATTTCCCAGCGTCCTTTGGGGCCAGGGATTAGGCTTAATACGGCCACTTCCTTTTCATAACATCTAAATAACTTCTTTACCTTTTCGGGGAGTTACCGACTTTTGTCTTCCCTCTGAGTCCGACTTGTCACACACAAATGGCTGTACCGTGAGTTTGGAATGCTGTAGACACTGTAGACACTGTAGTTTTAAACAAACACTTGAACTTAACAACCAGCCAGCGGTTTGCCAATTACCCAATATACAAAAACAGGCAGAGGACTTGTTCCAAATGTTTTAAGAAGAACGACGAAAGTTGTACAACGTCTAAACATTTTTAAAAAATAAACAAAACCTTAAAAAAAGATTGTTAAAATATTTCCTGACATTTGTACAAGTCAATAAAATCATTGCAGATAGCTGAGTAAAGTCATAGATAACTCATCAGTAAGTAGGAACAAATTAATTCAGCTAAGTTAAGAATACTTGGATTTTGGGTATTCCCGTTGTTGATAGGCCGCTAGTTGAAACTTCCCTTCAAATTGTCTGTTATATTTTTCAAGACGAAATAATTTTAGTTGGTTTCTGGTCTTTATTACCCCATTCACCTGTCTCTCTCTTTCTCTCTCTCTCTCTCTCTCTCTCTCTCTCACACTCTCTCTCTCTCGCTCACTCTCTGTCTCTCTCTCACTCTCACTCACACTCTCTTTCACTTTCTGTCTCACTCTCTCTCCCACTCTCTCTCTCACTCTTTCACTCACTCCCTCACTCTCTCTTTCTTTCTTTCTTTCTTTCTTTCTTTCTTTCTTTCTCTCCGTCCTTCTTCTTCTGGAAAACTATTTTTTTACAGTTTCATTCTTTCCAACATGCCCAACCTTTCATCAAACCTCTTATCTTTGTACATATGACACGCCTAGTTGTGTACAGATGACACGCCTAGTTGTGTACAAATGACACACCTAGATGTGTACAGATGACACGCTTAGTATTGTACAGATAACACACCTAGTTGTATACATATGACACGCCTAGTTGTGTACATATGACAGGCCTAGATGTGTACAGATGACACGCCTAGTTGCGTACAGATGACGAGCCTAGTTGTGTACAGATGACATGCTTAGTTATGTACAGATGACATGTCTAGTTGTGTACATATGGCATGCCTAGATGTGTACAGATGACACGCTTAGTTATGTACAGATGACACGCCTAGATGAGTACATATGACACGCCTAGATGTGTACAGATGGCACGCTTAGTTATGTACAGATGACACGCCTAGTTATGTACAGATGACACACCTAGTTATGTACATATGACACGCCTAGATGTGTGCAGATGTCACGCTTAGTTATTTACAGATGGCACACCTAGTTGTGTACAGATGACACGCTTAGTTGTGTACAGATGACACACTTAGATGTGTACAGATGACACACCTAGTTGTGTACATATGACACACCTAGTTGTGTACATATGAAACACCTAGATGTGTACAAATTACACACCTAGATGTGTACAGATGACACGTCTAGACGTGTACATATGACACGTCTAGATGTGTACAAATGACACGTCTAGATGTGTACAAATGACTCGTCTAGATGTGTACAGATGACACGTCTAGATGTGTACAGATGACACGTCTAGATGTGTACAGATGACACGTCTAGAAGTGTACAGATGACACGTCTATATGTGTACAGATGACACGCCTAGTTGTGTAAATATGACACACCTATATGTGTATAGATGACATGTCTAGTTATGTACAGAGGACATGCCTAGAAGTGTACAGTTGGCACTCTGTTGTCCAGTATTATTACATACACGAAGAAAAGGTGAAAACAATTTTTTATGCTTCAGAAGTTCAGGGTCGATCAAGTGCTTTCATTGTATACTGACCGGTGTTATACTGACCGGTGGTTTACTGACCGGTGTTATACTGACCGGTGGTACACTGACCAGTGTTATACTGACCGATGGTTTACTGACCGGTGTTATACTGACCGGTGGTTTACTGACCGGTGGTTTACTGACCGGTGTTATACTGACCTGTGGTACACTGACCGGTGTTATACTGACCGGTGGTTTACTGACCGGCGTTATACAGACCGGTGGTACCCTGACCGGTGTTATACTGACCGATGGTTTACTGACCGGTGCTATACTGACCGGTGTTATACTGACCGGTGGTACACTGACCGGTGTTATACTGTCCGGTGTTACACTGACCGGTGGTACACTCACCGGTGTTATACTGTGCGGTGTTACACTGACCGGTGGTAAACTGACCGGTGTTATACTGTCCGGTGTTACACTGACCGGTGGTACACTGACCGGTGTTATACTGTCCGGTGTTACACTGACCGGTGGTACACTGACCGGTGTTATACTGACCGGTGTTATACTGACTGGTGTTATACTGACTGGTGTTATACTGACTGGTGTTATACTGTCCGGTGTTACACTGACCGGTGGTACACTGACCGGTGTTATACTGTCCGGTGTTACACTGACCAGTGGTACACTGACCGGTGTTATACTGTCCGGTGTTACACTGACCGGTGGTACACTGACCGATGTTATACTGTCCGGTGTTACACTGACCGGTGGTACACTGACCGGTGTTATACTGACCGGTGTTATACTGACTGGTGTTATACTGACTGGTGTTACACTGACCGGTGGTACACTGACCGGTGTTATACTGACCGGTGTTATACTGACTGGTGTTATACTGACTGGTGTTATACTGACTGGTGTTATACTGACTGGTGTTATACTGTCCGGTTTTACACTGACCGGTGGTACACTGACCGGTGTTATACTGACTGGTGTTATACTGACCGGTGGTACACTGACCGGTGTTATACTGACCGGTGTTATACTGACTGGTGTTATACTGACTGGTGTTATACTGACTGGTGTTATACTGACTGGTGTTATACTGACTGGTGTTATACTGTCCGGTGTTACACTGACCGGTGGTACACTGACCGGTGTTATACTGTCCGGAGTTACACTGACCGGTGGTACACTGACCGGTGTTATACTGTCCGGTGTACACTGACCGGTGGTACACTGACCGGTGTTATACTGTCCGGTGTTACACTGACCGGTGGTACACTGACCGGTGTTACACTGACCGGTGTTACACTGACCGGTGGTACACTGACCGGTGTTATACTGACCGGTGTTATACTGACCGGTGTTATACTGACCGGTGTTATTCTGACCAGTATCTCTGATGGTTAGAATGATGAGATAGCCGCTTGGATGGTATCAAATTTTTACGGAAGCATGTGATGGCGAGGCGTAGTCATGGGGGATTATCCAACATTAGTGACCGTCAGTGGTGAATAACTTGTGATTAAAATTTGTTGATTTTCCGGACAATTCCCTTGTTTGAAACCACGAATCAGAGCATCTCTGTTCAGTAAAGATTGTGATGATAGACAATTAGCGTGTCACCAGATATGTGTCTGTCAATAAATTATATCAGTCATCATCTCTGCATGTCAACAATTATCTATTTTTTCATTCGATGTCTGCCTGACCAAATGTGTGTTTTGTAGAAAACATGTCTGTAAATAAATTGTTTGAAATCCAGGAAGATTGTTATAAAGAATTTTCCCGTCAGTCAATACCCACTACCCTTACCCCTACCTCCCACCTGCTACTCTTACCTCCCACCTGCTACTCTTACCTCCCACCTGCTACTCCTACCTCCCACCTGCTACTCCTACCTCCCACCTGCTACTCCTACCTCCCACCTGCTACTCCTACCTCCCACCTGCTACTCCTACCTCCCACCTGCTACTCCTACCTCCCACCTGCTACTCCTACCTCCCACCTGCTACTGCTACCTCCCACCTGCTACTCCTACCTCCCACCTGCTACTCCTACCTCCCACCTGCTACTCCTACCTCCCACCTGCTACTCCTACCTCCCACCTGCTACTCCTACCTCCTACCTCCCACCTGCTACTCCTACCTCCTACCTCCCACCTGCTACTCCTACCTCCTACCTCCCACCTGCTACTCCTACCTCCCACCTGCTACTCCTACCTCCCACCTGCTACTCCTACCTCCCACCTGCTACTCCTACCTCCCACCTGCTACTCCTACCTCCCACCTGCTACTCCTACCTCCTACCTCCCACCTGCTACTCCTACCTCCCACCTGCTACTCCTACCTCCCACCTGCTACTCCTACCTCCTACCTCCCACCTGCTACTCCTACCTCCTACCTCCCACCTGCTACTCCTACCTCCCACCTGCTACTCCTACCTCCCACCTGCTACTCCTACCTCCCACCTGCTACTCCTACCTCCCACCTGCTACTCCTACCTCCCACCTGCTACTCCTACCTCCCACCTGCTACTCCTACCTCCCACCTGCTACTCCTACCTCCCACCTGCTACTCCTACCTCCCACCTGCTACTCCTACCTCCCACCTGCTACTCCTACCTCCCACCTGCTACTCCTACCTCCCACCTGCTACTCCTACCTCCCACCTGCTACTCCTACCTCCCACCTGCTACTCCTACCTCCCACCTGCTACTCCTACCTCCCACCTGCTACTCCTACCTCCCACCTGCTACTCCTACCTCCCACCTGCTACTCCTACCTCCCACCTGCTACTCCTACCTCCCACCTGCTACTCCTACCTCCCACCTGCTACTCCTACCTCCCACCTGCTACTCCTACCTCCCACCTGCTACTCCTACCTCCCACCTGCTACTCCTACCTCCCACCTGCTACTCCTACCTCCTACCTCCCACCTGCTACTCCTACCTCCCACCTGCTACTCCTACCTCCCACCTGCTACTCCTACCTCCCACCTGCTACTCCTACCTCCTACCTCCCACCTGCTACTCCTACCTCCCACCTGCTACTCCTACCTCCCACCTGCTACTCCTACCTCCTACCTCCCACCTGCTACTCCTACCTCCCACCTGCTACTCCTACCTCCCACCTGCTACTCCTACCTCCCACCTGCTACTCCTACCTCCTACCTCCCACCTGCTACCCCTACCTCCCACCTGCTACTCCTACCTCCCACCTGCTACTCCTACCTCCCACCTGCTACTCCTACCTCCTACCTCCCACCTGCTACCCCTACCTCCCACCTGCTACTCCTACCTCCCACCTGCTACTCCTACCTCCCACCTGCTACCCCTACCTCCCACCTGCTACTCCTACCTCCCACCTGCTACCCCTACCTCCCACCTGCTACCCCTACCTCCCACCTGCTACTCCTACCTCCCACCTGCTACCCCTACCTCCCACCTGCTACTCCTACCTCCTACCTCCCACCTGCTACCCCTACCTCCCACCTGCTACTCCTACCTCCTACCTCCCACCTGCTACCCCTACCTCCCACCTGCTACCCCTACCTCCCACCTGCTACTCCTACCTCCTACCTCCCACCTGCTACTCCTACCTCCCACCTGCTACCCCTACCTCCCACCTGCTACTCCTACCTCCTACCTCCCACCTGCTACTCCTACCTCCTACCTCCCACCTGCTACCCCTACCTCCCACCTGCTACTCCTACCTCCTACCTCCCACCTGCTACCCCTACCTCCCACCTGCTACCCCTACCTCCCACCTGCTACTCCTACCTCCTACCTCCCACCTGCTACTCCTACCTCCCACCTGCTACCCCTACCTCCCACCTGCTACTCCTACCTCCTACCTCCCACCTGCTACCCCTACCTCCCACCTGCTACTCCTACCTCCCACCTGCTACTCCTACCTCCCACCTGCTACTCCTACCTCCTACCTCCCACCTGCTACTCCTACCTCCCACCTGCTACTCCTACCTCCCACCTGCTACTCCTACCTCCCACCTGCTACTCCTACCTCCTACCTCCCACCTGCTACCCCTACCTCCCACCTGCTACTCCTACCTCCCACCTGCTACTCCTACCTCCCACCTGCTACTCCTACCTCCCACCTGCTACTCCTACCTCCCACCTGCTACTCCTACCTCCCACCTGCTACTCCTACCTCCCACCTGCTACTCCTACCTCCCACCTGCTACTCCTACCTCCCACCTGCTACCCCTACCTCCCACCTGCTACTCCTACCTCCACCTCCCACCTGCTACTCCTACCTCCCACCTGCTACTCCTACCTCCCACCTGCTACTCCTACCTCCCACCTGCTACTCCTACCTCCCACCTGCTACTCCTACCTCCCACCTGCTACTCCTACCTCCCACCTGCTACTCCTACCTCCCACCTGCTACTCCTACCTCCCACCTGCTACCCCTACCTCCCACCTGCTACTCCTACCTCCCACCTGCTACTCCTACCTCCCACCTGCTACTCCTACCTCCCACCTGCTACTCTTACCTCCCACCTGCTACTCCTACCTCCCACCTGCTACTCCTACCTCCCACCTGCTACTCCTACCTCCCACCTGCTACTCCTACCTCCCACCTGCTACTCCTACCTCCCACCTGCTACTCCTACCTCCCACCTGCTACTCCTACCTCCCACCTGCTACTCCTACCTCCCACCTGCTACTCCTACCTCCCACCTGCTACTCCTACCTCCCACCTGCTACTCCTACCTCCCACCTGCTACTCCTACCTCCTACCTCCCACCTGCTACTCCTACCTCCTACCTCCCACCTGCTACTCCTACCTCCCACCTGCTACTCCTACCCCCCACCTGCTACTCCTACCTCCCACCTGCTACTCCTACCTCCCACCTGCTACTCCTACCTCCCACCTGCTACTCCTACCTCCCACCTGCTACTCCTACCTCCCACCTGCTACTCCTACCTCCCACCTGCTACTCCTACCTCCTACCTCCTAACATTCAACTAAAACCCACTCATTGACAGCAAAGTTCCAAACATTCAACTAAAACCCACTCATTGACAGCAAAGTGCCAAACATTCAACTAAAACCCACTCATTGACAGCAAAGTGCCAACACTCCAATGAAACCCGGAAATGGTGGTCTGGCTTAGCTAGTTTTAAAAAGCATGTAACATTTTAGTCACGTGCTGGCTGACGAGGATCTGCGTGCCGACTGTGGCACGCGTGCCATAGGTTCGCCATCACTGCCCTAGAAGCTGTATAAATGACGTAATCCAAACATCATATCACTTGAATTTTTACATCGTTTAAAAACTGAAAATAAATATTTATTTTATTGTTCAAATATTGAAACAGTTTATGGATTTAACGAATCAAATGTTATATAATAAACTTTTTGTATTATTACCACTCAGAATGTTCGCTTAGCTAAACGGTAAAACATGTGTTCATTGATTTACAATCATAGGTCTTCAGAATAACAATCTATTCAATTAAACCCGTTGGTTCATCAAAATTATAATCTCATTGACTCACAAACAGGGGTTCTTAAGAAGAAAAAACTCATTCATTTACAAACATTTCGTTCTGGTGTAAAATGATCACATTGATTTCGAAACCCAGGGCTCCTACAAATGGTTGAGGTTCTCGTTGTTGACATTTGGTGCTGCATAGCTTCGGTCTTCGTACAACGGTAGAAACATGACGTCAGCACCCCATGACAACACGTGGCCCCCTGTGACCACAAAGAGGCTCCGGGCCGGTTCGATGCAATAGGATAGCCTTGATCTAGTCGCCCCTCACCGCAGCCTCGTCCAACACATCATCTGTCCCACATCCGTCCCGGCGACGAGAGGAATGAAAGAGAACTCTCCTGTTAAGATGATACTTATGGTCCCCGTCCCCCCCTCCACGATGGTACGAGCTGCTCCTATATTTGCTCATTGGCTAATCAAGGGATGGTGGTACCCGAGTCACAGGTCCACTTCACATTTCCTTCTCCTGGGGTTTATCTCCGTAACATTTGTCCAGACGATTTGCTTTCAGATGAGTGGACTGGGGTCTGCAAATGTGTACCAGGGTCTGCAAATGTCTCGTGTACCAGGGTCTGCAAATGTCTCGTGTACCAGGGTCTGCAAATGTCCCGTGTACAAGGATCTGCAAATGTCCCGTGTACCAGGGTCTGCAAATGTACATGCTGCCGCTCATTCTAACTGGTACACAAATCTTTAACTATAAGATAAAAATATATTGCTGGGTCCTGGGTCTTTTAGACGGACTTTTTAATTGCTTTCTTTATTATAAAAATAAAAATAAAAATTAATTATTGTTATCAGTTTCTCAGTAGCTCTAAAATATGTTCTGAAACCATGCCGTGACACCATACAATGACACCATCTTATCTTATCTTATCTATACAGACGCTCCTTCTATGCAGAAGATAGTTGCGTCCACAGACCATGACAGATGATCTGTTGGCAAGTGATGCAGCAATCACAGGCCACGGCTTTGTGGGTTCCACGCATTACCCAGCCGCCTAACTACATGTAGTGTTAGGTACCCATTCGGAGCGGGGTGACTCAGGGACGCCCTAGGCCCCGGGAACAAACCCTTGCCTTCACACGGATTCGAACCCGTGACCATCGGTACGACAGTCCAGTGCGCTGCCACTCGACCACCGCGCCGTGACACCATACAATGACACCTTGCCGTGACACCCTACAATGACACCATGCCGTGTCATCGTGCCGTGACAGCTCCCCGTAACACCATTTCCCGACACATTGTTCAGAGACCATACCGACACTCAACAAATTATTTCTTTTCAATTATTTACATCGAACTGAAACAACTTCTGATCTGAATACATCTAGGACAACAGTCTGATAGAGAAAGATATTTAGACACGATAACAATGACGCTAAGATGTAGTAAAATGAACTTGGTAGGGGCGGAAGTAGACGTTTGGGTTAAGGTTTAGTAAACATGAGCTTGCTAAAAATAAATTTACATGTTGCCAAAAAACTGGCATGAAAATGGTGGAATCAAATGTCTTAAATAAGCACTTGGATTAGAAAACTGATAAAATCATTCATCAGGTTTGGACAAAATCTGAAAATAGCTGCAGCCAAGTCCAACACGGCAACTGACATGGTCACCACGATAGCCGTCGATAGCCAGTCACGTGACCGTTGGGAATCTGCGCGGGGAGGGCTTTAATTTATCGGTCGGATGGACTTCGTCGTTAAGAGATTACATCGCGCCCCCTGGCGGTCAAATAAATGTCGCTGTTGGTCAGTTGGACACGGTTGAAAAAATGGACAGCGTCAAAGAATCGACATTTGATACCCAGGGGACGAGGAAATTATTTGATTCCTTTCTCTAACACGACTTTGGTTTTGAGAGGTTTTTTTTTCGATATTTTCTACAAAAGTACACAGTGGCATTGGTAATAAATTAATAATTGACATGACATGATTGACATGACATGATTGACATGACATGATTGACATGACATGATTGACATGACATGATTGAATGACATGATTGACATGATATGATTGACATGACATGATTGACATGACATGATTGACTTGACATGATTGACTTGACATGATTGACATGACATGATTGACATGACATGATTGACATGACATGATTGACATGACATGATTGACATGACATGACATGATTGACATGACATGATTGACATGACATGATTGACATGACATGATTGACATCCTTTATAACTATAGAAAATAATACCGTAATTTCTTACGAGTGTGTATAGTGTGATAGACGAACTAGTGGTAAAACAGCGGTAGGATAAGTAGCAGCTAAAACAACGAAATCAACAGCAGTAATGACAGATATAACAGTAGCAACAAAAAACAGCTACAACAGCAGCAACAACAGCAGCGGCAATGACGACAATAACAATAACACAATAACAATAACAACAATACAGAGAACAACGACAATATTTCACTGAATATCTTTTAAAATGTTTGTCATTTCTTACGATATACAAGATTATTAATGCCTCTTGTAAAGTCAATCTCTGGACCATTCCATTTAAGTTGATATTTGAGTGCTTGCCATAACAACGGAGAGTTGCCAGGTATTTTGTTAGTTTCTGGACGGCCGCAGTTGTGCATCAGTCTAACGATCTGGTATCTCTGTAATGAACACAGGTAATTTGAAGGTGGCAACAAAATCAAAGGGAGATCTTGTGTGCGGTCTACAACTACATCAAACAAAACACAAGATCTTGCTTGATCTAGAACAAGATGAAACAAAACACAAGATCTTGTGTGATCTAGAACAAGATGAAACAAAACACAAGATCTTGTGTGATCTAGAACAAGATGAAACAAAACACAAGATCTTGCTTGATCTAGAACAAGATGAAACAAAACACAAGATCTTGCTTGATCTAGAACAAGATGAAACAAAACACAAGATCTTGTGTGATCTAGAACAAGATGAAACAAAACACAAGATCTTGTGTGATCTAGAACAAGATGAAACAAAACACAAGATCTTGTGTGATCTAGAACAAGATGAAACAAAACACAAGATCTTGTGTGATCTAGAACAAGATGAAACAAAAAAAAGATCTTGTGTGATCTAGAACAAGATGAAACAAAACACAAGATCTTGTGTGAACTAGAACAAGATGAAACAAAAAAAAGATCTTTAGTGATCTAGAACAAGATCAAACAAAAGACACGATCTTGAGTGATCTAGAACAAGATCAAACATAAAGGTGTTATATTAAATAGCTCACCTTAACCAATCGTCTTGAATGGCTCTGATGGATGTGAATGGCTCTGATGGATGTGAATGGCTCTGATGGGTGTGAATGGCTCTGATTGATTTGAATGGCTCTGAAGGATTTGAATGGCTCTGATTGATGTGAATGGCTCTGATGGATGTGAATGGCTCTGATGGATGTGAATGGCTCTGATGGATGTGAATGGCTCTGATGGATGTCAATGGCTCTGATGGATGTTATATTTGTAACAGAGACAGAAGCCAATCATTATTTCAGACTGTTATAAGAATACAATCACACCTAAACATTTATTCCTTTCTTGGGTTTTTAAATCCCTTATATTAACTTCACCGCCGTCTCTCTCTGTCTGTCGTCATCTCATGGACGGGCGGAAAAACAAAAGTCTAACCTAACAATGCATCGTATCAAAATTTCAGATCGATCGAACGTACCGTAATTAAATTAATGCATTTTTAGTTTTTCCTTATATAACGTATGTAATTCAAACTCACTATTTGTTATTGTTTTTTTGCCACGTGAAAGTTTGAGTTGACGCGTTGAGGCGTCCCATCGAAGCACCGGCGTGCTTTTGTTTACATTTTACGTGTCACGCTGAGCTCGGTCAGGCGATCGAAGACCAGACTTTTCCCCTCTCCCCCCACCCACCCCCACCCCGCGCCCCCACCCAGGGTTATGAAGCATTGTTGAGTTAAGACAGATTCAGTCAGTAAATGTTTGTAGCGTTTGAAAATAATCAATACTGTTAGTTATGTCTCATATATAAGGGATTTATAGTCAAAAACTTTGTTTTTACGGGTTTGTTTTATTAAATCCCTTATATTAACGTCACCACCGTCTCTCTCTGTCTTGGGCGGGCGGAAAAACAAAAGTAAAAAATGACCCACTTCCCGTGATCCGATCGAGCTGAAATTTTGCACACGGACCCGTCTCACCTAACAATGCATCGTATCAAAATCAGATCGATCCAACGTACCGTAATTAAATTAATGCATTTTTAGTTTATCCTTATATAACGTATGTAATTCAAATTCACTGTTTGTTATTGTTTTTTTTCCACGTGAAAGTTTGAGTTGACGCGTTGAGGCGACCCATCGAAGTACCAGGGTGCTTTTGTTGACATTTTACGTGTCACGCTGAGCTCGGTCAAGCGAATCGGTGACCAGACTTTTCCCCTCTCCCCCTTTCACCCACCCCTCCCACCACCCACCCCTCCCCCACCCACCCCTCCCCCCACCCACCCCTCCCCCCTAGGGTTATGAAGCAAAGTTGAGTTAAGACAGATTCAGTCAGTAAATGTTTGTAGCGTTTGAAAATAATCAATACTGTTAGTTATGTATCATATTTAAGGGATTTATAGTCAAAAACTTTGTTTTTACGGGTTTGTTTCATTATCGGTGTACAAACTCTTAAGTCTAATTCCAAATCGAGATGCACATAATTTTGCCCCCAACCCCCACCCCCACCCTCACTCTGCTGTGTCTGATATCATACAAACTGTAAGGAGTTTTAAATTACAGAAAATGACACCAGTGTGTTTGGGAAAAAACTGAAGACCCTCACACACACAAACTCTACTGATCTGCTTTATTATGTCACCATGACAACGAGTTCATGTGGGAGACTACTGTTACGTTTTGCCTGGTGGTTGGTTGATTTCTGCTAATGTTCTTTAAGTCACGAGCAACAGTTTTTTGTTGTTGTTTAATTATTATTTTTTTGTTGCATTAAACTCTTTTAGTCAAAGTACGATGTTTGAGAGGTCATTGACACTGTCTAAGTTTACTTGCACTCTAAGTTGTTGTTTTTTTCAGAGTATCAAAATCCCATAACTATCAATTAATGCAGGTAACATCAAGTTTCATCCAGCAAGGAAGTCCTGTATTCGATAACTTAAACGTAGTATTGTGGAGGAGCTGGGTTGAAATAATTGAGAACCTTGGTTGGAATAATTGAGAGGGGGAGCTGACGGTAGGTAGGCGACGGGGTCGTACCTGGAATGGAATCTTGCTTTTAGAACAATGACCGGAACCGAAAAGATTGCGGCCTTCTTCTCAGCTATGGAACGTTGGGTAGAACAATGACACTTGTGTTAGATAAAGGAAGTGTCATTTTATTGTCATTGAACGAAACTATTGGAGAGGATATCATTAGGGTCTACCGGAGAAATCTAAGTTGGACGTGGGTTAGGGAATGAAAGGCTTAAAATTTTATTGCTCACACTAGGGGTGCGTTCTCGGGTGTCGGCCGGATGCCTGTGACCGGCAATATAAGGAAAGGACGGTAGGAGACAAGTCAGACATGCACAGACCAGAGACTTGGACAGACCAGAGACTAGGAGAGCAGGTTAGGGACATATTATAGAGACCAGGACAGAATAATCCACCACAGGGGAAACGACAGGCAGTGAGAGAGAGTCGCAGAGAGAGAGCAAATGAAGAAAGTAACCAGAAGTTATGCCTAATAAAGAGAAGAACTGTTAGCTTTAAAGCTGCCTTTGTTTGAGTATGCGAGTTGAAGAGTCAGACAGTACGAGGTAGGAGCTTTATAGTATTCAGTTCCAGATTCGCTCCTCCAGTATCCACTACTGGTTAGAAAGTGGGTTTGTTGTGTGAATGAAGTAAACTGCTGTAGTGAACAACACCTCTTTAGTTCTGTCACTACCCATTTGAGTGCTTTCCTATGATGTATTTTTAGTTTTATTTTAAGTAGAACAACTTTATTATTTCTAGGCATGTTCATGGCCTGTGCACATAGAAGTTATCACTACACGGCCAATCTGCTTTAACTAGGCATATTCATGGTCCGTGCACATAGAAGCTATCACTACACGGCCAATCTGCCTTTTTTACCTAGACATCCATCATTGAGTGGAATCTGTGAGTTGCTGTAGTCGGAACTACAATTGTCTTAACGTTAGCGCCATACTATACTCATACTCTGCCGTCATTACACGATCTTATGTCAATATGACGTCATTGCTGAGACAACCTTCTGACTAAATCAGCATGACGTCTTCGACAGGGATATCGCACTGGCACTGCATGATGTCAATGTGACGTCACGGGCATCTGTGGGGGCGGTGAAAGGGCAGACTACAGTTCTGCTACTAAACCACGGGGTTAAAGGGGTGTGTAAGGGGGAATATGTCAATCTCGAAAGTATTCCCAAAACATTTAGTTAAGCTTTGAAAAATTTCCCCTAGATTGTAGGGCTGTTATCAAGTAATTTAAATTTAATCTTTAACTTTTTGAAAAATGATCGATTAATTAATCGATAATTTCGATTAAAGCCAAAAATAGAAATTTATGACGTCATTAAGCTGAACATTTCTCACGGACATTGAAAATTAAGAATATTTTGAACTAAATTTTATAACAATGTGTTAATACTTTAAAAGAGAATTGTTTATGGCAGTGAACACAGTAAACTTTTTCACCATCTTCGACTTTGCCATCCGCAGTTAACTTAAAAACAAATTTTTGCTCAACTTTCTAGTTATATGTTTAAATTTAACTGCGCTGATGCTGTCATCCATTTTTTAGTTGACGTCTGCCGGTCCACATAGATTAATAAAATAAATTATAATATTACGCGGGTGACGTTTGTACTTATAAAAAAATATTAATTATTATTAATTATTAATAATTAATTCTTTATTAATAAAAATTTTCAAAAATATTATATAAATATGTTCTTCAATTTTAATCGAATTTTTATCGATTAATATAATTTTAATCGATAAAAAAATGTAACGATTAATCGAGAAATTAATTGTCGTTAATTTCCGCAGCCCTACTAAATTGATGTAGATTAAATCTTCCGTGACAATGAAAGTAAAGAATTATGAAGTAAATAATAATTCGGTTAAGCCGTTCTTACGTCGCACAAATGACATTATGACAGTTGCAAGCAATGAAATTATAAATAAAATAAAAATTATGAAGTAGAATAGGTAAGATCTATCAAATAATTTGCTTCAATTCTTTGATTCAAAGCAGTAAAGTAATAATGAATATCTTGGACAAGAGGCCTGTAAATAAATAAAAACTCTCAATGCTTAAAGAGAAATATATTGTTTTATTGAAAATCTAGCTACATTAAACAGTTGTAGAGGAATAGGTCGTCTTAAATGAAAATCAAACAATTTGTAGCAGACACTACAGTGTATACACAGTCTCCACATCCCTTTAAAACACCGTTTCCTCAAACTTTATTTGCCAAGCTGTTGTGAGACCTCCCATAATGACCCTGGCTTACAGCAGCAAACGACCAAAACTAAAGCGCCATTTGATGGTCCCGCAGCTTATTTTTACGGCACTAGAAAATTCGATTTTCTTGTGTTCTTTTATTTTTTAAAGCAGGAATCAATTGTAGACTGCCCTATTCAGCGAACACAGGGACGTGTCTATTCACTCAGACTTGAGTTGATGAGTGGCATTACCTCCCCTGGTGCCACTTTGGTATCAGCCTTCAAACCGAGGCCGTTGGTTAGAAAAAGGGCCGAAGATCAAGGGTTCTCCAACCTTGATTTCCGGTACCATTTTTATGTGTACCATCTGCAAGTCAAAATGTAGAAACATAATTATAAAAAGCATGAGCTATTTTCTCACTTTGATGTTTGATATTTTTTAAAACACAAAGATCAAATGTTATTTAAATTTATTTTATAGGAGGGCCGTTATACATTTTGTTGTTGTTTGTTTTCTTTTGAGATCCGCTGTAGACGGATATTGCGGTTGGATTTCCGGGAATGTTAAGGTCGAAGTGAATTATCGTCACGGGCTCATTAGGGAGGCAACTCAGTGGAAGCTTGAATGTAGCAATGTCAAGGTTACTGCATGTTCATGGAGTTAGCCAACCAGAGTAGCCATAGAGAGAAACGTCGTCAAATGGTCGCGGTATTCGTCAGCTAGATAGTTATGTTGAAATCTAGATAGAAATGTCACAAAGAAAAAAAAAGACAAATGGCCGTTGTATTGCTCAGCTAGATTGTCATGTCCAACTATCAGGACCGGCCTTAGGGAATTGGAGACCCTAGGAGAAGCGAGTTTGGTGGCCCTAAATGTAATAGAAAAGTAAAATAAATAAACATGGAAAGATTCTTGTGCGAGGCCCCCACTAATGATGAGACTAATCGGAGGCCCTAGGCGGCTGCCTAGTTTGCCTATGCCTAAAGCCGGCCCTGCTGAGAGATCTACACTACCTATATGTATTTCAACCAATTATGTATATCAGATACACGCACGTATATAGATTACACACGCGCATCTCACATACACGCACGTACATAGCTTACACACGCGCATCTGACATACACGCACGCACAAAGCTTACACACGCGCATCTCACATACACGCACGTAGATAACTTACACACGCGCATCTCACATACACGCACGTAGATAACTTACACACGCGCATCTCACATACACGCACGTGCATCTCACATACACGCACGTACATGGCACACTCACCTGAGCTTAGAGCGTCAATTCAATCTACGTCAAACAAGGTCCACCCCTAGGTGCGCCCAAGAATGTTTCCCCATAATTTACTTGTCAGATGTGATCATCTCTACTGAGTCATGTCTGGTCATGGCTGTCCAGATGAAAGGCGTGTGTTGATGATTGAAAATGACACAGTTTCACTTGCCGACAGCCGACTAGACTTTAAATATTTCCTCCAGCTTGTTCTATTGACATCTTTTTGTTCTCATATTTGATTTATATTACATCGCTTTCTGTTTCAAGTCACCTCCATGACGTTCTCAGCATCGCTCTCCATAGATTTATCTCTAGAGTTTGTCTGATGTTTTGGCCAGGGATTCTAATATTAGTTGTCTTCTATTGTTTCCTCCTAATGTGTAGTCGTAGACTCGCGCCAATATGGAAAAAAAATGTGCAAATTTTTTCAATACAGAAATGTTTATTTAAATTCTCCGCATGCGTGCATTTAAAGCCACCTAGTTCACCTGTAACGTCGGCTCGCATCCTTTAAAAACCACTTTGTTCATTTATTTGTACTGATGAGAGGTCTAGACATGCTCTAATCATTAATGAAGCTTTAAATGTATTCTTCTATCATAACATATTGTGTGTATATCTTGTATGCCCCTTTTTCCTCCCCTGTAACAACACCTCGTCTTTGTTTGACATGGGTTGAGGGCTAAACATGTCAATGACGTCACACACAGTTTGACGAGATAGAGGTCACTCCATCCCCTCCTCCCTCATTTCATCACTTGTTCTTTGAGACCAAGTTCTAAAGTACGAGAAATGTTTCGGTGAAAGGCAATCACGTGACGATGAAGATGTGATGGCTTGTCAGAGTCTGTGATGACGTATACAGCTGAGTTCAAAGATGTCCATCGTTGTAAAAGAAGAGCTAAAATTCATTCATCATGTTAGATGAGGAGTTACAAATATTAAATGGAACAAATCACACATTTTTGACAAGGTATGGTCACATGTTTCCAAGTCTACACAAAATAAATGACTGAACAAATAAATAAACGAATGTTGAGACACACGACAGACATATCCGTGAGTGCTTCAGAATTCTGGCACACTAATTAACACTGATGTCAAACAAAATGACGTAACAGGACGTGGAAATTAAAGGTAGTGCCGCCCCTTGTAATATCTGAACGAGTGCTTGCCCCTGCTTTACTTCGTCAGAGAAAAGCAGACGTAAATAATAACCAGGCTACCTGGGAGTTCCTTTGTTGTCCTCCAAAATATTCTCAACAAGAAAAGGGCAACTCATTACTCTTTCCATTGTACTTGCTCTATCTCAGAGAATGAAGGATTGCACACAAAAGATACATTGAGTCTGACAAACATCATAAAATAATACATCGACCTTTAATAAACAGACTAACAAAAAAATAGCCTATTGGGACATCTGCACGATTGTAGTACCGATGTGCACGCCCTCAGCATTCTCAAACAGAAAGGATCCGCAAATTCATTCGTGAAAGCGAGGCTTCCTTCAATTGTTGAAAATATGCCTTAGTGTTGTTGCTTGCTTGGAAGTTGACACCAGGATGTCATGCTGGGTTGGCAGTTGACACCAGGATGTTATGGTTGGTTGGCAGTTGACAGCAGGATGTCATGCTGGGTTGGCAGTTGACATCAGGATGTCATGGTCGGTTGGCAGTTAACACCAGGATGTCATGCTGGGTTGGCAGTGACACCAGGATGTCATGCTGGGTTGGCAGTTGACTCCAGGATGTCATGCTGGATTGGCAGTTGACACCAGGATGTCGTGGTCGGTTGGCAGTTGACATCAGGATGTCATGGTCGGTTGGCAGTTGACACCAGGATGTCATGCTGGGTTGGCAGTTGACACCAGGATGTCATGCTGGGTTGGCAGTTGACATCAGGATGTCATGCTGGGTTGGCAGTTGACATCAGGATGTTATGGTCGTTTGGCAGTTGACATCAGGATGTCATGGTCGATTGGCAGTTGACACCAGGATGTCATGCTGGGTTGGCAGTTGACACCAGGATGTCATGCTGGGTTTGCATTTGACACCAGGATGTCATGGTCGGTTGGTAGTTGACATCAGGATGTCATGGTCGGTTGGCAGTTGACACCAGGATGTCATGCTGGGTTGGCAGTTGACACCAGGATGTCATGCTGGGTTGGCAGTTGACACCAGGATGTAATGTACGGTTGGCAGTTGACACCATGATGTCATGTTCGGTTGGCAGTTGACACCATGATGTCATGGTCGGTTGGTAGTTGACATCAGGATGTCATGGTCGGTTGGCAGTTGACACCAGGATGTCATGCGGGGTGTGCAGTTGACACCAGGATGTCATGATGGGTTGGCAGTTGACACCAGGATGTCATGGTCGGTTGGCAGTTGACACCAGGATGTCATGGTCGGTTGGCAGTTGACACCAGGATGTCATGCTGGGTTGGCAGTTGACACCAGGATGTCATGATCAGTTGGCAGTTGACACCAGAATGTCATCCTGAGCTGGCAGTTGACACCAGAATGTCATCCTGAGTTGGCAGTTGACACCAGGATGTCATGCTGGGTTGGCAGTTGACACCAGGATGTCATAGTCGGTTGGCAGTTGACACCAGGATGTCATGGTCGGTTGGCAGTGGACACCAGGATGTCATGGTCGGTTGGCAGTTGACACCAGGATGTCATGCTGGGTTAGCAGTTGACATCATGATGTCATGCTGGGTGGGCAGTTGACACCAGGATGTCATCCTGGGTTGGCAGTTGACATCAGGATGTCATGTTGGGTTGGCAGTTGACACCAGGATGTCATTGTGTCAACCCGCTTACAGAAAGTTGATGACGTAAATGTATATAAAAATGAAATAATATAACGATCTATCCACATAATTAAATGTTCCCTAGACAAAGCTGGGGCTGAAAGGCAGATATTGATCAAGAGACAGACAAACTTTTCCGCAGTGATCACTGTAGACAGATATCAAGTTAATTTGGGTGTCTTTGTTCAGACTAGAATATCCTAACAAAAATAGCCACATAACTATTTGGTTGACGAGAAACTCAATGATAGAATATGAACTTATTAGAAGTCTGTTGACCTTAGGGAGGCGATATTCACTAGCCAGGAATAGCAGGCGCGCAAACACTTGGTGTCTATCTATTACAGAAGTTGTCCAGTTTGGCTGCGAGTTTCTCAGGTTATTTAGGAAACACGTCTGTGACTTGATCATTTGGGGGTAAACGCCACGACTCTAATAGATCTTATATGTGATAGCAATAGCTCACATCGTTATAGCCGAGATAACTATATCTTAGTAGCGGCTCAGATCATTCTATCTTAGAATACAATGTTACAGCTTACATCATTATACCCTAAATCAGTGACGGCGAACCTATGACACGCGTGCCACAGACGGCACGCAGAGTCTCACCAGCCGGAACGCAACTAAAATATTACCTCCTTAAACAAACCACTGTGCTGGAATTTCGTGTGGGGTCTTAGTTATATAAAATTAGTTTTTAATTGAATGTTGGGCAAAGGTTCGCCATCACTGCCCTAAATGATCTGACTTCAATAACTACTCACGTGATTATTTTCTAGATTAAAATATTTCATATAACAAATGTTAACATTATAATATCTTAGATTACAAAATATTAGAGCTGTTAACGATTAATTAAAATTTAATCGTTAATTTTTGAAAAATGTACGATAAATTAATGGTTAATTTCGATTAAAGTCAAAAAATGAAATTTATGGTGTCATAAGTAACATTTATTAAAATGTTTGTCAAAAATCGAAATAACACTGGAATATCTTTTTAAAATGACATCTTTTAACCAACAACGCAAACATACAATTGTATTGACATTATTTGTTTCAAGTGATGAGCGGGTGTTATTGACAATATAACCAGCCGAGTTGAACAGTCGTTCATATAGCTTTAGATTGTCTCAGCTGAAGTTTCTGATACTGTAGTGTATGTTTGGTTTGCAGGTGGTATGTAAGCGAAGTGTTAGAACCATGGTAGCAATGTTTCCTTTAAGCAGTGCGGCTGCGCCACGCAAGGAGTTTAGAATCACCGCGCAGCAAATTTTGTAAAATATTGCACACAAAATGGACGTTGTGCAACTTTGTACACGAGGTTTTTTTAACTTTGCACACGGACCAACGAAGCTTAGACTTAAAGGGAACATTGCATGGTAGGCAAACGATTTATCTCAATGGACACAATAACCTTTATCAACATTTTGAGCATTCACGTTAGTCAATAGTTTAAAACCAAAATCTTTGTACATACGTCGGGAAATGAGTTTATATTTATCGGCCAAAATATTTTCTCTTTTGACTTCCTGTACATTTATAAGTAGTGGGTCGATTAATCGTCAAAAAAAAATTAATCGTTAAAATTTTTAACGATTAATCGAGAAATTAATCCTTAATTTCCGCAGCCCCACAAAATATTATATAAAAATTGCTCACATGATTATACCCCTATATTAAATAACTTACATAAAACTCCTAGATTATTTTATCTTATATTACATTATCTATAGGCTATATATATAATTCTCTAAAAAAACCTTTTTTTAATGAGGCCCAGCTGCAGTGAGGATTGTAGAATCTCGCATGAAAAAGCAGAAAATAATTGTTTAGTCACAAACTAAGTAGTCACACAGGGGACTCAGAACTTTTGTGTTAGTTGATCTAATTTTATATCTCACATTAAATCCAACAATTGATTACAATAAATATAAATAAAACTTAGAGTTCTGAGTCCCCTAGTGTGACTACTTAGTTTGTGATTAAACAATTATTTTCTGCTTTTTCATGCGAGATTCTACATTCCTCACTGCAGCTGGGCCTCATTCTTTTAAAAAAAATTTTTTTGTTTATTTTATATAGCTGACTTCATAGAAGTTAGGGGTGCACTGAATTTGGCCTGAAAATGTCTCGAAACCAACAATGAGTTGGCAGCCCCAACCTACGTTCGCTAGCGTTGTTTTGATTTCTTCGCGCTGTAGTTTGCGTCCGTTCTTTCTCTACTTTCTTTGCCCTCTCCATGAGCAAGTCTGCGGCGTATGTTACGCAGCGGGGCGTCTAGATTTAATCTGATATTTTTTTCTACATGTCAGCCATACTTATTTGGTTCTATTTATAGCCCTGAGCCCGTCAATCCAAAGAAAATAGAAACAATTGGTGCCTGGGAATAACTGGCTTATTCTTGTTGGTCTCTTGTCAATAATGTTTGTATTGATAAAATAGATAACTGGCTTAAAACATCTTAAAAGATCTGAGTAGATCGGAACTTTATATTGTAACGATGAATTGTAACTAAAGTTGTGAATGTTCAAACGAGAAAAATGTTTGGATCATTACATTTCAATGTTTATACCAATGCGTTTCAATTTGTGGACCAATATGTTTCTGTTTTGGACCAATATGTTTCTGTTTTGGACCAATACATTTCAATGTTTGAACCAATTCATGTAAATGTTTGGAACAATACATATAAATGTTTGAACCACTACGTTCCAATGTTTGGACCAATACATGTCAATGTTTGGACCAATAGGTTTTCTACTTTTGGACCCTCAGAATCCCCAATCATTTACAACTCAATGACATTTAAAGTTGATTTGTTCATAGACAAAAGTGTAGCTTATGCTCTCAGTTTAAAAAGCGATAATTAATGTTACGCGCTGTGTATTGCTTAATATTTTTGATATTAACTGACCTTTTGATCCAGTTTGGAAGTGTAGATTTAATTAAACTTTATTTTATTTTCTTGTTTCTTCCTTTATTTCGTTCTTTGTTTTCGTTCTCATCTTTAGATTTTCTGAAAATAAGTCTCCTCCGCCAAATCCCCCCCCCCAACTCAAATAAGATAAGGTTATTTGTAACCAACTTCAGAGGCACAACTCATGAAATCTTATTTAGTTGTATTGTCCATTTCAAGTGACCCATTTAATAGTGCAGTGACCAGTGTTAAAGTTAAGTGCGAGAGTAAAATGTAAGAGCCAAGTGTATGAGTCCAGTGTTAGAGTCGAGTGTATATATCGCCTACTGACCAGATGTTTCTCTACCCCCCTCTCTCCCCAGAAAATCTCCGTGTACGTTTCCGTGCTGACCCTGACGGCCATCTCCTTAGAGCGGTGGCTGGCCATCTGCCGGCCTCTGATGTTCCGCCAGACGTCCGTCAGAGCCAAGCGAGCCATCGCCATCGTCTGGGTCATCTCGCTTGCCTCGGCCGTGCCGGACGCGATCTCACTTGACCTTCACCTCCTGACCGGTGACACGCGGGTGTACTGCGCCCCCTCGTGGTCGGAGCAGGAGGAGACAATTCATCTCTGGGTCATGTTCATCGTCTTCTACCTCGTGCCCTTGGGTATCATGACCTTCACCTACATCATGGTCGCACTCTGTTTGTGGCGATCTGGGTTCAACGATGAGAATGATGGTAAGTCGATGTTGTCATTGGGTAAGTCGATGTTGTCATTGGGTAAGTCGATGTTGTCATTGGGTAAGTCGATGTTGTAATTGGGTAAGTCGATGTTGTCATTGAATAAGTTGTTGTCATTGGGTAAGTTGATTTATTCAATTATGATTTGTTCACGCCTTGCTAATAGCATGACAAGACACGCCCACTTTAACATTGACTGACCATCTGACCCAAAGACTGACCATCTGACACAAAGACTGACCATCTGATCCAATGACTGACCATCTGATCTAATGACTGACCATCTGATCCAATGACTGACCATCTGATCAAAAGACTGACCATCTGACCCAAGGACTGACCATCTGATCCAAAGAATGACCAACTGATCAAAAGACTGACCATCTGACCCAAGGACTGACCATCTGACACAAAGACTGACCACCTGACACAAATAATGACCATTTGACCTAAAGACTGACCATCTGACACAAAGACTGACCATCTGACACAAATAATGACCATCTGATACAAGGACTGACCATCTGACCCAAAGAATGACCAACTGACCCAAAGAATGACCATCTGATCAAAAGACTGACCATCTGACCCAAACACTGACCATCTGACCGATGACTGACCATCTGACCCAAAGACTGACCATCTGCCACAAAGACTGACCATCTGACACAAATACTGACCACCTGACCCAAGGACTGACCATCTGACCCAAAGAATGACCAACTGACCCAAAGTTTGACCATCTGATTCAAAGACTGACCATTTGACACAAAAGACTGACCAACTGACCCAAAGAATGACCATCTGACCCAAAGACTGACCATCTGATCCAAAGACTGACCATCTGACCCAATGACTGATAATTTGATCCAAAGACTGACCATCTGACCCAATGACTGACCATTTGACCCGATGACTGACTATCTGATACAAAGAGTGACCATCTGACCCAAACACTGACCATCTGATCCAAAGACTGACGATCTGACCCAAACACTGACCATCTGATCCAAAGACTGACCATCTGATCCAAAAATTGACCTTCTGACACAAAGACTGACCATCTGACCCAAAGACTGACCATCGGACCCAATGTCTGACCATTTGACGCAATCACTGACTGAATGTGTTGAAAATCTCAACCAACTTGACCCCCACCCCCCTACTTCCATTCCACAGAGGCAAGCGCCAACGTCCCGCGAGCTCAGATGCTGCTGCGGCGTAAGAAGGCCAAGATGCTGATCATGGTGGTGGCGTTGTTCGCCGTCTGCTACCTGCCCGTCTACGTTCTGTTTATTCTAAGGTAAGCTCAGCCCCGGCCCCCACCTCACCTGGTGTCTTTGTACAGCGATTGATCCCGGTGTGGGGTGGTGATGGTTTAAGAGGCCAACCCCCGAATGCTCAACCCCCCCCCCGAACCCCCAACCCCCCAAACCCCTCCCCCACCCGCACATGTTTTCGTTTGACATTGATTGATCCTGGTGTAAGTGATGATGTTTTGTCTCAAATATTGTGCTCATGTTCAGTTTAGCGATGAACAAGATAACGCTAACCGCTCACGTCTGATGAGCTGGAGGTTTCAGCGTCAGGGGTCACGTGGTGTGGGGTCAAACTGTTTACATGAGTGCGAGGAGTTGATCATTCCGGTTACCTTCCACTGCCTGAGTTCATTTCGGATACTTTGTACTGCCTGTGTAATTATGATACAGGTTACTTTGTGCTGCTTGCGAATTTGATTTGCTACTTTTAGGCATGAGAAATTACTTTGGCTACTTTGTAATGTCTGGGAGATTTGATTGTCTTCTTTTTACTGCCTGTGAAATTTTATTTTTGCTCTTTTGTACTGCCTGGAAAATTTTGATCGGCTACTTTGAACTGTATGTAGAGTGCTACAATAGATATTGCCTACAGATGTAATCCCCCTAATTGATATAAGACTAGCAACCAATTATCGCTCATCCGTTGAATGATACGAGAGCTGACTCTTGCTGCTCTCCCCTGTACCCGCCCCTCAACACTTCACTAGTGCGCGAGGAGTTATTCTTCTTCTTTAGATCTGGGTGTGAACAGTGTCAAAAGTAATAGAGGGCCATTGAAAAAAAGAGTTTTCATGTTATTTTTCGGTGGTTAAGGACTTTTATAGCGTTGAGATGGGTCTGCTGGACTTCATCCTTCAACTATCTCCATCTGTCACTGCGGCAAAACAAAGATAAAACAAACAATCGTATTCTATGAGGGAAAACAATACAATAAATAGGTCAAAAACAACTGTAATTATGCCGGGCATTGAGTGGCTCTGTGCCCGAGGCAGATATCATAATTGTTTCTGGGCGTGGCGTCGGTGGACACAAGGATTTAAACAACCAATCACTGAACTCAGACATCACGTGATCTTATGTTGATTTACATCACGGCTAATTTACAGGAAATGGAATCAACAGAAAAATACATATGTAAACAGAAAGTTATTGTGATTTTCAGATTAATTAGACCCGTCATAGAGCAGCTAGCGTCCAGTATGTCCGATGTAAGGGTATTTGGTGTTTTTACCCTAACAAGTGTCTGTGAAAATATGTAATTATTTTTAGTTTAAGTGTATTGTTTTTAGCTTCATTTCTATAGCTGAGAATGATTAAGGGCAAACACATGTGTATTGTTGTTGAACGTTGTTTTAAAAAAAAATAATTTCTAAAACCTTTTCTAATATTAATGATATCTACTTATAAAACAATTGAGATGTTAGTAAATGACGTAAATTTGTTGTAGTTCGTAGTGTTATTTACTTAAGAATAAGGTGCTATAATAAGAAGTATATGTATACATAAGTGAATGGGTTACTGTATGACGTACGTGTGTACATTAGGTAATAAGTTACCGTGAATTCAATAAATACCACAGTATTGGATGAAGTGTTGGTAACACGACTGTCACATTCTATCCAGAGGCGTAACTGGGTTTTTGACGCCCTTGGCTAATTCATTTTTGGCGCCCTTTATTTAAATACAAATTTAAAAATTAGAGATTTAGCGGCGCCTTTTTGAACTGGCGTAGGCCAGCGCCCTTGTCAACTGCCCCTATGCCAAGCCGTTGTTACGCCACTGATTCTATCGTTGAAAGCAGATGTTACATTTTAATACACACTTTATGAAGCTGTCAATTGAGGTTATATTTCTATTCTACTAGTGATTGACTAACCTTAATAATTCTCCTTAATATCATCTCATTTCAACAAACCATTCCCAAAACCCAACTCATTACAGTAGTTTGAAAGGCTAACATTTTTTCAATTAATATCTTTGACGTTCTTACTTCGACAAAACTTAAATTACATTATTTACTCACGCAGAAAATGTCGAAGGTATGAGCCATGTTATTTGAACTTTGAACCATCTCGGTTTTTAACGTTTCGACTGTGCAAACTACATTGAACCATGTCTATTGAGCCATGTCTATTGAGCCATGTCTATTGGGCCATGTCTATTGAGAAGCCATGTCTATTGAGCCACTTGGACTCTGTTAATTTTAAGACATTTAGAATCCCTGTCCTCTAAAAATGTAAACATATTTTTGTCAGCGGCGTGCGTGAATTTTTAAGTTGTTGATTTTCTCCTCTTGGTTTGTGTGGCAACCTGAACGATGTGTGCACATCTGATTGACAGCTGTCAAAATAAAGGCACCACAACATTGCGCCGATGGGCTGATGAGTCCAAACGAATGAGTTTTGATGGTTCTGCCCCAGTTATAACATGCACTTTTGGTCAGTGAGGGAGGAAATAGGTCATTACAAGCATGAACATCTACCGCCGAGCCTCTAGCACAGACGTAACATCTACCGCCGAGCCTCTAGCACAGACGTAACATCTACCGCCGAGCCTCTAGCACAGACGTAACATTTACCGCCGAGCCTCTAGCACAGACGTAACATCTACCGCCGAGCCTCTAGCACAGACGTAACATCTACCGCCGAGCCTCTAGCACAGACGTAACATCTACCGCCGAGCATCTAGCACAGACGTAACATCTACCGCCGAGCCTCTAGCACAGACGTAACATCTACCGCCGAGCCTCTAGCACAGACGTAACACCCACGCCAACTTAACACGTGAAGGCAGCATCCAGTAAGGTTACTTTAACTTTGAATGTATTTCTGAACATTGAAATGTTTTATTACCTATCAATGTTTGTGTAGGTAAGTGTCCTACATGATTTTTAAGATTCAATTTGCATTGATATTATTTGATTCAAGACATAAATTGTTTATCAACTTTGTCAAGAAAAATCTAAGTTTTAATCTATCGTCACCGGAAAAATACGTTTTCATAAAATCTAATCATTAACCTAGAGAGAAGCTTCATTAACGCTCATGTAAGAGTTAGTATTTAACACGAAACATGCGCCAGTTTTAGAAGTACATCTCCCGTGTATAGAAGTGTGAACATCTTATAGCGCAATAACCTTCCTGTAAAAGGTTTGTTTCACTAAACTTCTAACTGTTACTTTGTGTCTGTTCATGTTTTTAGAAATCTTTTAGTGTCTTCGGCATGGGACTTATTCGGTGCTATACCAAGATGACAGTCAGGGATTATTCGGTGCTATACCAAGATGACAGTCAGGGATTATTCGGTGCTATACCAAGATGACAGTCAGGGATTATTCGGTGCTATACCAAGATGACAGTCAGGGATTATTCGGTGCTATACCAAGATGACAGTCAGGGATTATTCGGTGCTATACCAAGATGACAGTCAGGGATTATTCGGTGCTATACCAAGATGACAGTCAGGGATTATTCGGTGCTATACCAAGATGACAGTCAGGGATTATTCGGTGCTATACCAAGATGACAGTCAGGGATTATTCGGTGCTTTACCAAGATGACAGTCAGGGATTATTCGGTGCTATACCAAGATGACAGTCAGGGATTATTCGGTGCTATACCAAGATGACAGTCAGGGATTATTCGGTGCTATACCAAGATGACAGTCAGGGAATATTCGGTGCTATACCAAGATGACAGTCAGGGATTATTCGGTACTATACCAAGATGACAGTCAGGGATTATTTGGTGCTATACCAAGATGACAGTCAGGGATTATTCGGTGCTATACCAAGATGACAGTCAGGGATTATTCGGTGCTATACCAAGATGACAGCCAGGGAATATTCGGTGCTATACCAAGATGACAGTCAGGGATTATTCGGTGCTATACCAAGATGACAGTCAGGGATTATTCGGTGCTATACCAAGATGACAGTCAGGGATTATTCGGTGCTATACCAAGATGACAGTCAGGGAATATTCGGTGCTATACCAAGATGACAGTCAGGGATTATTCGGTGCTATACCAAGATGACAGTCAGGGAATTTGAACTGACTTGTGGTGTGTGTGTGTGGGGGGGGGGAGTGAATTAGAGGGACGGGGTAAAAATGGAAATATTTGCATAACTTGGGATTATTGCATTAGGGAATATTTGTGTAGTTTCATGGCCCTAAGCGGGAAATGGCGGACTAAAGCGGTGTTGTTGAGGTGTGGTAGAAAATAAATGAAAGTGGTAAACAAATCGGACAGAAAGGGGAAAGGACAGATGGAGGAGTGGACAGATGGAGGAGTGGACAGATGGAGGAGTGGACAGATGGAGGAGTGGACAGATAGAGGAGTGGACAGATGGAGGAGTGGACAGATGGAGGAGTGGACAGATGGAGGAGTGGACAGATGGAGGAGTGGACAGATAGAGGAGTGGACAGATGGAGGAGTGGACACATTGAGTAGTGGACAGATGGAGGAGTGGACAGATGGAGGAGTGGACAGATGGAGGAGTGGACAGATGGAGGAGTGGACAGATGTATGGTGAAACAGGAGGGACGATGATTCCAAATGAAAAGAAAGAGGAACAAATGAAAAGAAAGAGGAACAAATGAAAAGAAAGAGGAACAAATGATGGAATAATTGAAGAGGTGAAAAGGGGGATCTGTAAGTGAGAGTGTTGACTTGGGGAGTAACGGACACGGGGGGGGGGCGTGGACAGGAGAAGATATGGACAAAGTGGAACAGAAGAAACGATGGACAAAATAGAAAATTAGAAGAGGCCTGGACAAAAGTAGATATTGACGAAAGTATATATATTTACAAAAATAGACAGAAGCAGAAATGGGTCGAGGATGAACATTGAACATTTCGTGTTACGATTAGATCTGATACTAAACAAAGCCAAAACTTACTTAACTGGTTCAACAAGATAATAGAGTACACGCCACCCGTTCAACAAGAGAATAGAGTACACGCCACCCGTTCAACAAGAGAATAGAGTACACGCCACCCGTTCAACAAGAGAATAGAGTACACACCACCCGTTCAACAAGAGAATAGAGTGGACACCACCCTTTCAACAAGAGAATAGAGTGCACGCCACCCGTTTAACAAGAGAATAGAGTGCACGCCACCCGTTCAACAAGAGAATAGAGTACACGTTATTCAAAGATTAAAAAGCTTTCTGATAAACTCCAAAATGATTGACTTTTCATTTCGAAACATCAGTAGCAAGATAATGTAATGGTTTATGAAAGCTGTTTAATTTTTTTTAAATGTACAAATATGCATATGAAAACTTTAAATCTCATTATATATTTTTAGATTGTTTGGTCGGCACCCTTCCGTCTCGAGAGACGATGGTGCATCACCGTTGAGTTGGGTTGTATGTCTCGAGAGACGATGGTGCATCACCGTTGAGTTGGGTTGTATGTCTCGAGAGACGATGGTGCATCACCGTCGAGTTGGGTTGTATGTCTCGAGAGACGATGGTGCATCACCGTTGAGTTGGGTTGGTTGTCTCGAGAGACGATGGTGCATCACCGTTGAGTTGGGTTGGTTGTCTCGAGAGACGATGGTGCATCACCGTTGAGTTGGGTTGCATGTCTCGAGAGACGATGGTGCATCACCGTTGAGTTGGGTTGCATGTCTCGAGAGACGATGGTGCATCACCGTTGAGTTGGGTTGCATGTCTCGAGAGACGATGGTGCATCACCGTTGAGTTGGGTTGCATTTCCTCGAGTGGCTGTGCAGTCCTATCCTTGAGTGACAGTCTTTAATACGGTTTTTGCACACGAGTTCTGTGCTTCCAAATGTTTTGGCCTTTCTCCTAGCTCTTCTGTCTGTAGCCTCCTCCATCCTTCACTCCTCGGCTACTATGACGCCCTCTTCGACAACTGTGCGCCACGTAGATCGGTCTTCTGCCTTACACTCCCAGTCGCTTGTGCGTATTCTGGCTGCTTTCATGTCCCTTTGGCAGACATCTTTAAATCGCAGACGTGGGGGACCTGTCTTCCTCTTTCCCGATGCCAGTTCTCCATATAGGAGGTCCTTAGGGATGTGGCCAGGGCTCATTCTTTTAACATGTCCTAGCCATCTCAGGCATCTTTCACTAAGGATTGAGAACATGCTTTTGGGTATTGGCACGCATTATGATCTCAGTATTAGGCACTTTGTCTTGCCATTTACTGCCAAGTATGCGACGCAAGCATCTCACGTGGAAGCTTTTAAGCTTGCGCTCTTGGGATGAACAAGTGGTCCATGTCTCGCTCCCGTGTAGCAGTGTACTAATGACGCACGCTCTATAGACACACAGTTTGGTTTTCTCTGTTAACTTGGTGTTTTGTCAGACCCGTTTAGCCATTGTGGCAGCTGCCTTGCCAATTCTACTGTTTATTTCCTCTTCAATTGACAGTGTACTTGGAACCCAAGTAGGTGAATCTTTCCACAACCTCCAAGTTTTCATTGTCGATATTGATGGTAGGAGGTTGTGTGACTTGAGCCATGATGTTTGCTTTTTTCAGGCTGATTTGCAGACCAAATTCTTTGCAGATTGTTTTCCTTAGATTGTTTAAGACAGTAGATTTGTTACCTGGTGTAATTTCTTGCAGACAAATGCAGAGAATCCTATCTACAGCTGATAAATAAGACGGACAAGGCTTAACCAATAAAACGGGGATTTTATTTCCGGTAAAATGTCATGTTCAAGTATGGATGATTGAGTGGTCTGCCCAAAGTCATGTCACGCTAATTTATTGTCCGGCTCAAAGTCAAGCTATGAAATGTAGTGGTCGGCCCAAAGTCATAACACGAGGATTTGATCAGTAATATTATTGGTTTTGCCCATAAACCGGAAGTAGACCTGTAGAAATGTCTTCATTTCTGTGTGGTAGCCACGCCCCACGCTCAGCCCTTACCTTCCGATGATAACAGTGGTCGCCCTTCCTATCAACCCCACATTACATATTCCCTTTAGACTAATGATCGTGAAGCAGGTCTGGACAGACTGTCATGGAATGAGTCGACTCAATGAGTCCTGTGCTCTATGCTGATTGACTGTTGGTTTTATTACTTCAGTGCCAGCATAGTTGTAATCAACTTGTCATTAGATGAAGATAATTACAGGTTTATGATTCATGGCATCGGAAATTAAACGTCAGCTCACGGAGATCGGTCAAACACTTTTGATGATAGATGGAAATATTTATAATCAAACGCTATAATCAGCTGCTGCCATGGGACGTTGCGGTGTCAGGAATAAGAAACTTTGAAGTAAATTTGTCACCTCAAGTTCTTACAATAAATTATAATTAATGTTATTTTCGAGATTTTATTTTTTAAAACAAAAATTAAAACGAGAAATAAACATCAGAATGGTTTTGATTCGTAATGGTAAATATCATCTAAGATAAAGTCTATCTGACATTAAGTGATTCAACCAGTCCTCCGACTTTCTATCTTGCTGAGTTGTGTCTTTGTCAATGTCCTCATATCTCTCCCCCCCCCCATCCCCCCCACAATGCCAACAACGAACAATGTCAGTTTGACCTAAGAGTCTGATGTAGTTCAAGAGACAAACAATCCACCAAATCAACAAAGTCTCAGATCCCCTATATACACTACAGCTCCAGTGAATCCCGTCAATATCATTCAACAAACGTACATCTGAGCTGCTCCGTCTGTCTTTGAAGTTATTATTTGGAGCCCCGTGCATTGTCTCAAAGATTCACTGCATCCTTCCCCTCAACTCGTCCAAATGGATCTCTCTCTATACGCCTGTGATGTTACATCCCTGATATCTTACACATGGAGTACATCTGACAATTCACACAGACTACAGGTGTTGAGACCTTTGTTTGCACATTACATCGTGTGACTGATATATATATATATATTATATATATATATATATATGCTCACCAATATATGTGCACATAACTTTTGAAATGCAGTGCACATGGTGCAACTCTGAAGGAGAAATCAGTCAAGACATTGTATTGTGACTAGCATTTTTTATATACGAATATAATGTCCAGCCATACAAACATAATGTCCAGCCATACGAACGTAATGACCAGGCTTACGAAAATATGTGCACATAACTTTTGAAATGCAGTGCACATGGTGCAACTCTGAAGGAGAAATCAGTCAAGACATTGTATTGTGACTAGCATTTTTGACATACGAACATAATGTCCAGCCATACGAACGTAATGACCAGGCTTACGAACATAATGTCCAACGATAAAAAAATAATGTCAAGCCATACGAACGTAATGTCCAGCCATACAACAGTGTTTAAAAAACAAGAAGTCAATTTCTCGTTAACTGTAAGCAACATCCTTTAAATACGTGGTCATATTCAGACAATGGTTCTTTATAGTTGTCGTATGTTGTCATAAGGTTGATATTTTTTGTTGTCATGATATGGTTGTGGTTATGTTGTCATGATGTGGTTGTGGTTATGTTGTCATGATGTGGTTGTGGTTATGTTGTCATGATATGGTTATGGTTATGTTGTCATGATGTGGTTGTGGTTATGTTGTCATGATATGGTTGTGGTTATGTTGTCATGATATGGTTGTGGTTATGTTGTCATGATGTGGTTGTGGTTATGTTGTCATGATATGGTTGTGGTTATGTTGTCATGATATGGTTGTGGTTATGTTGTCATGATATGGTTATGGTTATGTTGTCATGATGTGGTTTTGGTTATGTTGTCATGATATGGTTGTGGTTATGTTGTCATGATATGGTTGTGGTTATGTTGTCATGATGTGGTTGTGGTTATGTTGTCATGATATGGTTTATGGTTATGTTGTCATTATGTGGTTGTGGTTATGTTGTCATGATATGGTTGTGGTTATGTTGTAATGTGGTTATGGTTATGTTGTCATGATATGGTTGTGGTTATGTTGTCATGATATGGTTGTGGTTATGTTGTAATGATATGGTTGTGGTTATGTTGTCATGATGTGGTTGTGGTTATGTTGTCATGATGTGGTTGTGGTTATGTTGTCATGATATGGTTGTGGTTATGTTGTCATGATGTGGTTGTGGTTATGTTGTAATGTGGTTATGGTTATGTTGTCATGATGTGGTTGTGGTTATGTTGTCATGATATGGTTGTGGTTATGTTGTCATGATGTGGTTGTGGTTATGTTGTAATGTGGTTATGGTTATGTTGTAATGTGGTTATGGTTATGTTGTCATGATGTGGTTGTGGTTATGTTGTCATGATGTGGTTGTGGTTATGATGTCATGATGTGGTTATGTTGTCATGATGTGGTTATGGTTATGTTGTAATGTGGTTATGTTGTCATGATGTGGTTATGTTTTGATGATGTGGTTGTGGTTATGTTGTCATGATGTGGTTGTGGTCATGTTGTCATGATGTGGTTGTGGTCATGTTGTCATGATGTGGTTGTGGTCATGTTGTCATGATGTGGTTATGGTTATGTTGTAATGTGGTTATGTTGCCATGATGTGGTTATGTTGTCATGATGTGGTTGTGGTTATGTTGTCATGATGTGGTTGTGGTCATGTTGTCATGATGTGGTTGTGGTTATGTTGTCATGATGTGGTTGTGGTTATGTTGTCATGATGTGGTTGTGGTTATGTTGTCATGATATGGTTGTGGTTATGTTGTCATGATGTGGTTGTGGTTATGTTGTCATGATATGGTTGTGGTTATGTTGTCATGATATGGTATGATCATGTTGTCATGATGTGGTTGTGGTTATGTTGTCATCATGTGGTTGTGGTTATGTTGTCATCATGTGGTTGTGGTTATGTTGGCATTATGTGGCTGTGGTTATGTTGTCATTATGTGGTTATGGTTATGTTGTCATGATGTGGTTGTGGTTATGTTGTCATGATGTGGTTGTGGTCATGTTGTCATGATGTGGCCGGGGTAAAACTCTAGCCAACCCATGGCAGCCCTGAATAGACCACATCTGCAGTGATGACAATTGCGCATGTTCTTGAATTCATGCAAGTGATTTAACGATAAGAAAATGTGCTTGGGGGTAATGGTCTTCTTTTTTAATAGGGAATCAATTTGCACCAATGCACATCCCCATATCTCCCCCCCACCCCCAGTTGTGATGAATGTCAAGGAGAGCTAAAGGGCCGAAAGCAATATTTGAGAATACATCGTACGGTGCAAAACAATATCAGCGTGGCGTTCATATGATTGAACTTAACGGCATGTAGGGTGATAGCGGACTTTTTTAAAAACCACGTTTTATTAACTCGCTTTCGTTCCTGTTTGTCCAAGATTTTTTTCAAATCTGCCAACGTGTTTGGTATAAAAATTAAAGATTTCTAATTTAGAAGGCAAAAGAGAGATCTATAAGTGAGAGTATGAGTGAGCTGCATATGTTAAACCTCATAAGCGCCCGCCCCACGTTTTTAGTCAAATTAAATGAAAGTACTTGAACTTATAAGTTTTAAATTATTTTCTTCTTTTTAGTCCGCTTAAAAAAACGTGGTTTTTAAAAATCTTTATTTTACTTCTATTTATTTATTAGATGTACGCTATTTAGTTGTTTTTTAAATAAAATGAGGAAAACTGAGCTCGAGAAGCTACTTCTATTAATCTTGTGTTCAAAATCTGTTACAATTATGAGGCAATTATTATGAGTTGTTTCATTTAGTAGCACTAAGCTGTTTGTTTAGGGCAGGGGTCTCCAAACTTTTCTGCCGTAAGGCCGCATTAACTGTCAAACAGCAGTTTGGGGACGACTACAAACAGTTTTATGATAAACTACAGGTAAAAATAGTATCTTTCTTTGGAGACTAAAAGGTCTCCAGGGGCCGGATAAGAGGGCCTCACGGGCCGCATCTGGCCGCGGGCCGTAGTTTGGAGACGACCGGTTTAGGGGATTCGTTCAGTAGCACTAAGCTGTTTGTTTAGGGGATTCGTTCAGTAGCACTAAGCTGTTTGTTTAGGGGATTCGTTCAGTAGCACTAAGCTGTTTTAGTGGTTTCATTTAGTAGCTTCGAGCTGTTTGATTAAGTGCTTTCATTCAGTAGCACTAAATTATTTGGTTTAATGGTTTTATTAAGTTTGTTCTATTCACTGACTTGATACACCCAATGGTTTCATTAAGTTTGTTCAATTCACTGACTTGATACTCCCCACGTGCAAACATCGATAACTAATATTGTTTTAATAATAAGAATCTGTTTAATCTTAAATGTCAATAAAATCACAATAAATAATATATTTAGAGAAATCCTAAAACTAACTGAAATGTCCTAGCTTCTTTCGGAATTCTATTAAATTTCGTAAACAATTCCTCCTTTTTGACACACAGAAATGACTAATGTTGAAACACAGAAATGACTAATGTTGACACACAGAATTGACTAATGTTGATACACAGAAATGACTAATGTTGACACACAGAAATGACTAATGTTGACACACAGAAATGACTAATGTTGACACACAGAAATGACTAATGTTGACACACAGAAATGACTAATGTTGACACACAGAAATGACTAATGTTGACACACAGAAATGACTAATGTTGACACACAGAAATGACTAATGTTGACACACAGAAATGACTAATGTTGACACACAGAAATGACTAATGTTGACACACAAAAATGACTAATGTTGACACACAGAAATGACTAATGTTGATACACAGAAATGACTAATGTTGACACTAAGAAATGACTAATGTTGACACACAAAAATGACTAATGTTGACACACAGAAATGACTAATGTTGACACACAGAAATGACTAATGTTGACACACAGCAATGACTAAGGTTGACAAACAGAAATGACTAATGTTGACACACAGAAATGACTAATGTTGACACACAGAAATGACTAATGTTGACACACAGAAATGACTAATGTTGACACACAAAAATGACTAATGTTGACACACATAAATGACTAATGTTGACACACAGAAATGACTAATGTTGACACACAAAAATGACTAATGTTGACACACAAAAATGACTAATGTTGACACACAGAAATGACTAATGTTGACACACAGAAATGACTAATGTTGACACACAGAAATGACTAATGTTGACACACAGAAATGACTAATGTTGACACACAGAAATGACTAATGTTGACACACAAAAATGACTAATGTTGACACACAGAAATGACTAATGTTGACACACAGAAATGACTAATGTTGACACACAGAAATGACTAATGTTGACACACAGAAATGACTAATGTTGACACACAAAAATGACTAATGTTGACACACAGAAATGACTAATGTTGACACACAGAAATGACTAATGTTGACACACAGAAATGACTAATGTTGACACACAGAAATGACTAATGTTGACACACAGAAATGACTAATGTTGACACACAAAAATGACTAATGTTGACACACAGAAATGACTAATGTTGACACACAGAAATGACTAATGTTGACACACAGAAATGACTAATGTTGACACACAAAAATGACTAATGTTGACACACAGAAATGACTAATGTTGACACACAGAAATGACTAATGTTGACACACAGAAATGACTAATGTTGACACACAGCAATGACTAAGGTTGACACACAGAAATGACTAATGTTGACACACAGAAATGACTAATGTAGACACACAGAAATGACTAATGTTGACACACAGAAATGACTAATGTTGACACACAGAAATGACTAATGTTGACACACAGAAATGACTAATGTTGACACACAGAAATGACTAATGTTGACACACAGAAATGACTAATGTTGACACACAGAAATGACTAATGTTGACACACAGAAATGACTAATGTTGACACACAGAAATGACTAATGTTGACACTTAGAAATGACTAATGTTGACACACAAAAATGACTAATGTTGACACACAGAAATGACTAATGTTGATACACAGAAATGACTAATGTTGACACACAGAAATGACTAATGTTGACACACAGAAATGACTAATGTTGACACACAGAAATGACTAATGTTGACACACAGAAATGACTAATGTTGACACACAGAAATGACTAATGTTGACACACAGAAATGACTAATGTTGACACACAGCAATGACTAAGGTTGACACACAGAAATGACTAATGTTGACACACAGAAATGACTAATGTAGACACACAGAAATGACTAATGTTGACACACAGAAATGACTAATGTTGACACACAGAAATGACTAATGTTGACACACAGAAATGACTAATGTTGACACACAGAAATGACTAATGTTGACACACAGAAATGACTAATGTTGACACACAGAAATGACTAATGTTGACACACAGAAATGACTAATGTCAACAACGTTCCCTCTAAGACTCCTTATTCCGAGTGCAAACTAACAAAGTCGTGTGCAAACTAACAAAGTCGTGTGCAAACTAACAAAGTCGTGTGCAAACTAACAAAGTCGTGTGCAAACTAACAAAGTCGTGTGCAAACTAACAAAGTCGTGTGCAAACTAACAAAGTCGTGTGCAAACTAACAAAGTCGTGTGCAAAGTCTGATATCAATATGTTGTACACAATTTTACATCTAACAAACACAGATATTATATTATTATACAGATATTATATTACTAGGGGATGTAGGGCGCCTAAGGCGCCCATTTATTGTATGTGTTTTTTGTTGTTTTTTTTTGTTTCTCAAGAGCCCAAGTAACTTATCCTTGTTTGATAAATACGAAATATTAAACTTACTGAAATGTACACAAAGTATTTTATAATTATAAATCCTCAAATCCCTTTTTTCATCGCTCTCTTTTCCAAAACTAAAATATAGGCTAAAACAATTACGTCCTATAATATTTTTTATGGCTAAAATCTTTGAATTTATACTCATTTTGCACACCTCCTGATGCGCGCCTTGTATATATTAAAATATAAGCTCAAAAAAAATGACGTCATAGCGTGACGGATACATACTCCAACAAACCTGTGACTTGTCTATTATATTGTTTATACCTATAAAAATTTGCTTCCTGGCGATACTAAACTTCTGCGCGTCGTCTGTCAGATATATGCGCCGCTTAAAGGAAACATTGTTTGTCAATTTCACTTAAGGCCATGAGCGGTGACGAGCAAATCAACACCATTTATTTCAGTCCTCATTGAATATATACTTTTTTTCTATATCTAAATAAGTTTTATCAATTGATTGTTATAATAGACCAACAACTGATCTAAACACGTAACTACACAAATTTCAACTTTAAATTCATTCTTGAAGTGAAATGACAATTCCTCCAACGAGTTCAAACCGAGCTCTACAAGCAATTGTCTAAAACATAGATGTAATACAACTTGTTGACTAGAATTAGATTGTCTAAAACATAGATGTAATACAACTTGTTGACTAGAATTAGATTGTCTAAAACATAGATGTAATGCAACTTGTTGACTAGAATTAGATTGTCTAAAACATAGATGTAATACAACTTGTTGACTAGAAGTAGATGGTCTAAAACATAGATGTAATACAACTTGTTGACTAGAATTAGATTGTCTAAAACATAGATGTAATACAACTTGTTGACTAGAATTAGATTGTCTAAAACATAGATGTAATACAACTTGTTGACTAGAATTAGATTGTCTAAAACATAAATGTAATACAACTTGTTGACTAGAATTAGATTGTCTAAAACATAGATGTAATACAACTTGTTGACTAGAATTAGATTGTCTAAAACATAGATGTAATACAACTTGTTGACTAGAATTAGATTGTCTAAAACATAGATGTAATACAACTTGTTGACTAGAATTAGATTGTCTAAAACATAGATGTAATACAACTTGTTGACTAGAATTAGATTGTCTAAAACATAGATGTAATACAACTTGTTGACTAGAATTAGATTTTCTAAAACATAAATGTAATACAACTTGTTGACTAGAATTAGATTGTCTAAAACATAGATGTAATACAACTTGTTGACTAGAATTAGATTGTCTAAAACATAGATGTAATACAACTTGTTGACTAGAATTAGATTGTCTAAAACATAAATGTAATACAACTTGTTGACTAGAATTAGATTGTCTAAAACATAGATGTAATACAACTTGTGGACTAGAATTAGATTGTCTAAAACAAAGATGTAATACAACTTGTTGACTAGAATTAGATTGTCTAAAACATAGATGTAATACAACTTGTTGACTAGAATTAGATTGTCTAAAACATAAATGTAATACAACTTGTTGACTAGAATTAGATTGTCTAAAACATAGATGTAATACAACTTGTTGACTAGAATTAGATTGTCTAAAACATAGATGTAATACAACTTGTTGACTAGAATTAGATTGTCTAAAACATAGATGTAATACAACTTGTTGACTAGAATTAGATTGTCTAAAACATAGATGTAATACAACTTGTTGACTAGAATTAGATTGTCTAAAACATAGATGTAATAGCTATACTAATGGATAGATCAATTGCACTTCAAATGTTGCTCAGCCAGAAACATGACTCAAGGCGGTGAGAGGACACGAGATTCATGAATAAACCAACGAAGGGGAGAATATTGTCAAAGTTTTCTCAAACAAGTAGTTCAATCTTTTCAGCGAACTGCCCTTTGTGTCAAGTCTCCTGAAAAATTGACTAATGGCGAGAGATAATGGCAAAGCTTTTCAACAAACAACAACTCTTAAATCCAGGACAGAAACTAATTCTTGTTATGTATATCAATCATAGTAACAACCAATGATTTTACTTAGTTATGTACCACAAAATGTGCTGTTACGGTCATTATGGTCCATGAGAAATCAACTATCAGATTAAAGAACAAAGAGCTAAGTACAAAGTACAAAGTAGTGATAATTTAAGGCTTTAAACTCCAACGTGGAAATACAACACAACAATAATCTAATACAACCCTCAGATTGACATAAAAAACCTTTTTATAAGTTCCATATACAAGAAAAGCACATACAAATTGTCACTCTTCCCGTCTGGCGTTCAGGCGTGGAATGAACAATACACTTTCACCATTTAAAACTCTAGAATGCAAGACAATACATAAATCGTGATACGAGTAGGACGAAATAATCTTATGTATAGAAGGTAAATGCATAAAATAAAAACAGGGTATTAGTAGGCCTGACAGGACGTAACACAACAGCGAACGTTTCGGCAAAGAGCCTTCTTCAACGGACAAATAGTACACAAATGAAACGAATAAAACGAAATAATAGAAAAAAACACTTAGCTGCGGTGAAATCCAAGTAGTCCAGTAAAGATAAAGCAAGGAGAGAAAAGTAAGAGCTTAAATAGGAAAGGAAAGGGTGGGTGTGGCCAATCAATCAGCTTGTCAGTGCGAACACAACGTTGATCCCATGTGGTGTAAGAGTCCCATATTCATGGATTAGTCTATTCTCCAGACTGACCCGGCCGGGTGTGTTTGTACAAGAAACCAAGGCGGTGACAGACATGTCATCGACGCCCATGTGGTCCCGTCCATTGAAGTGTCGGGAGACAGGACACTGTTTGTCTTGTTTAATGGCCCGTACATGTTCCGCGATACGGCAAGAGAGTAACCTCCCCGTTTCACCAATGTACTTCAAAGGACAGCGCTTACACACAATGGTGTAGACCACATTGCGGCTAGTACAAAGATAGCCATTCCTAATCTTGAATGTCCCCTTAGGGAAGACAATCTGGTCCGTCTGGGTAACAAAGGGACATGTCTTGCAGCGATTACGACCACATGGCTTAGTGCCCAGATGGGAGGACGGAATAAGCAGACGGCTACGAACCAATAGGTCTCGCAGATTTTTGTCCCTCCTGAATACAATGAGGGGTGGGGTGGAAAATATGTTGTTTGTCTCAGGGTCCGCGAGGAGGATGGTGCGATTTTTCACAAATATTTCCTTTGCTCTGATGTTGTGGGGATGGTATGTGAGCACCAATTTGCTCCTTTCATTACTATCACTGGAGCGTGATACAAAGGCGTCGGCACGAGTGAAGTTTTTAACTCGCTGAAGTGCAGATTGAAGTATAGCTTCAGGGTAAGACCTTTGTCTAAAAAACTCCACCATTTCCAACGCCTTTTCCAAAAAGTCCTCATTAGATTGACACAGCCTACGGAGGCGAAGGAGTTGTGAAAATGGAATAGAATACCTCGTCTCATCCCAAATCCTGTAAGGATTCTATTCCATTTTCACAACTCCTTCGCCTCCGTAGGCTGTGTCAATCTAATGAGGACTTTTTGGAAAAGGCGTTGGAAATGGTGGAGTTTTTTAGACAAAGGTCTTACCCTGAAGCTATACTTCAATCTGCACTTCAGCGAGTTAAAAACTTCACTCGTGCCGACGCCTTTGTATCACGCTCCAGTGATAGTAATGAAAGGAGCAAATTGGTGCTCACATACCATCCCCACAACATCAGAGCAAAGGAAATATTTGTGAAAAATCGCACCATCCTCCTCGCGGACCCTGAGACAAACAACATATTTTCCACCCCACCCCTCATTGTATTCAGGAGGGACAAAAATCTGCGAGACCTATTGGTTCGTAGCCGTCTGCTTATTCCGTCCTCCCATCTGGGCACTAAGCCATGTGGTCGTAATCGCTGCAAGACATGTCCCTTTGTTACCCAGACGGACCAGATTGTCTTCCCTAAGGGGACATTCAAGATTAGGAATGGCTATCTTTGTACTAGCCGCAATGTGGTCTACACCATTGTGTGTAAGCGCTGTCCTTTGAAGTACATTGGTGAAACGGGGAGGTTACTCTCTTGCCGTATCGCGGAACATGTACGGGCCATTAAACAAGACAAACAGTGTCCTGTCTCCCGACACTTCAATGGACGGGACCACATGGGCGTCGATGACATGTCTGTCACCGCCTTGGTTTCTTGTACAAACACACCCGGCCGGGTCAGTCTGGAGAATAGACTAATCCATGAATATGGGACTCTTACACCACATGGGATCAACGTTGTGTTCGCACTGACAAGCTGATTGATTGGCCACACCCACCCTTTCCTTTCCTATTTAAGCTCTTACTTTTCTCTCCTTGCTTTATCTTTACTGGACTACTTGGATTTCACCGCAGCTAAGTGTTTTTTTCTATTATTTCGTTTTATTCGTTTCATTTGTGTACTATTTGTCCGTTGAAGAAGGCTCTTTGCCGAAACGTTCGCTGTTGTGTTACGTCCTGTCAGGCCTACTAATACCCTGTTTTTATTTTATGCATTTACCTTTTTAAAAGCCTGATTGCAGTCTCACCCCCATTACTTTATGTATAGAAGAAGCTTATGTAATGTTTAAAATAAGATCACCAACAGTTTTTATGACTTTAAAACACCCTAGTGTTGGTTAGCACAACGATAAATGAATTACTTCCACACCCTAGTGTTGGTTAGCACAACGATAGGTGAATTACCTTTTAAAACACCCTAGTGTTGGTTAGCACAACGATAGGTGAATTACCTTTAAACCACCCTAGTGTTGGTTAGCACAACGATAGGTGAATTACCTTTAAAACACCCTAGTGTTGGTTAGCACAACGATACGTGAATTACCTTAAAAACACCCTAGTGTTGGTTAGCACAATGATAAGTGAATTACTTCCACACACTGTGCAAGCTAATCGAATCGAGATCAAATACTTCTTTTGTTTTACTCAAGAAAATCGATTCAAACCTATCTTACTGTGTCATTTTGACCATCTCTCGTACTGTGTCATTTTGACCATCTCTCATACTGTGTCATTTTGACCATATCTCCATCTGTGTCATTTTGACCATCTCTCTTACTGTGTCATTTTGATCATCTCTCTTACTGTGTCATTTTGACCATCTCTCTTACTGTGTCATTTTGATCATCTCTCTTACTGTGTCATTTTGACCATCTCTCTTACTGTGTCATTAAAAACATCTCTCTTAATGTGTTGGGTTCACTGTCCCATAGTTGGGTTCACTGTCCCATAGTTGGGTTCACTGTCCTATTGTTGGGTTCACTGTCCTATTGTTGGGTTCACTGTCCTATTGTTGGGTTCACTGTCCTATAGTTGGGTTCACTGTCCTATTGTTGGGTTCACTGTCCCATAGTTGGGTTCACTGTCCTATAGTTGGGTTCACTGTCCTATAGTTGGGTTCACTGTCCCATAGTTGGGTTCACTGTCCTATTGTTGGGTTCACTGTCCCATAGTTGGGTTCACTGTCCTATAGTTGGGTTCACTGTCCTATAGTTGGGTTCACCGTCCCATAGTTGGGTTCACTGTCCCATAGTTGGGTTCACTGTCCCATAGTTGGGTTCACTGTCCTATAGTTGGGTTCACTGTCCTATAGTTGGGTTCACTGTCCTATAGTTGGGTTCACTGTCCCATAGTTGGGTTCACTGTCCTAAAGTTGGGTTCACTGTCCTATAGTTGGGTTCACTGTCCTATAGTTGGGTTCACTGTCCTATAGTTGGGTTTACTGTCCTATAGTTGGGTTCACTGTCCCATAGTTGGGTTCACTGTCCCATAGTTGGGTTCACTGTCCTATTGTTGGGTTCACTGTCCCATAGTTGGGTTCACTGTCCTATTGTTGGGTTCACTGTCCCATAGTTGGGTTCACTGTCCCATAGTTGGGTTCACTGTCCCATAGTTGGGTTCACTGTCCTATTGTTGGGTTCACTGTCCTATTGTTGGGTTCACTGTCCCATAGTTGGGTTCACTGTCCCATAGTTGGGTTCACTGTCCCATAGTTGGGTTCACTGTCCTATAGTTGGGTTCACTGTCCCATAGTTGGGTTCACTGTCCCATAGTTGGGTTCACTGTCCTAAAGTTGGGTTCACTGTCCCATAGTTGGGTTCACTGTCCTATAGTTGGGTTCACCGTCCCATATTTGGGTTCACTGTCCTATAGTTGGGTTCACTGTCCCATAGTTGGGTTCACTGTCCTAAAGTTGGGTTCACTGTCCTATAGTTGGGTTCACTGTCCTATAGTTGGGTTCACTGTCCCATAGTTGGGTTCACTGTCCTAAAGTTGGGTTCACTGTCCTATAGTTGGGTTCACTGTCCTAAAGTTGGGTTCACTGTCCTATAGTTGGGTTCACTGTCCTATAGTTGGGTTCACTGTCCTATAGTTGGGTTTACTGTCCTATAGTTGGGTTCACTGTCCCATAGTTGGGTTCACTGTCCTAAAGTTGGGTTCACTGTCCTATAGTTGGGTTCACTGTCCTATAGTTGGGTTCACTGTCCCATAGTTGGGTTCACTGTCCCATAGTTGGGTTCACTGTCCCATAGTTGGGTTCACTGTCCCTGAGTTGGGTTCACGGTCCCATAGTTGGGTTCACTGTCCCATAGTTGGGTTCACTGTCCCATAGTTGGGTTCACTGTCCCATAGTTGGGTTCACTGTCCCATAGTTGGGTTCACTGTCCCATAGTTGGGTTCACTGTCCCATAGTTGGGTTCACTGTCCCATAGTTGGGTTCACTGTCCCATAGTTGGGTTCACTGTCCCATAGTTGGGTTTACTGTCCCATAGTTGGGTTCACTGTCCCATAGTTGGGTTCACTGTCCTATAGTTGGGTTCACTGTCCTATTGTTGGGTTCACTGTCCTATAGTTGGGTTCACTGTCCTATTGTTGGGTTCACTGTCCCATAGTTGGGTTCACTGTCCCATAGTTGGGTTCACTGTCCTATAGTTGGGTTCACTGTCCTATAGTTGGGTTCACTGTCCCATAGTTGGGTTCACTGTCCTATAGTTGGGTTCACTGTCCTATAGTTGGGTTCACTGTCCTATTGTTGGGTTCACTGTCCCATAGTTGGGTTCACTGTCCTATAGTTGGGTTCACTGTCCTATAGTTGGGTTCACTGTCCTATTGTTGGGTTCACTGTCCTATAGTTGGGTTCACTGTCCTATAGTTGGGTTCACTGTCCTATAGTTGGGTTCACTGTCCTATAGTTGGGTTCACTGTCCTATAGTTGGGTTCACTGTCCTATAGTTGGATTCACTGTCCTATAGTTGGGTTCACTGTCCTATAGTTGGGTTCACTGTCCCATAGTTGGGTTTACTGTCCTATAGTTGGGTTCACTGTCCTATAGTTGGGTTTACTGTCCTATAGTTGGGTTCACTGTCCTATAGTTGGGTTCACTGTCCTATAGTTGGGTTCACTGTCCTATAGTTGGGTTCACTGTCCTATAGTTGGGTTCACTGTCCTATAGTTGGGTTCACTGTCCTATAGTTGGGTTCCCTGTCCTATAGTTGGGTTCACTGTCCTGTAGTTGGTTTCACTGTCCTATAGTTGGGTTCACTGTCCTATAGTTGGGTTCACTGTCCTATAGTTGGGTTCACCGTCCTATTGTTGGGTTCAACGCAATTTCTTGGCTTCTTTCATATCTGTACTGTAACATTTGTATGTGTGGCTTTGTACTGTAAGAACTTTATGTGTGGCTCTGTACTGTAAGAACTTTATGTGTGGCTTTGTACTGTAAGAACTTTATGTGTGGCTCTGTACTGTAAGAACTTTATGTGTGGCTCTGTACTGTAAGATCTTTATGTGTGGCATTGTACTGTAAGAACTTATGTGTGGCTCTGTACTGTAAGAACTTTATGTGTGGCTCTTTACTGTAATAACTTTATGTGTGGCTTTGTACTGTAAGAACTTTATGTGTGGCTCTGTACTGTAAGAACTTTATGTGTGGCATTGTACTGTAAGAATTTTATGTGTGGCTCTGTACTGTAAGAACTTTATGTGTGGCTCTTTACTGTAATAACTTTATGTGTGGCTTTGTACTGTAAGAACTTTATGTGTGGCTCTGTACTGTAAGAACTTTAATTGTGGCTTTGTACTGTAAGAACTTTATGTGTGGCTCTTTACTGTAATAACTTTATGTGTGGCTTTGTACTGTAAGAACTTTATGTGTGGCTCTGTACTGTAAGAACTTTATGTGTGGCTCTTTACTGTAATAACTTTATGTGTGGCTTTGTACTGTAAAAACTTTATGTATGGCTCTTTACTGTAATAACTTTATGTGTGGCTTTGTACTGTAAGAACTTTATGTGTGGCTCTGTACTGTAAGAACTTTAATTGTGGCTTTGTACTGTAAGAACTTTATGTGTGGCTTTGTACTGTAAGAACTTTATGTGTGGCTCTGTACTGTAAGAACTTTAATTGTGGCTTTGTACTGTAAGAACTTTATGTGTGGCTCTTTACTGTAATAACTTTATGTGCGGCTTTGTACTGTAAGAACTTTATGTGTGGCTCTGTACTGTAAGAACTTTATGTGTGGCTCTTAATGTAATAACTTTATGTGTGGCTTTGTACTGTAAGAACTTTATGTGTGGCTCTGTACTGTAAGAATAGTTATGTGTGGCATTGTACTGTAAGAACTTTATGTGTGGCTCTGTACTGTAACAACTTTAATTGTGGCTTTGTACTGTAAGAACTTTGGCTCTGTACTGTAAGAACTTTATGTGTGGCTCTGTACTGTAACATCTTTAAGACACATCATGCTATCTGACATGTTATTCAAACTCTTGTACCTACAGCTAAGTACTCTAACATCTCATATCCTGGTATGTACAACACATTCTTGACTCTTCGATACGTACTCCAACTTCTTTTGTACTCCGAAATTTTGACCCCTGGCTTATGTACATTAACATTCTAAGACCTGGCTATGTTCATCAATACGTTATGTACTCTACATCATGAAACTGGCTGGCCGCTCCAAAACTTGGAATCCGTTTTTACTGCTGAGTCATGGCGAAGTCGTGCTGGATACTCCAATTTCTTAACCGCTGGCCCTGTAATTAAAAAGTCCATCTCCATCTTGGGAGAACCATTAACTGGTCAGTGTCATACTTATACCGGCCATTTGGAACCATCGTCTTTAGGAGCCGATTATTAATTAACCCCTTAAGTGAAGCCTGAAGGCCGTCAATTATTTCTGTGCGATATTTTAGAGACGGTGGAGCCCAGAGAACCGGTGGAGCCCAGAGAACACTACGGCTATCGACAACCACCAATTGCAATTAGTATAGGGTCTAAGGGACAGGAGAGACTTGCACACCGAAGGAGAAGTGCGTACAAGGAGAAGTACGTCAAATGAGTAGTGCGTACAAGGAGAAACGCGTCAAAGGAGAAGTGCGTACAAAGAGAAGTTAGAACAAATGAGAACTGTGTCAAATGAGAAGTGCGTTAAAGTAGAAGTGAGTACAGGAGAAGGCACTATACATGCTCTATATTTAGGAGGCACTATACATGCTCTATATTTAGGAGGCACTATACATGCTCTATATTTAGAACTCACGATACAAGCTCTATAATTAGAAGGCACTATACATGTCCTATGTTTAGAAGACACGACACCATACAAGTTCAATATCTAAAAGACACTATCCATGTTCTATTTTTAGAATGCACAATACTTATGTTGTAACTATCAGAGAAGAAACCAAAGACGTGGCAAAAAAAAGAAAGTGTGTGTGTGTGCGTGCGTGTGCGTGTGTGTGTGTGTGTGCGTGCGTGCGTGCATGCGCGCGTGTGTGTGTGTGCTTTGGTGTGTAAATGCTTGGAGAGACAATTTTAAAATATTTGATAATTTCTAGAAATTTTTAAGAATGAAAAACAATAAAGTTTTTAAAAACTACAAATTTTATACTATCAAGTCATCTGGTATCTAACTGTCAGAATGTAGAATATTCAAACATGGCTGACAGAAGACAATGCAAGAGATAGAGATTATGGCACATTCCTTTTTTTAAACTGTACTTGGGGCCCAGTGAAATAGCCTTGAAGCTGCTGAAATATAGCTAGAGTTAGGGCCCCGCGAAACGCTCAGATTGGCATGGGGAGACAAGTAATGGCCATACCGTTAATCCAAGCAAGTTAACGGACTTGTCAGGACCAATAGTCTGCCCCGTCGGTCAATGGCCCCCAAATATAGTCATTATAAAATAAACCATTTGCATTTAATAATTACAGCGTCCACACAACAGCAGAAACTCGTTTCATGTTAGCCGATAACTGATGTGATCAGACAACAAGGAACTGTGTCCTGTTTCAGACAGTGACGTCATGTCAGCTGACAATCGAGTCAGACAGCAAGGAACTATGTCCTGTTTCAGACAGTGACGTAATGTAGTCTTATATATACATGCACTCCATCTGTACAGAAGATTCTTGCGTCCGCAGACCATGTCGGTCTGTTGGCAAGTGATGCATGGTTCACAGGCCATGGCTTTGAGGGTTCCACACATTACCCAGCCGCCTAACTAGTGTTAGGTACCCATCCGGGGCTGGGTGACTCAGGGGCCCCCTTGGCCCCGGGATCAAATCCCTGCTCATTGACGTCAAGCAAATCGTACTAACTGGAAGACAAACCTGATGTTGTGTTTGTTGAATTGATTGCTCTCATGTTTGGTTTCTTGGACGCTACGAACAGCCAATCAAATGATTGCTAAGTCGCAGGAGTAATTAAGGAAGTTAAGCTCTCACGTGGAATAAAACAACGCGATGGCATTATGGGAATGACGTCAGAATGCTCGTGAATCCATTACCGCCTTTCCTAATAAAAGCTTCTAAAATCAAGCCAACTACAAATTAATACATAGTTGGAATCCAAATTTAGACCATCGGATTGCGACCAGCACAACAACAATAGCCGTGAAATTGGAATAAAAATAATTAAATTCAAGTTAATTAACAATAATGGACTTCACACATATTTTAAGACTTTTCTAAATCAATCAAAAAATGAAAATGACATTCAAAATTTTAGATTAAATTCAACATTTCAGATTTCCCTCACCATTTAGATACCGTTCAACGTTGCAGATGGCATCTAGAAGGATGCTAAATTCAAAGACACAAATTTGTGTAAATTAAACAAGAAAAAATGAAACTTTAAATAATAACAACGTTCAAGTGTAGACTAGTGCCCAGTTATTCTCCATTTTACTCTCTATGCCGAGTTGTGAGTCTGTCTTACAGGTTGTTGTGAGTCTGTCTTACAGGCTGTTGTGAGTCTGTCTTACAGGCTGTTGTATGTCTTACAGGCTGTTGTGAGTCTGTCTTACTGGCTTTTGTGAGTCTGTCTTACTGGCTTTTGTGAGTCTGTCTTACAGGATGTTGTGAGTCTGTCTAACAGGCTGTTGTGAGTCTGTCTTACAGGCTGTTGTGAGTCTGTCTTACTGGCTTTTGTGAGTCTGTCTTACAGGCTGTTGTGAGTCTGTCTTACTGGCTTTTGTGAGTCTGTCTTACAGGATGTTGTGAGTCTGTGTCACAGAGTTCTCAGAACCGGTGTCTGTTACTTAAAACTGTAAACGATTAGATGGTCTCAGGAATCAAATAAAATATGCCCGTTGTTTTGTTAATGAATGCTATTCATACTATTTGTATTGCGTTTGTAATCATAAACCAGCTCTAACTATAGACCAACGGTGGCCAAACTGCGGCTCGCGAGGAGCCGCATTCGGCTCTTCTGTGTTCCCATTGCGGCTCCCGGACAATTTATGAATTTAGAACTTTGAAATATATATTTCAAATAAAATGAAAGTTTTAAAAAAATTGACCGAAAAAAGTGATTGAAAAATTAGGCTCGATTTAAATGTTGATAGTTGAAGAAAGAGATTGGTTTCTGGTTGGTTGGTGATGTAAACTATTAAATGTTTGGTTCAGGTTTTGGTAAAATCTGCATTTTGAATTATTGAACATTCCATTAAATATGGGAATACGTTGCAGGAAAAGAAACTATAATGAATAAAAAAGAAGGTTTCTACCAGAATGGGAAGAAGACTTTACATTAATTGATAAAGACCGTTAGCTTGATCTGTCAAACACCGCTAGAAAATTACAAATCTAGAAGTGACAATCTCAAAAGTGATAAAGAGTTTCCATTGCAGTATTCACTGCAATCTGAATTAAGGAAAAACAAACTTGGGGGCCGTCCATAAAGTACGTCACGCTATTTTTGACCATTTTTACCCCCTCCCTCCCACCTGTCACGAACAGTCACAAATCTCGGACCCTAAAGTACGTGACACTTTCGAACAAAAATGTTTTTTATTAACAAAATAATGAAAATTTAATATAAAACAGCGTGACGTCCCACATGGCCGGTCACCCTCCCTCCCCCCTGTCACAAACTGTCACACTTTCTTACACCCCTCCCCCCCTCTGGAGCGTGACGTACTTTATGGACGGCCCCTTGCTGAGTTGAAGTCTGGAATGTGTCAGCAGCAGATATTATTTTCAGCTTTCACCAAAGAAAATGTCACTTAAACTGAGGCAAGTTATGCTATCACTTGGAATATTGCTCGTGCTTAACAATTTTGTGCTGATGGGGGCTTTATTAAAGAATAATATTGAGGAGTAATTTCTATATTGATGACCCCCTTTCCAGTCCATGACGGACTATGGGGCAAGTGATGTAGCGTTCACAAGTTTTTAGCCACCACTAACGAGCAGGGGAATGTGTGGCCAGCACAATGCCCCAGGGGCCTTGCCAGTACCTGGGCTCGAACCCACGACGCGGGATCTGCCTCGGATCGATAGTCCAGTGCGCTACCACTTAGACCATCGCGCCCCAATTTCTATATTAGATCCAAATAATTCCAGACTTTGGCTACTGATAACACAAAATTTAGCGAATCTTTGTACTCCAAAATAAAGTTCATAAAGCAAAATATCGAGAAGTAACTAGTAACTAGTAACCAGCATCTGGCAGAATTTCTTCGCACCCAAACTATACTGGATACAAACCAGATTTAAAGAAACTTGTTAGTTTAGAGGCTTCTCGCCATAATCATAACAAGTAATGTTAACTATAATTATGAGTCTAGTTTCAGTGCCTTTCTATTTATACATTTTACATATTTAAAGATTTGTTAATTATGTAACTAAAATTTCTTCAACTTTGGGTTAATGTGTAAACAACTGAAATGTTTAAATTAAATCCTTATTTTCGAATAAAACATTTAAAAAAAATAATACGTCACTAAAGCAATTTTTCATTGCGATTGGAGTCGTGAACCATATTGCTTCCATGCGGCTGTCAACAATTAAAAAATGATTAAAATGGCTCTCAGTTACTACAGGTCTGGCCACCCCTGCTATAGACCATCCATTGTCGGGATATCTCAGAGAACGTAAGGATATCAGAGAAAATAATAACATGATATCTGAGATAAATACAGGAATATCTGAGAGAGTGTTACAATATCTGTTCGATCTTGTAGAATGTTCTGACATCCGTTCAATTAGATTTTGTTATGTTGTCCAAACATGAAGCATGCTGTTTACGTCACTGCACGCCTTGTTTGATAAAAAACAACCAGATTTTAGTAAACATAAGAATGTTTGCCTTCCTTGATGAGAAAGCTATTTAAAGCATCAGCTTTTGTGATTCAACAAAAGTCGAAACATCGAATGGAATCTTCCAGTTACAAGTTTGCACTTTTAAATGGAATATGAACAATCGTGTAATAAACAGCAGTAAACAATCTCTGTTGATTAGTTCGAATGAACAATAACGTCATATCTGAATTGAACTTTCCTTATAATCTTTACAGTATTAAATTATTGTATTATTCTAATCTTTACAGTATTAAATTATTGTATTGTTCTAATCTTTACAGTATTAAATTATTGTATTGTTCTAATTAAATTATTGTATTGTTCTAATTAAATTATTGTATTGTTCTAATTAAATTATTGTATTGTTCTAATTAAATTATTGTATTGTTCTAATTAAATTATTGTATTGTTCTAATTAAATTATTGTATTGTTCTAATTAAATTATTGTATTGTTCAAATACATTTGCTTCATATTTTAATTTAGGATTCAGAGACCTCAGTAGAGTTTTTATTTCCTAAAACGGTTAGGGTTCAGGGCAAGCAGACGATAAGGGGCGGGAAACATCGGGTGGCGGGCCTCATGCGGTCTGCTAAAGCAGTGCTTCTCAAACTTTTTAGTATGGCGGACCGGCAGGGATTTTTTCCATTGCACCAGGGACCTGTGAACTACTTTCCCTGTACTGACATGGTAGCGAAATGTATTTTATTTTATTTGTTACATGTTAAATGTTTATTTCCGAAAAATTGCACATACTCTATAGGGTTAGTATTAATGGTTGCAAATGGAGGATTATAATTATATTTCTCTGTTCTTTGATATCTTCTGCCGACCGGCAGCGGATAGCCCACGGACCGGCATCGGTCCGCGGACCACCACTTTGAGAAGCACTGTGCTAAAGTGTTGTGTGGAGCAGGCACGCGGGGTCTACATCAAAGTCGAAAATATCAATAAATGTATGTTAAAGTGAACAGATTTGTTCTTGAATTAAGGCTGATCATTATCAGTTGCCGCCCTTTGAAGTCTTATGACAATTGATTGATGAAATCGTATTATAATTGATGAAGTCTTATGACAATTGATGAAGTTTTATGACAATTGATGAAGTCTTATCACAATTGATGAAGTTTTATGACAATTGATGAAGTTTTATGACAATTGATGAAGTCTTATCACAATTGATGAAGTCTTATGACAATTGATGAAGTTTTAGGACAATTGATGAAGTCTTATCACAATTGATGAAGTCTTATGACAATTGATGAAGTCTTATCACAATTGATGACGTCTTATCACAATTGATGAAGTCTTATGACAATTGATGAAGTCTTATGACAATTGATGAAGTTTTATGACAATTGATGAAGTTTTATGACAATTGATGAAGTCTTATCACAATTGATGACGTCTTATGACAATTGAAGTTTTATGACAATTGAAGTTTTATGACAATTGATGAAGTCTTATCACAATTGATGAAGTCTTATCACAATTGATGAAGTCTTATGACAATTGATGAAGTCTTATCACAATTGTTGACGTCTTATCACAATTGATGAAGTCTTATGACAATTGATGAAGTCTTATGACAATTGATGAAGTTTTATGACAATTGATGAAGTCTTATGACAATTGATGAAGTCTTATCACAATTGATGACGTCTTATCACAATTGATGAAGTCTTATGACAATTGATGAAGTCTTATGACAATTGATGAAGTTCTATGACAATTGATGAAGTTCTATGACAATTGATGAAGTCTTATCACAATTGATGAAGTCTTATCACAATTGATGAAGTCTTATCACAATTGATGAATTCTTATCACAATTGATGAAGTCTTATCACAATTGATGAAGTCTTATCACAATTGATGAAGTCTTATCACAATTGATGAAGTCTTATCACAATTGATGAAGTCTTATCACAATTGAGGAAGTTCTATGACAATTGATGAAGTCTTATCACAATTGATGAAGTCTTATCACAATTGATGAAGTCTTATGACAATTGATGAAGTCTTATCACAATTGATGAAGTCTTATCACAATTGATGAAGTCTTATCACAATTGATGAAGTCTTATCACAATTGATGAAGTCTTATCACAATTGATGAAGTCTTATGACAATTGAAGTATTATGACAATTGATGAAGTCTTATGACAATTGATGAAGTCTTATGACAAATGATGAAGTCTTATCACAATTGATGAAGTCTTATCACAATTGATGAAGTCTTATCACAATTGATGAAGTTTTATGACAATTGATGAAGTCTTATCACAATTGATGAAGTCTTATGACAATTGATGAAGTCTTATGACAATTGATGAAGTTTTATGACAATTGATGAAGTCTTATCACAATTGATGAAGTCTTATCACAATTGATGAAGTCTTATCACAATTGATGAAGTTTTATGACAATTGATGAAGTCTTATCACAATTGATGAAGTCTTATCACAATTGATGAAGTTTTATGACAATTGATGAAGTCTTATCACAATTGATGAAGTCTTATCACAATTGATGAAGTTTTATGACAATTGATGAAGTCTTATGACAATTGATGAAGTCTTATGACAATTGATGAAGTCTTATCACAATTGATGAAGTCTTATCACAATTGATGAAGTTTTATGACAATTGATGAAGTCTTATCACAATTGATGAAGTCTTATCACAATTGATGAAGTCTTATCACAATTGATGAAGTCTTATGACAATTGATGAAGTTTTATGACAATTGATGAAGTCTTATCACAATTGATGAAGTCTTATCACAATTGATGAAGTCTTATCACAATTGATGAAGGCTTATCACAATTGATGAAGTCTTATGACAATTGATGAAGTTTTATGACAAATGATGAAGTCTTATCACAATTGATGAAGTTTTATGACAATTGATGAAGTCTTATGACAATTGATGAAGTCTTATCACAATTGATGAATTCTTATGACAATTGATGAAGTCTTATCACAATTGATGAAGTCTCATCACAATTGATGAAGTCTTATGCTAATTGATGCAAGTCTTATCACAATTGATGAAGTCTTATGACAATTGATGAAGTCTTATGACAATTGATGAAGTTTTATGACAATTGATGAAGTCTTATCACAATTGATGAAGTCTTATCACAATTGATGAAGTCTTATCACAATTGATGAAGTCTTATCACAATTGATGAAGTCTTATCACAATTGATGAAGTCTTATCACAATTGATGAAGTCTTATCACAATTGATGAAGTCTTATCACAATTGATGAAGTCTTATCACAATTGATGAAGTCTTATCACAATTGATGAAGTCTTATCACAATTGATGAAGTCTTATCACAATTGATGAAGTCTTATCACAATTGATGAAGTCTTATCACAATTGATGAAGTCTTATCACAATTGATGAAGTCTTATGACAATTGATGAAGTCTTATGACAATTGATGAAGTCTTATCACAATTGATGAAGTTTTATGACAATTGATGAAGTCTTATCACAATTGCTGAAGTCTTATGACAATTGATGAAGTCTTATGACAATTGATGAAGTTTTATGACAATTGATGAAGTTTTATGACAATTGATGAAGTTTTATGACAAATGATGAAGTCTTATCACAATTGATGAAGTTTTATGACAATTGATGAAGTCTTATGACAATTGATGAAGTCTTATCACAATTGATGAATTCTTATGACAATTGATGAAGTTTTATGACAAATGATGAAGTCTTATCACAATTGATGAAGTTTTATGACAATTGATGAAGTCTTATGACAATTGATGAAGTCTTATGACAATTGATGAAGTTTTATGACAATTGATGAAGTTTTATGACAATTGATGAAGTTTTATGACAATTGATGAAGTCTTATGACAATTGATGAAGTCTTATGACAATTGATGAAGTCTTATGACAATTGAAGTTTTATGACAATTGATGAAGTCTTATCACAATTGATGAAGTCTTATCACAATTGATGAAGTCTTATGACAATTGATGAAGTTTTATGACAATTGATGAAGTTCGATGTTATGTGCGCATGTATACAGTTAAAATCTTGTTATTCTGTACTTACTGCACAATTAGCAGCTGATACAGCTTTCATATTTTTTTATATTGTTACCATGATAGATTTATACAGGGATCACATCACAGGTGTTAAAACTATTTTTTCTTCAAAAAATCATCTTAGAACCTTGTTATTCTAAAATGGGGGTGGGGGTGGGATCTTATTGTTATACGAGTAGAGTTTAGAGGATGCAGTGTATCAATCGTTTCAATAGATTTCCTCAGCTGTAGGACAAGTGAGGGTTATAGCGTTGACCTCTAACTACCTAAACAAATCAGCTCAAATGCAAAACAAAAATGCTACACCATGTCGTTATGTCTGTATGACGAAATGCAGCTCTCTCTGCCAAACCAGGACAATTAATTATAAGGCCGACAGTAAGCCCTCTTAAACCCAGGTCCAAGATAAATAAAAAAAACTGTTTTCAATTGAAGCGGCTGTCTGTTATAATGGGTAGATTAACACAGATTTGCATGATTTAAGTGTGTGTTGGGGGGGGGTATTTTCGGGGTAGCCTCAAGGAGTGACGGCCCCTGTCATTATTTTCGCCCCGCTATTGCAATCTGGAGTCACGTTTTAAATCGGATAATTTATGACAGTGCGATGAATCCAGAGATGATGAGTGGATCCAGAGATGATGAGTGGATCCAGAGATGATGAGTGGATCCAGAGATGATCAGTGGATCCAGAGATGATCAGTGGATCCAGAGATGATGAGTGGATCCAGAGATGATCAGTGGATCCAGAGATGATGAGTGGATCCAGAGATGATGAGTGGATCCAGAGATGATGAGTGGATCCAGAGATGATGAGTGGATCCAGAGATGATGAGTGGATCCAGAGATGATGAGTGGATCCAGAGATGATCAGTGGATCCAGAGATGATCAGTGGATCCAGAGATGATCAGTAGATCCAGAGATGATGAGTGGATCCAGAGATGATGAGTGGATCCAGAGATGATGAGTGGATCCAGAGCTGATGAGTGGATCCAGAGATGATGAGTGGATCCAGAGATGATCAGTGGATCCAGAGATGATGAGTGGATCCAGAGATGATCAGTGGATCCAGAGATGATGAGTGGATCCAGAGATGATCACGGGATCAAGAGATGACTAGTGTGTACTTGGTTTGAAAGAGCGAAGCCTTCTAGATTTAAATAGAATGCGCACCTTTATTCTATTGTTCCAAACCAATCAAGAGTTTTCCTTATATCTTTTATTCTATTGATGCACACTCCATATTATTAAATGGTTGGGATGAAATTGACGCACTGATTGCGTCATGTAAAGAAAGGCCTGTTACACATTTCTATTTAAGTTAACCAAATAAGTTGCTGTTAAATCTAAACTTCAGACCGTGGCTTGAATCGAGTTTATTCAAGTAGACTTTACTCCCTGGATATAAAAAGTAGATTTACTTTAAATGAGAAATCAACATTTTGTATCTTTTTAAAAAATAAATAATTCATAAATTCATTAAGAGAAAGAAAAATGAAGACACGATCTGTTCATAATTTTGTGATCGCGTACTTTTCAGACATGTTTAAGACACTGCAGACAGACTTAAGACACTGCAGACAGACTTAAAACACTGCAGATACTTAACACTGCAGACAGACTTAAGACACTGCAGACAGACTTAAGAAACTGAAGAGAGACTTAAGACACTGCAGAGATACTTAAGACACTGCAGACAGACTTAAGACACTGCAGACTAACTTTTGACATTGCAGACTCAAGACACTGCATACACATCTAAGACACTGCATACACATTTAAGCCACTGCAGACAGACTTAAGCCACTGCAGACTAACTTTTGACATTGCAGACTCAAGACACTGCATACACATCTAAGACACTGCATACACATTTAAGCCACTGCAGACAGACTTAAGCCACTGCAGACAGACCTAAGACACTGCAGAGATACTTGAGACACTGCCGACAGACTTAAGACACTGCAGACTAACTTTTGACATTGCAGACAGACTCAAGACACTGCATACACATTTAAGACACTGCAGACATACTTAAAATACTGCAGACAGACTTACTTAAGATATTTGTCATTCTCAGTATAGAAATCTTTTATTTTTGAGGTTCAAACAGATTCAAGCAATGTGAGAACCGCTGGCCCTACCCTACACGACTGGCCCTACCCTACACGGCTGGCCCTACCCTTCATGACTGGCCCTACCCTACATGGCTGACCCTACCCTACACGACTGGCCCTACCCTAAACGGCTGGCCCTACCCTACACGACTGGCCCTACCCTACACGACTGGCCCTAACCTAAACGGCTGGCCCTACCCTACACGACTGGCCCTACCCTACACGACTGGCCCTAACCTACACGACTGGCCCTACCCTACACGACTGGCCCTACCCTACACGACTGGCCCTACCCTACACGACTGGCCCTACCCTACACGACTGGCCCTACCCTACACGACTGGCAGTTAACTTAATAGCACTTTTGTTTCTCGCTGGTCGTAACTTTTTATATCGCCGTTTCCCACGAGTGTTACTCTGAGGCCGGTAACAGGAGTATGGCCCATAAATAGGTCAGTAAACGGACATTCTCATACGACCTGATTGGGTTGATAACCTGATGGGGTCGACGACAACCAGCTGAGAACGAATGATTAGACAACCCGCCGAAAACGTCCACAGTCGCTAGACAACCCGCCGAAAACGTCCACAGTCGCTGTTCGATGCCCTGCTGTAGAGAACGTATCCCGTCTTTAGTTTTATATTGTCCATAAGACTTTTTTTTTACTACGGCTTTAAAATAAATGCTATAACTGCAAGTATGTTGAATCCATAAGCCCCAATCCTGTATCCATGTTGAATCCATTAACCCGAGTCCTGAATCAATGTTGATTGCTCAAAACTCAGTAAGAATACATCGGTAATCGTTTCATGTTTTAAGTGTGTTTTTATAAATGTTATCTTTAAAAATAAAGAACCACCTATAAAAATATATAATAACAATAAACAACTGCATATAGTTACAGCGCAACCACCGATAACCACAGCGCTACCACCGATAACCACAGCACAACCACCGATAACCACAGCACAACCACCGATAACCACAGCACAACATCCGATAACCACAGCGCAACCACCGATAACCACATCACAACCACCGATAACCACAGCGCAACCACCGATAACCACATCACAACCACCGATAACCACAGCACAACATCCGATAACCACAGCACAACCACCGATAACCACAGAACAACATCCGATAACCACAGCACAACCACCGATAACCACAGCACAACCACCGATAACCACAGCACAACCAGCGATAACCACATCACAACCACCGATAACCACAGCACAACCACCGATAACCACAGCACAACCACCGATAACCACAGCACTACCACCGATAACCACAGCAAAACCACCGATAACCACAGCACAACCACCGATAACCACAGCACAACCACCGATAACCACAGCACAACCACCGATAACCACAGCACAACATCCGATAACCACAGCACAACCACCGATAACCAAGCACAACCAACGATAACCACAGCACAACATCCGATAACCACAGCACAACCACCGATAACCACAGCACAATATCCGATAACCACAGCACAACCACCGATAACCACAGCACAACCAACGATAACCACAGCACAACATCCGATAACCACAGCACAACCACCGATAACCACACCACAACATCCGATAACCACAGCACAACCACCGATAACCACAGCACAACCACCGATAACCACATCACAACCACCGATAACCACAGCACAACCACCGATAACCACAGCACAACCACCGATAACCACATAACAACCACCGATAACCACAGCACAGCATCCGATAACCACAGCACAACCACCGATAACCACAGCACAACCAACGATAACCACAGCACAACATCCGATAACCACAGCACAACCACCGATAACCACAGCACAACCAACGATAACCACGGCACAACATCCGATAACCACAGCACAACCAACGATAACCACAGCACAACATCCGATAACCACATCACAACCACCGATAACCGCAGCACAACATCCGATAACCACAGCACAACCACCGATAACCACAGCACAACCAACGATAACCACAGCACAACCACCGATAACCGCAGCACAACCACCGATAACCACAGCACAACCACCGATAACCACAGCACAACCACCGATAACCACAGCACAACCAACGATAACCACAGCACTACCACCGATAACCACAGTACAACCACCGATAACCACAGCACAACCACCGATAACCACAGCACAACCACCGATAACCACAGCACAACCACCGATAACCACAGCACAACATCCGATAACCACAGCACAACCACCGATAACCACAGCACAACCAACGATAACCACAGCACAACATCCGATAACCACAGCACAACCACCGATAACCACAGCACAACATCCGATAACCACAGCACAACCACCGATAACCACAGCACAACCAACGATAACCACAGCACACCATCCGATAACCACAGCACAACCACCGATAACCACAGCACAACCAGCGATAACCACAGCACAACCACCGATAACCACAGCACAACCACCGATAACCACAGCACAACCACCGATAACCACAGCACTACCACCGATAACCACAGCAAAACCACCGATAACCACAGCACAACCACCGATAACCACAGCACAACCACCGATAACCACAGCACAACCACCGATAACCACAGCACAACATCCGATAACCACAGCACAACCACCGATAACCACAGCACAACCAACGATAACCACAGCACAACATCCGATAACCACAGCACAACCACCGATAACCACAGCACAACCAACGATAACCACAGCACAACATCCGATAACCACAGCACAACCACCGATAACCACAGCATAATATCCGATAACCACAGCACAACCACCGATAACCACAGCACAACCACCGATAACCACAGCACAACCAACGATAACCACAGCACAACATCCGATAACCACAGCACAACCAACGATAACCACAGCACAACATCCGATAACCACATCACAACCACCGATAACCGCAGCACAACATCCGATAACCACAGCACAACCACCAATAACCACAGCACAACCAACGATAACCACAGCACAACCACCGATAACCACAGCCCAACCACCGATAACCACAGCACAACCACCGATAACCACAGCACAACCACCGATAACCACAGCACAACCACCAATAACCATAGCACAACCAACGATAACCACAGCACTACCACCGATAACCACAGCACAACCACCGATAACCACAGCACAACCACTGATAACCACATCACAACCACCGATAACCACATCACAACCACCGATAACCACAGCACAACCAACGATAACCTAACCCAAGCCACTAAAAATAACAATTTGCCCTACATAAAAGGAACACAAACGTATTGCTACTCGGATTAAACTGGAAATTAAAATGAAAAAGTAAAAATTAATTTATGTAACTTATTTCTGTGATGTAAGTCACAGTTCTCGTCTCGTCTTTTTCTGCCTGATACAATGAAATCAATCTTTAAATATTTTTTAAAAAAAATTTTAATGTTTTTTTTAAATAAAAAAAAATTGTTACTGATATTACTGCTGAATACAGCAAATTTTTTGAAGAGGGCAAAGTCCTGGATATTTGGAAAATATTTCCACTGGTTGCTATGCTCGCCCTGGATATTTTGGAAGATATGTCCACCGGTTGCTATGCTAATATCCTGTAGCTCTGTTTTTGTTGCTACTAGTAGCCAGTAGCCCTTTTACAGTTGGAAATGAAACAAAAATAACAAATGAAGCATTAAATGCATTTGTTTACATCAGAACTAAAAATAAAGAAATTTTTACTGCTGCCCTCTGTATGAATGACATTTTTAGACTTAAAATGACAGTGCGGAAAGTTTACGGCATATTTCAAATCTATTCAAGGACATTACGTCTCTCTACCATCAAATTTAAAGTAGAGGACAACATCCACGTCACTATAACGTCCATTGAAGTCAATGACCACATCCACGTCACTCTACCGTCCATTGTGAAGTCAATGACCACACTTACGTCACTCTACCGTCCATTGAAGTCAATGACCACATCCTCGTCACTCTACCGTCCATTGTGAAGTCAATGACCACATCCAAGTCATTCTACCGTCTATTGAAGTCAATGACCACACCCATGTCGTTCTACAGTCCATTGAAGTCAATGACCACATCCAGGTCGTTCTACCGTCCATTGAAGTCAATGACCACACCCAGGTCGTTCTACCGTCCATTGAAGTCAATGACAACACCCAGGTCATTCTACCTTCCATTGAATCAATGACCACACCCAGGTCGTTCTGCCGTCCATTGAAGTCAATGACCACACCCAGGTCGTTCTACCGTCCATTTGAAGTCAATGACCACACCCAGGTCGTTCTACCGTTCATTGAAGTCAATGACCACACCCAGGTCGTTCTGCCGTCCATTGAAGTCAATGACCACACCCAGGTGGTTCTGCCGTCCATTGAAGTCAATGACCACACCCAGGTCGTTCTACCGTCCATTGAAGTCAATGACCACACCCATGTCCGTTCTACCGTCCATTGAAGTCAATGACCACACCCATGTCGTTCTACCGTCCATTGAAGTCAATGACCACACCCAGGTCGTTCTACCGTCCATTGAAGTCAATGACCATACTTATCTTGATTAACAAGTTTTTTTTCTCTCTATCAAAACTAAATGTTTAACGTTTTTCAACTTTGATGCAGAAAGAATGTTTGTATATTAAAATAAAGTAGGATTTTTTAAAAAAAACTCACAAATGTTATTTACCATCAACGCCTTACGGTTTCATCTTAAGCCTTTAACAATTTCAATTATTCCGGGTAGTAGGCAAATTTTGATAAAGACTTTTGTCAGCCGTCCTAGTGCCCCACATTTCAGCCATCAGCTTTTAAGATAAATTAAAGATGAAATAATTAGTTTTGAAAAGATGAGTCTATTGTTGACAGACAGTAAGAAAGAAATGTGTCTGTTAGTTATGTCGGTGAACTATTAATTGTTTGGTCATTACATGAACTAATGAAGGCACGTATTGGTTTAATATAATGTTGGTTAACAGAACGCATTACTAGCACCGGCGGCAAGATTATTGCCGGATTATTCAGGTGGGACGAATTTAAAGCCGTGGAATGAGACTTTGCTGCGAATATTGACCGATGACAGGTTCGCTAATCCAATAATCCAGCTTTAATCTGGTGGATTGGACACCTCGTCGTGGAGGTAACGATTTTTAGTTTGTTCTTGTAAGCATGATGTGACCTGTGACCTAGATCTTGTAGTGCTCAAGCCAGGTCAAGATGATGACGCTAAAAACTTTTACAACGATCTGTAACTGTAGCCACTGTAACATATCTTGCTGTAGGGAACTCCACCGCAATAAATGTATTAATGGATTAAAAGATACACAAGTTGTGTGAATAATACATTATAAATATTTGATAAACGTCGAATGGCAAGATCTAAGCGTGTCAGAAATAGTCTCCATCAATAGTCTCCATCAATAGTCTCCATCAATAGTCTCCATCAATAGTCTCCATCAATAGTCTCCATCAACACAGTTAGACCGACGCAGTTTAGTTCAGTTTTTATTGAATAATGTAAGACAGACTCACGACAGCCTGTAAGACATACTCACCATAGCCTGTAACAAAATTGATTGAACACAAAAATGGACGATATATTTCTGCTGCCTTCAGGCCCGTGGTAAGTCCAGGTGGAAGTCTGGGTCACACCAGAGTTTATTTTGACACTTGTGGTACCTAATATTGAAAGTCTGGGTCATTCCAGAGTTTACTTTGACACTTGTGGTACCTAATATTGAAAGTCTGGGTCATTCCAGAGTTTACTTTGACACTTGTGGTACCTAATATTGAAAGTCTGGGTCATTCCAGAGTTTACTTTGACACTTGTGGTACCTAATATTGAAAGTCTGGGTCATTCCAGAGTTTACTTTGACACTTGTACCTAATATTGAAAGTCTGGGTCATTCCAGAGTTTACTTTGACACTTGTGGTACCTAATATTGAAAGTCTGGGTCATTCCAGAGTTTACTTTGACACTTGTGGTACCTAATATTGAAAGTCTGGGTCATTCCAGAGTTTACTTTGACACTTGTGGTACATAATATTGAAAGTCTGGGTCATTCCAGAGTTTACTTTGACACTTGTGGTACCTAATATTGAAAGTCTGGGTCATTCCAGAGTTTACTTTGACACTTGTGGTACCTAATATTGAAAGTCTGGGTCATTCCAGAGATTACTTTGACACTTGTACCTAATATTGAAAGTCTGGGTCATTCCAGAGTTTACTTTGACACACGTGGTACCTAATATTTGACACTTCTGGTACGTCTAACTCAGTGGTTCCCAAAGTGGTCCCTACAGACCCCAGGGGTCCCCGGTATCATTGAGAGGGTCCGTGGAAAATAAAATTAAAATTGATTTGGGGGTCCCTGAATACATCAGGGGGTCCACGCAAGTTTTAATACAAAATATAAGAGTATGATCAATTTGTATCATTATGGAAATTAAAATAAATAACAATAAATAAAATACTATCTGAACGCCTTTTCTACTACTTAAATACCATCTTAGGTGCTATACTATCAGTCATGGAATTCAATGTGTTTTTTCCTAGAAAAGGAAGTATAAATACGGCAATTTCCAAAGCTATAAACAATCAAAATACTTGCTTTATTGAAAAGTCAGTGTGATGCCTAATAAATCCAAGATTCCTATATGTAGGTCCGAATAATACAATTGTTTAACGTAAATCAATGAGGGTTACAAGGTTGGGTATTTTGTATGTGTTGTGAAGTTCTATTTATCTAAATTGTATCCTATCATCAAATACTTTTGTTTTCAAAAGGGCTTTAATTCAGCATTCCATAGAGAAAGTTTATAATCATCAACAGTGGTTTGTTACAACAGATAAGAGAATGGGTGAGCTGAAGAAACAATTACGACAATACAGTTACAGTGTTGTTGAATATTTGAAGTATGGCTAAATGTTTGGAAACAGATACGAAATGTGAAATGTTATTTACTGAATTAAAGTAATTGTTGAAGTAAAAGCTTTACCCTTAACTTTCTGGTATAATGAAAACAAGTTGTACCGAATGTATTTTCAGTACATTTGTCGACATAATTTATTCACAAAATATCTTAGTGAAAGTTTGCAAGGATCACTAGATGACGTCATTAGAACAGATAATAAATCAAAAGGAATTCCTTCAATGAGAGATTATTTGCTCAACATTGTTTGGAAAATGATTAAGACTATAATCATTTACTTATTCACGTAGTAGTACGCTGGTTATCAAAAAGTCATTTTAAATGGATTTTATTGCTCTCTTTGAGTCAGTATTGGAATTGCTGAAAAGCAAACACGATGATTTGCGACACAGTTAACTCAAAAAATGACACATCCCTAATGACAGATTGATTTGACAAATTTAAAGAAACTAGTTTGAAAATACAAGGTGACCAATTCAATTTAATCAAAACTAAAAGCCTAATATATGTTTTTGTTGCAAACCTTTTTCTGTACAAAGAAAACTTGTGAAGAGGAGAATGTTCTGAGTTTTCAAATTTTTCGAAATTGCAAAATAGAGATACACATTTGATTGCTTGATGTCAACACTTAACGGCTCTTAGTGCATTCTGAACCAAAGATTTCAAGACAATCTTCACTTGGATATTCCCGACTGGAAAATGAACTCTTTTTCACGTGGATAAACTCAGATCACAAACAGATGAATCCATACTAATACAGTAGCAGATTTTTGAAATATCCACAAATAAAGAACTTTAACCAATGTTTGAACAATGATAATACAAGTAATGGTTTAAAAAACAGACCCCAATTTTATATCCTTCATTATGGGTTATTGTACAGAAGTTGCTGACTGCTTCCCGTCTTCCTATATGGTAGAACAAGGATTCAGTGCCGCTATAAAACTCATCACAAAAAGATGGGATTTGCGGTTGCTACTCACATACATTGAGTCCGACATAGATACACTCATAAAATCTAATCACGTTCATCGAAGCCATAAATTGTTTTAAATTATATGTTAAACAAAAGTTATGATTTCAATTAATAATAATCCTCAATTTTTTTTTACTATGCATTTATGTAGTTTTCACTTGGGGGTCCGTGGGCAAGTTTCGACTATAAAAAGGGGTCCATGGGTCAAAAAAGTTTGGAAACCATTGGTCTAACTGAAAGACGGAATCACACCAGAGTTTACTTTGACACTTAGTTTAATGTTCATTCTGGTTAAGGAATTAATTTGACATTGTCGACACACACAAAAAATGTTTCTAATATTTGCCTTATACGGTAATGTTAAATTTCTTCATTATTAGAGCCATGTCCGACAACTCAAACACGACACCTATATGTAACAAAGATCGTGTTACCACTGACACCTATATGTAACAAAGATCGTGTTACCACTGACACCTATATGTAACAAAGATCGTGTTACCACTGACACCTATATGTAACAAAGATCGTGTTACCACTGACACCTATATGTAACAAAGATCGTGTTACCACTGACACCTATATGTAACAAAGATCGTGTTACCACTGACACCTATATGTAACAAAGATCGTGTTACCACTGACACCTATATGTAACAAAGATCGTGTTACCACTGAAAGCGTCTCTTTATTTTTTACATGAATAGCATTTGAAACTCTCTAGTACTGTGTGGCATTCACATCATGAATCATTGATAACTGTACATTTTATTTATAAAATTGTACGTCTTAACTAACGATTGTAGTTATAAAAATATTTAGAAATATTTAGAAATCTCTAACTTACTAAAGTTATATTAGTTTGCTATTGATTTGTTGGGTTGTTATCTGGTGGGTATGTTATTTATCTTCTCTTACCTGTTACAGACGTTCCTTATATACAGAAGACTATTGCGTCCTATGCTTATCCATGGTTTGTGTCTAGTCTTGTATTTTTATTAGAGTTTTAAATGTTGATAGGGTGTTGGTTTTTCTGGTTTCCTCATTTCCTGACTTCTTGGATATTTGCTGTTTTTTTGTGTGGGTTTATGGACAGGTGGGGTTGTGATTTGGTGGGTTTATGAATAGGTGGGGTTGTGATTTGGTGGGTTTATGAATAGGTGGGGTTGTGATTTGGTGGGTTTATCAATAGGTGGGGTTGTGATTGGGTGGGTTTATGAATAGGTGGGGTTGTGATTGGGTGGGTTTATGAATAGGTGGGGTTGTGATTGGGTGGGTTTATGAATAGGTGGGGTAGTGATTGGGTGGGTTTATGAATAGGTGGGATTGTGATTGGGTGGGTTTATGAATAGGTGGGGTTGTGATTTGGTGGGTTTATGGATAGGTGGTGTTGTGATTGGGTGGGTTTATGAATAGGTGGGGTTGTGATTTGGTGGTTTATGAATAGGTGGGGTTGTGATTTGGTGGGTTATGAATAGGTGGGGTTGTGATTTGGTGGGTTTGTCAATAGGTGGGGTTGTGATTTGGTGGGTTTATCAATAGGTGGGGTTGTAATTTGGTGGGTTTATCAATAGGTGGGGTTGTGATTTGGTGGGTTTATAAATAGGTGGGGTTGTGATTGGGTGAGGTTTTGGATCAATGGTTTTGTTTGTAGATGTGTTTTATGTGGTAAAATGTAATAAAGTAAGCATGTGGTTTGTGTTTTTATGGGTTCTTTTTGTTTTTGTCTTTTACATAATATATTTTATGATTTAAAAAAATAAATATCCCATTTTCCAGTCCATGACGGATTATGGGGCAATTGAAGTAGCGTTCACAAGTTTTATTTAGCCACCGCTAACGAGCAAGGGATTGTCTGGCTAGCACAATGCCCCGGGGCCTTGCAAGCACCGAGAATAGAACCCGTGATTCTCTTCTGTTTCGGTTCGACAGGCCAGTGCGCTAGCGCTAGACCACCGCGGCTTAATACTCTCTTGTAATCTCAGAGTAAAGTAGAACTATATGTTAATGTCTGAGAGTAAAGCAGAACTATATGATAATGTCTGATAGTAAAGTAGAATTATATGTTAATGGGACTTAAAGTTATATTTACTTCACGTAGCAAGTAGTTCTTACTAACATCTCCACCTCTCATACCTCACCAACCATTTCATCGTGTGTTCATGTCCCCAGGCACATGTGCGTCATTACCTCACCAACCATTTCAACTTGTGTTCATGTCCCCAGGTACACGGACGTCATTACCTCACCAACCGTTTCATCGTGTGTTCATGTCCAAGGTACACTGGCGTCATTACCTCACCAACCATTTCATCGTGTGTTCATGTCCCCAGGTACACTGGCGTCATTACCTCACCAACCATTTCATCGTGTGTTCATGTCCCCAGGTACACTGGCGTCATTACCTCACCAACCATTTCATCGTGTGTTCATGTCCCCAGGTACACTGGCGTCATTACCTCACCAACCATTTCATCGTGTGTTCATGTCCCCAGGTACACTGACGTCATTACCTCACCAACCATTTCATCGTGTGTTCATGTCCAAGGTACACTGGCGTCATTACCTCACCAACCATTTCATCGTGTGTTCATGTCCCCAGGCACATGTGCGTCATTACCTCACCAACCATTTCATCGTGTGTTCATGTCCCCAGGTACACTGACGTCATTACCTCACCAACCATTTCATCGTGTGTTCATGTCCCCAGGTACACTGACGTCATTACCTCACCAACCATTTCATCGTGTGTTCATGTCCCCAGGTACACTGACGTCATTACCTCACCAACCATTTCATCGTGTGTTCATGTCCAAGGTACACTGACGTCATTACCTCACCAACCATTTCATCGTGTGTTCATGTCCCCAGGTACACTGGCGTCATTACCTCACCAACCATTTCATCGTGTGTTCATGTCCCCAGGTACACTGACGTCATTACCTCACCAACCATTTCATCGTGTGTTCATGTCCCCAGGTACACTGATGTCATTACCTCACCAACCATTTCATCGTGTGTTCATGTCCCCAGGTACACTGACGTCATTACCTCACCAACCATTTCATCGTGTGTTCATGTCCCCAGGTACATGGGCGTCATTACCTCACCAACCATTTCATCGTGTGTTCATGTCCCCAGGTACACTGACGTCATTACCTCACCAACCATTTCATCGTGTGTTCATGTCCCCAGGTACATGGGCGTCATTACCTCACCAACCATTTCATCGTGTGTTCATGTCCCCAGGTACACTGGCGTCATTACCTCACCAACCATTTCATCGTGTGTTCATGTCCCCAGGTACATGGGCGTCATTACCTCACCAACCATTTCATCGTGTGTTCATGTCCCCAGGTACATGGGCGTCATTACCTCACCAACCATTTCATCGTGTGTTCATGTCCCCAGGTACACGGGTGTCATGGAGCACTTTCCCATCGCGTCCATCAAACCTCTCTTCATGGCTTCACATTGGTTGTGTTATTTCAACTCTGCAGTCAACCCCACGATCTACAACTTCATGAGTTGTAAGTATTTATAGGTGTCGGCGTGTGTGTGTATCTCCGTGTGTGTATGTTTGTGTGTATGTCTATGTGTGTGTGTGTATGTGTGTGTATGTGTGCGTGCGTGTGTATGTGTGTCTGATGTGTGTATGTGTGTGTATGTGTGTGTGTGTGTATGTGTGTGTGTGTGTGTGTGTATGCGGTGGAGGGGTGTCTGTTACTTCAAACATCCAACACTTCCATCTACAACTTTTTTTTTGAATGGCTTGAGGCAGATTCATGAAGTACAATTTATTTCATAAGTCGTTAGGTTAATTTTTAAATTTAAAACTCTAACTATGATAAAAATTGTATCAAGAAATTATCATATCACAGTTATCTTACAATGTTGGATTGTGTCAAGACTTCAAGCCGCTGAAGTTGTTTAAATTTTGTTTGTTTTTATATTTATTTAAAGAACGTTAAATATCATATATTGGCACTTATGAATACCTGAGTGATTGGCTTACTGGTTGGTTAGTTAGTTGGTTGATTATTTGATGGCAGTAGAGTTTTCAATTTAATTTAAAAAATCTAACATTAGAAAGTGTTATTTTTTTAACTTTCACTTGATTTGTTTTTATTGAAGGATCATAGGATGTTCTTAATTTTAAAAGAAAAATTGAAATAAAGTTTTTAAAATAATGACAATGTCTGAACCAAGACTAGACAATGTGAAAAAGGAGACGTTTAGTTTTTATCAAGACTGAACAATCGAGAAACATTTTTCCTAGTCATCATATTGCTCCGAAGCTTAGCTGCACGTCATAATGCTCTAGGCTCTAGGTGACAAGATCATACATTGACTTTTTGTTCATATTTTCATAGGCAACTTTAGGCGGGAGTTTCGTATCGCCTGTCACATTTGCTGTCGACGTGGCTCCACCCACAACACCATCTATGAAGGTAAGCCACCATCGTAACTTCCTGTAACAGCTCTCTGTTCGTCTCCCTGGTACCAGCTCTTGTTACTTTAGTCCTAGAGACCTTGACCTTGTACAGTTATTGTATCGTCAAGCCACATTGTTATTTCTGGCGTCCGTTTTGTCCATCTTTCGTAACGTCTGCTCGCATAGGTCCGAGGTATCAAGATGGCCTGGTACAAAAAATTACTGTTACAAATAACATTTTTATTGTCTTCTATTTGATTCAACTGACCCAAGACCTGGACGAAAATAAATTCAGTTTTTGAAAAAAAATATATATTTAGCACTCTTTATCTCCGTTATTTTTATATTTCATAAGCTTGTATGGTTTTATGTCTTCAAAAATACTTTAGAAATAGTACGTTGAAAAACGTGAATGATATGTATGATTTAAAAACAATAAAGATCATTTATTTCTCTATTCCTTTATCTGTTAAATTAATGACTATTATTGATGTATGTTAATCTAATATATATTTTGGTTTTATTTTACAAATATATTGTTAACTGAGCCTTCAGATCTGAATCATTCCCATATTGTACTAACTGTGCAGAATCGAACCAATTTCATTGAAACCTCTAAACATTATCTGCGCATCTCCTGACATCTTAGCATCACATTGAAGCTACGGGACATATTGTGTGTTGTATCCTGCAGAAAATAAAGTAATCAACAGTCGTAATGATCAAAAAGTTGTGTTCAAAATTTAACGCCTGTTTTGTTATTTTAATGTGCTGTTATTTCAACTAAGCAGATAATGCTCTTGGGGGAAAAAAATTGTTTTCATAGAAGACTAATATAACTTTCGAGGAAGTTTTGGCGGTCCTGACCTTACCCGGTTCCAGGTGGAGACTTGGGTGGAATGGGGGGGGGGCTAAAAGTGTGGGGCCCTGGTCAGTCACACATAGCACCCTTGCCAACAGGGATTTCGACGTTGTGAAACCTTTTCATCCCACAATTGAGATGAAATGAATCCTTATCGTTCTTTGGATCTTCTCATCAGCGCCAATTTGTTGAAATAAACCATTTTAGATATAACGCTTACATGTTTGGACAATTTGAAACAAACCATTTTAGATATAAAGTTTAGATTTTCGGACTACATGTGTGCATTTGGAAAAAACAACATTTTAGAGTTATAGTTCAGATGTTTGGAATTTTTTTAACAAACCATTATAGATATAACCTTTAAATGTTTTGACTATTTGAAACAAGCCATTTGAGATATAACCTTTAAATGTTTTGACTATTTGAAACAAGCCATTTGAGATATAACCTTTAAATGTTTTGACTATTTGAAACAAGCCGTTATAGATATAACCTTTATATGTTTTGACTATTTGAAACAAGCCATTTGAGATAAAACGTTTAGATGTTTGAAGTATTTGAAACAGATCATTGGAAATTATTTTAAGTAAATTATGATATGTCCAGATACTTTTTTCTAGTTGGCTTATTTTGCTATAAACTATCTTGTCTAACAATGATACTGACAAGTTTCTGAGTCGTCTGCGAAGATTCCCACACTCTGACCTTCATGTCTTGTTGGTGAACACCGTTGAGGTTATCGACCTGTTAGATAACTCAGTCGCTATAATTAAAAAATATTACCTGGTTACAAAATGGTTGGGTAACTATTGCCACATTAAATAATTGAGATCTCACTGTTACCACAATAATATTAACGTCAACTTTTTACAGGAGCCCTAATTATCCGTGTATAGATGGTGGGACTTTCATAACTATCCGTGTATAGATTGTGGGACTTTCATAATTATCCTTGTATAGATTGTGGGACTTTCATAAAAAGTAAAATAAAATTTAAAAAGAAAAAAATTAAAAATGATCCCACTTGTATTTGCTCTGTGAGATTAGATATAAATTGAAACTGTGCGCTCAGTGTGTAAGACGTATTTGAGTGGCAGCTTCCACATGTAAATCTCAGCTTACGCTAACTGAGCAAACCCCCCCCCCAACCTCCATTAAAACCATTGAAACTCCTGAATGATCGTTTCATCATTATTTCCATTCATTCATACGTCGTCACTTTTTAAATTCCTTATATTAACTTCACCGGCGTCTCTGTCTGTCTGTCATCATCTCTCTCTCTTGGGCGGGTGGAAAAACAAAAGTCAAAAATGACCCACTTCCCGTGATCCGATCGAGCTGAAATTTGGCACATGGACCCGTCTCACCTAACAATGCATCGTATCAAAATTTCAGATCGATCGAAATTACCGTAATTAAATTAATGCATTTTTAGTTTATCCTTATATAACGTATGTAATTCAAATTCACTGTTTGTTATTGTTTTTTTTCCACGTGAGAGTTTGAGTTGACGCGTTGACGCGACCCATCGAAGTACCAGCGTGCTTTTGTTTACATTTTACGTGTCACGCTGAGCTCGGTCAAGCGATCGGTGACCAGACTTTTTCCCTACCCCCCCCACCCACCCCCACCCCCACGCCCCCCCCCCAGGGTTATGGAGCAAAGTTGAGTTAAGACAGATGTAGTCTGTAAATGCTTGTCGCGTTTGAAAATAATCAATACTTTTAGTTATGTCTCATAAAATAAGGGATTTATAGTCAAAAACTTTGTTTTTACGGGTTTGTTTTATTACCTCTATATTTCCCCGTATTACCTGTTTCTCTTTTCCCAACGTTGCATTCTCCCTTACCTCCCTTGTGGAACTCTTCCAGGCCGTAATGGGTCATTTCACGCAGTAAAAAGGAAAATAACTCACAACCTTGTCCGGTCACGGCATGTGATGCAGGCCGTGTTTGTCCCACATTTCATACCTGGTCAGACGTGCTTTAAAAGCCATCTCTTGTTTCTTGTCCCCCACCTCCACGCTATCCCCCTCCCATTTCTCCCAACTGTGATTCTGTTACCCCACCTTTCATTCCAATTTTCTCCCTTTTGCCTATGGCGGCCATGTTGGCTAGGTGATGGGCACTCTACTCAAACTTCCGGTTACAACTGGGTCAGAATGGCGTGTAACATTTGGACCCACGCTGAAAGTAAAGGTTCGCTGGGGCTCGACATACAATAATATCGGTTCCGAATGTGAGATCCATTTATGAAACTTAATTGGTTGAAAAATGTGTGGTGTTCCCTTGGGTCTGAATGCTGTTTGTACTGACTCAAGGTACGAGGGAATAACAATTGGTTTTAAACGGGCACATGAACTCGTGTTCTGGTGTAAGGCGATGTCATTGTACTGACATGTGACATTGTACTGACATTTGACATTGTACTGACATGTGACTTTGTACTGACATGTGACATTGTACTGACATCATTTTGACGAGTTCCTCTATGTGTCAGCTCTAAGATTAGTGAGATGAAACCAAAGTTCTTCTCTCTAAGAAATGTTGTTAATGGGCGCCATTTTGTTTTATTGCTGTCGTCAGGCCTCATTAACGTAACAACTAAATGACATAACATCGGAGGCAGCAAATAGCATCATTGGCACATCATTAACATTCAATAACACTACCATCATTGACATACCAGCATCTTATCAGGAGCAAACAGTTATTTACCGAGAAACCCACACACTATCAACATAAACCCACACACTATCAACATAAACCCACACACTATCAACATAAACCCACACACTATCAACATAAACCCACACACTATCAACATAAACCCACACACTATCAACATAAACCCACACACTATCAACATAAACCCACACACTATCAACATAAACCCACACACTATCAACACTAACCCACACACTATCAACACAAACCCACACACTATCAACACTAACCCACACACTATCAACACAAACCCACACACTATCAACACTAACCCACACACTATCAACATAAACCCACACACTATCAACATAAACCCACACACTATCAACATAAACCCACACACTATCAACACTAACCCACACACTATCAACACAAACCCACACACTATCAACACTAACCCACACACTATCAACACAAACCCACACACTATCAACACAAACCCACACACTATCAACACAAACCCACACACTATCAACACAAACCCACACACTATCAACACAAACCCACACACTATCAACACAAACCCACACACTATCAACATCACACACTATCAACATCACACACTATCAACATCACACACTATCAACATCACACACTATCAACATCACACACTATCAACATCACACACTATCAACATCACAGACTATCAACATCGCACACTATCAACATCGCACACTATCAACATCGCACACTATCAACATCGCACACTATCAACATCGCACACTATCAACATCGCACACTATCAATATCGCACACTATCAACATCACACACTATCAACATCGCACACTATCAACATCACACACTATCAACATCGCACACTATCAACATCGCACACTATCAATATCACACACTATCAACATCACACACAATCAACATCGCACACTATCAACATCACACACTATCAACATCACACACTATCAACATCACACACTATCAACATCGCACACTATCAACATCACACACTATCAACATCGCACACTATCAACATCACACACTATCAATATCACACACTATCAACATCACACACTATCAACATCACACACTATCAACATCACACACTATCAACATCACACACTATCAACATCACACACTATCAACATCTCACACTACCAACATCACACACTATCAACATCACACACTATCAACATTCAAAGCTCTAATAAAATGCAAGATTCGACATTTACCGTGTGTAAACGCTGCACGCAATAATCTTGTGTATAGAAAGGTCGTCTGTAATGTACTGGACAAGATAAGAAAAGCTATTCATGCCCTAAAATTAAATAATCCGATCGAAGCTGACTTGCCTTGAAAGTGAACGATCCAAAAGACGCTGGGCCACCCCCTAAAAGTTCATTATTGCCATGGAAACTTGACTTGCGTTCAAAAAGTAAATTAACCAATGGCAGGTATACTTGCCCTAAAAGGGAATGATCCAATGGCTGCTAGAGTTGCCGCCTTGGGGGAATCTTTGAAGTTAGGGTTGTCTTCATTTGTCCAAAGGTTAATGTATTGGCTGCTAACGAAGCCGGACTTTTAGTGACGTCATATTTGTCGTTGAAAAATCGCCAGAAGCTAGTAGTAGGCAGGGGCGTGATCAGTGGACAGAGGCGTGGGTGTAAGATGTCATTTATTATGCTTGGAAGTATTAGAGGGCACGAACTGAAGCGAGCTTCAGGAAAAAATGTGGGGGATTGGAGGGGGGGGGTCGGGATGGGTGCTTGGGGGGAGCGTTGAAGAACAAGAAATTTCCCAGCGTCCAATCTTTGACACGTGAGTGCTGGACGCTGTATTTTGTAAGTGAAAGCTAAATTCGAGAGATACGCTTTGTTTATTTTGTATAAGATGATTTGTTGTTAACTATCTAAGATGCTACGTCTGTCTAAGATGCTACGTCTGTCTAAGATGCTACGTCTGTCTAAGATACTACGTCTGTCTAAGATGCTACGTCTGTCTAAGATCCTACGTCTGTCTAGGATGCTACATCTGATCAATATCTTTTATCTGATAACTAAAAAGATTTCAAACATCCGCTGAAAGTCAAGTAGATCTCATTAAAACTGAAAGCACATCTTAAAACACGACATCGATTTTAATCTACAGACCTACGAAAGGTAAAATATTGTAAACGTAAGTTTCTGAATGGAAAACATTTGTTGAAGAAATGTTTCCCTTCCTGTCGCCCATGACTAAACATCGTGTGATTAGTTTTATTTGTTAAAGTCCACAGAAGACTTTTGTCATTAATTATAACGTTGTTTACCTCCCTTGGGATAATGCTTACTTCCCTTTAAAAACTTTTTTTTTAAATGTGTGGCGCAGAACCAAAGACTGTTTACAATCTTGTACGTGTAACACAGCGCCAATGATTGTTTACAATCTTGTACGTTTAACACAGAACCAATGATTGTTTACAATCGTGTATATATTACACAGAACCAATGATTGTTTACAATCTTGTATGTGTAACACAGAACCAATGACTGTTTACAATCTTGTACGTTTAACACAGAACCAATGATTGTTTACAACTGGAGCTGTATAGTACAGAACCAATGATTGTTTACAATCTTGTACCACGAACACAAAAGCAATGATTGTTTACAATGAACCATTTACCATTTGAGAAACAATCTTATATGTGTGGCACATGGTCGATGATTGTTTACATTTGTATATGAGTGGCACAGAACCAATGATTGTTTACAATCTTATACGTGTGATTAGGACTTTGATGATTGTTTACAATCCTTGATCTTCATAAGTTAGCGATTGGGATAATTAGGTTAGACGTTTAGTTTTGTCTCGTTATTTATGGTGAAGTAATGTCATTTTGTACATTTAATTTGTTTGAAAGGTTTATTCACTAAATGACAATATATGAATAGCTCACGGTTGTTAGCTCACTGTTGTTAGCTCACGGTTGTTAGCTCACTGTTGTTAGCTCACTGTTGTTGGCTCACTGTTGTTGGCTCACTGTTGTTGGCTCACTGTTGTTATCTCACTGTTGTTAGCTCACTGTTGTTGGCTCACTGTTGTTATCTCACTGTTGTTATCTCACTGTTGTTAGCTCACTGTTGTTGGCTCACTGTTGTTAGCTCACTGTTGTTGGCTCACTGTTGTTGGCTCACTGTTGTTAGCTCACTGTTGTTGGCTCACTGTTGTTAGCTCACTGTTGTTAGCTCACTGTTGTTAGCTCACTGTTGTTAGCTCACTGTTGTTAGCTCACTGTTGTTAGCTCACTGTTGTTTTCTAAGGACTAGACATTATTTACTAACGAAGTGTCCAAATATATTTGTTGAAAGGCAAATGTTTAACTTTTTTTATTATCTTGCTAATAGTCATTTTTTTTTGTTTTTTTTTAAAAATCATGCATGAATAGTTTGAACTAATATTTAAATTACGTTTGTAAATAACAGTTTTGTTGTTGGAGAGATAATTCAGTGATCCTATTTGGTTTGGTGTCCGCGATTTTTACACTGATAAAAATGTTACTACTTTCCTATATGTTGGTGTCCGCGATTGTTACACTGATAAAAATGTTACTACTTTCCTATATTTTGGTGTCCGCGATTGTTACACTGATAAAAATGTTACTACTTTCCTATATTTTGGTGTCCGCGATTGTTACACTTATAAAAATGTTACTACTTTCCTATATTTTGGTGTCCGCGATTGTTACACTGATAAAAATGTTACTACTTTCCTATATGTTGGTGTCCGCAATTGTTACACTGATAAAAATGTTACAACTTTCCTATATTTTGGTGTCCGCGATTGTTACACTGATAAAAATGTTACTACTTTCCTATATGTTGGTGTCCGCGATTGTTACACTGATAAAAATGTTACTACTTTCCTATATTTTGGTGTCCGCGATTGTTACACTAATAAAAATGTTACTACTTTCCTATATTTTGGTGTCCGCGATTGTTACACTGATAAAAATGTTACTACTTTCCTATATTTTGGTGTCCGCGATTGTTACACTGATAAAAATGTTACTACTTTCCTATATTTTGGTGTCAGCGATTGTTACACTGATAAAAATGTTACAACTTTCCTATATTTTGGTGTCCGCGATTGTTACACTGATAAAAATGTTACTACTTTCCTATATTTTGGACCAGAGATGAAGAAACACTTGTTGATACTAACATAATACACATAGAAAAAACTGAAATAAAATCAACATCTGTCCCGGCAGAACTACGCTGGACTTAACTGCCCAACAGAGTCTGTTCCTTCAGAGTATGCGTCCTGCGTCACAGCGAGCATTGCAAGGCCTGTGTTACTTGCCCCAAGGACGCGACACACAACTGACCAAATGTTACAGAGTCATGAGAGTCAATCGAATATACCGAGAGATGTTGGCATTTTTCACATCTTTAATTAAAACCATTACTGACAACTTGATATGTTACATAAACGATATCTTTTACTTACAACTATATGTTACATTGAAAACTTACATACATTTTTCTAACTAAAAGCATATATTTTCAAGACGAGATTTCTTTTACAGTCAAACAAATCATTTATGGAAGAAAAAAAATCAATCTTAACTTTTAATAATAGCGAAGCTGAAACATATAAACATAGAATGATCTATAAGTCTATAAATCTCTGTCATAAGAAACCCAGTGTGCCATTACTAAATACTGAAAGACTTACTGCGTCACTGAGTCAAGCTGAAGTGATCATTGTGTAGATGTAATAATGAACATATAGTATCACAAGTGGAGGTCGGGATAAAGCATTTTGTGAGACAAGGAGACTTTTGTCAATACTCTTGGATACACGAGGCATTCTACATTTAGCCCTCATAGCTTTCAACGGATTACTTGTCCTAATCCGAGCTTGTGGTCGAGGGTTTTGTCTCATCCATCAGTTACGACATGGAAATAATGTTTACCACTACATTTTCTCCACCCCCTCAACTCAGAACGTAAAATCAAAATAAAATAGAATGAAACGAAAAAGTCCCGATGACTTCCACAATTTTTTTCATAGCAAATAAATATTGAGCCATTGTTAAACATTTAACATTTTATTTTATTTTAATGTCAAAATGACATGGGTTAAAGTGGTGTTATGTGACCAGATTTGATTAAAGATGAAGGTTAATGACACAATTGAGTTCAAAAATTCACATTCCTCACTTGTAGTTCATGGAGGGAAAAGCGATGGTTTGGGTATCACATTAACATGAGGCAAATCCAGTATATCATGGAGGGGAGAGGGATGCGTCAGGTATCCCATTAACATGAGGCAAATCCAGGTTGAAATAAAGTCATCCAATCACTCATGGTTCAATTTGACGGTAGCTAGTTTTGTTTGACTGCGCTCAAATGCCGTGCTGTGATTTGATAGGAGCTTTGATAACTAAGGGGTGACCACTCTCTGGAAAAGGGGACGTGGGAGGGGAGGAGGCGGATGGAAGCAGTTAATCGAAAGGATCTCAAATTTAAAGCTTAACAAACCCTTTAAAATTTAATTCTCTTTCCTGTGCTGTGAGTGCCGTAAATGTGATGTTTACTTAAAAACCCACTCGTCGGGGGAGATAACAAACATTTCTGGTTGTGCGCCAACGACAAACTCTGTCTGAATCTTGGTCAGTTTGTTGTGATGTACTCTTGTCATTCCTGATGTGTACAAAAGTAGTCTCTTTTACAATAGTAGGCCCAGTCGGTCCAGCTCAGTGCACATGTACAAATGAAGTTGTTGACTCTAATATTTGTTCACGCACAGAATAAAAATATAAACTCTGATCTCATATTCATATTTTGTCAATCTATAATCAGGATAGAAATTAAACTTTTGCTCTAGCGCCCAACATCTCATCTAATGCCCTAACCTTTTATCCAGCACCCAACCTTTCATCCAGCACCCAACCTTTCATCCAGCACCTAAACAACTCATCCAGCACCCAAACATCTCATCCAGCGCCCCAACATCTCATCCAGCGCCCCAACATTTCATCCAGCGCCCCAATATCTCATCCAGCGCCCCAACATCTCATCCAGCGCCCCAACATCTCATCCAGCGCCCCAAAATCTCATCCAGCACCCAAACATCTCATCCAGCACCCAAACATCTCATCCAGCGCCCAAACATCTCATCCAGCGCCCCATCATCTCATCCAGCGCCCCAACATCTCATCCAGCGCCCCAACATCTCATCCAGCGCCCAAACATCTCATCCAGTGCCTAAACATCTCATCCAGCGCCCCATTCTCTCAAGGTCTCGTTTCTTCAAATATTGATTTGAATTAAATCGCCTTCGATTTCTCATATTTCGTGCTGTCTTTTTATATCCCATACCACCCCCTTATCTGGTGTCCCACATAGCCAATCACAGATCACATGTTCCTTGACCCTTCTGTACCTCGCGCACAAGAGCTCTCTCGCCTTCTCTTATGGTCGCCACCATTACATTCCACTTATCTCCCATTACGTCTCACATGAAGTAGTCAGAAGGTAAAGAGATCTCAGTTGGTTCATCAAGTAGGCACACTTTTTAAAAACGGTGAAATTGTAAACAAATATTAACTTCAACTTCAATCGTTTTTAATTTGATTGTGATTTGAATAAACACTAAAACATTTGATATATGCGGACAAGTGGGGAAAACTACGAGACAAAAGGAGAAAGCAAAAAAACAAAACAACGAAGACGTTTGGTCATCTCCCCAAGTCCTGGTCATCACTCTCTTGCTGCTCACAATTTGATGACCTCGTTAGCTCGCTTTGAGCAGCACGCGCCCAGCCTAATGGCGCATACTTATCGGAAAATACGGCGTTCACCGGTAGACGTGAATAAGCGGTGTTTACAACGGCTGCTTGGACGGAAACCTCAGGAAATTGGTAACTGGACGCCGCCAGGATAACTGGTCTTATAGTAGGGCCAGTAACTCTCCCAGCTTCTCTAGGCTGTTATTTCCCCTTTTTTTCAATCAGCTGTAAAATTTGCACCGACCCCTCTACTATGAGACAGCTATCCGGTAAATGAGTTTCTGCTGGTTTTTGCATATGGTAAATACAACACTTTCTGGCGTCTTCAACAAAGATGAAAAACACGGACTAACATCATTGAAGATGTGGTTAAATACAACTCATTTTTTAACAAGGGTGGGGGCAGAGCCGTCTTCACACCATTTGGCCCCTCGGGCAAAGAAATAGTGTTGGGCCCCTCCCCCGCAGGAATAAAAAAATAAATATACATAAAATATATAAATAAACATATCCCCATGGAGCCCCTATGCTCGTGGGCCCCCGGGCTAATACCCAACGGGCCTATGGGTTAAGACGGCCCTGGGTGGGGGTGAAACTTGAGAGGAGACCACGAGATATGAGTTACACAATTCTAGCTTGAGGGGATACCAAGAGATATGAGTTACACAATTCTAACTTGAGAGGAGATCACGAGATATGAGTTACACAATTCTAACTTGAGAGGAGACCACGAGATATGAATTACACAATTCTAACTTGAGAGGAGACCACCAGATATGAGTTACACAATTCTAGCTTGAGAGGAGACCACGAGATATGAATTACACAGTTCTAACTTGAGAGGAGACCACCAGATATGAGTTACACAATTCTAGCTTGAGAGGAGACCACGAGATATGAGTTAAACAATTCTAGGTTGAGAGGAGACCACGAGATATGAGTTACACAATTCTAACTTGAGAGGAGACCACGAGATATGAGTTACACAATTCTAGCTTGAGAGGAGACCACGAGATATGAGTTACACAATTCTAACTTGAGAGGGGACCACGAGATATGAGTTACACAATTCTAACTACAGAGGGGACCACGAGATATGAGTTACACAATTCAAGGTTGAGAGGAGACCACGAGATATGAGTTACACAATTCTAACTTGAGAGGAGACCACGAGATATGAGTTACACAATTCTAACTTGAGAGGAGACCACGAGATATGAGTTACACAATTCTAACTTGAGAGGAGACCACGAGATATTAGTTACACAATTCTAACTACTGAGGGGACCACGAGATATGAGTTACACAATTCTAACTTGAGAGGAGATCACGAGATATGAGTTACACAATTCTAACTTGAGAGGAGACCACGAGATATGAATTACACAATTCTAACTTGAGAGGAGACCACCAGATATGAGTTACACAATTCTAGCTTGAGAGGAGACCACGAGATATGAATTACACAGTTCTAACTTGAGAGGAGACCACCAGATATGAGTTACACAATTCTAGCTTGAGAGGAGACCACGAGATATGAGTTAAACAATTCTAGGTTGAGAGGAGACCACGAGATATGAGTTACACAATTCTAACTTGAGAGGAGACCACGAGATATGAGTTACACAATTCTAGCTTGAGAGGAGACCACGAGATATGAGTTACACAATTCTAACTTGAGAGGGGACCACGAGATATGAGTTACACAATTCTAACTACAGAGGGGACCACGAGATATGAGTTACACAATTCAAGGTTGAGAGGAGACCACGAGATATGAGTTACACAATTCTAACTTGAGAGGAGACCACGAGATATGAGTTACACAATTCTAACTTGAGAGGAGACCACGAGATATGAGTTACACAATTCTAACTTGAGAGGAGACCACGAGATATTAGTTACACAATTCTAACTACTGAGGGGACCACGAGATATGAGTTACACAATTCTAACTTGAGAGGAGACCACGAGATATGAGTTACACAATTCTAACTTGAGAGGAGACCACGATATATGAGTTACACAATTCTAACTTGAGAGGAGACCTCGAGATATGAGTTACACAATTCTAACTTGAGGGGACCACGAGATATGAGTTACACAATTCTAACTTGAGAGGAGACCTCGAGATATGAGTTACACAATTCTAACTTGAGAGGAGACCTCGAGATATGAGTTACACAATTCTAACTTGAGGGGAGACCACGAGATATGAGTTACACAATTCTACAACACACATGGCCTGGGGTTGACAACATCTTTTGAAATGGTGAAAAACTGTTAGGTGGTCCGAGGGCAGAATTTTATGCTGAATTTTTGTAACTGTTATTTGTATTGTAAGAAAGTGTTTGTAACTACGGGCAAGTATTAAGTTGCTGCCTCTAAAATTGCAGCAACAATCTTTCAACTTTACGCCTCCATCCTTCAATGTTTATTTTATTTATTGTATATGTTTTTGCTCGGTTTTTTTAACCCTTGCATTTTCCTCACTTTATAATAGACTATTTAAAAAAATGTTATTTTCTTCTTTTAATATCCATCTATAATCTATACTTTCTCTCTCTCTCTCTCTCTCTCTCTCTCTCTCTCTCTCTCTCTCTCTCTCTCTCTCTCTCTCTCTCTCTCTCTCTCTCTCTCCCTCTCTCTCAAACGCACACACACATACACAAACACCGACATCCCACACAAACACACATTAAACAAGACCCCTTTTCCCAGTTAGTGTTTAAAGAATGTGAACATTTTATAATGAGTGTCTTGTAGAAAAATTCCTTACCTTAAAACTCAGCGTTTAAAAAAAAAGAATATTATTTTTAATTTAAAATGATGTATAAAGCAAGAAACCGAGTCGACAATTTGTCTTGAGTCGCCGGAGGTATGGCGGGGTATAGAAATGTCCTTTTGGGAAGGAATTATTTGTCACCCATCGTCTGCTCAGTAGAAAATTAAAATTCTTGTTTTAGAAAAAATTCTTTTTTTAATATCTTGGGACTTTCGTGGCATCTGAGCTCAGCAAAAGGGGGGGGGGATCTAATAAGATACAGCTGGTCAAGGGCTGCAACTGTTATTGGTCAGACTCCAAGCCATCAGGCAGTTTCAAGATGAATAGCTAGACTAGACATTTAGGCAAGTAGGCAATATCTATAGGAAAACCTAATCTTTACATTTAGGCAAATAGGCATTGACGATATTGAGAGCTGGACTGGAATTTACGAAGATAAGCAGACTAAACAGCTAAATGGGCGTCTGTGAAAATGGGCATTCGTGAAAATGGGCATATGTGAAAATGGGCATATGTGAAAATGGGCATATGTGAAAATGGGCATATGTGAAAATGGGCATATGTGAAAATGGGCATATGTGAAAATGGGCATATGTGAAAATGGGCATATGTGAAAATGGGCATATGTAAAAATGGGCATATGTGAAAATGGGCATATGTGAAAATGGGCATATGTGAAAATGGGCATTCGTGAAAATGGGCATCTGTGAAAATTGGCATTCGTGAAAATGGGCATATGTGAAAATTGGCATTCGTGAAAATGGGCATATGTTAAAATTGGCATTCGTGAAAATGGGCATATGTGAAAATGGGCATATGTAAAAATGGGCATATGTGAAAATGGGCGTATGTGAAAATGGGCATTCGTGAAAATGGGCATTCGTGAAAATGGGCGTATGTGAAAATGGGCATTCGTGAAAATGGGCGTATGTGAAAATGGGCATTCGTGACATGATTAGCAGCACAGCACAGTTAAAAACTTAGTTCTGTGTTGACTTGATGGAGTGTACAGTTAGATCATAATGAAGCAATTGAAGAGATCTCAGCGTTGGAATGCATCCATTTATTGCAGGATGTCATTACCTGGTCTACCACAAAAGGAGGCAAATATTGAGGGGAAAGATTTTTTGCAGTAAATACTATGACGGATAAATTACAGTAAATAGACATTTCTGTTGCGTTTATCATGAATTCTTAAATTGATTTTTCGTTTTTTCAAAGTGTAAGATTTTAAAACTTTTTATCTTACAGTAATATAACAGGGCATGTATACAATTAGGTGAGAAAGAGTTACGGATGTATAACATGATATATTTAAAAAAAACATATTGCAGTTATAAAAAGATGTTGTATTCATCTATGTCACTACAACATTTATATCACTGAAACATTTATATCACAATAATATGACAATGTGGAAAGCGTCCATTGCTTTCTGGGCAAGTATCGATTCTACGTTTTGAAAAAGCAGTTCATGACGTAGTTTAATGTAAGATCTGTAATGCAATATGATCAGCTTATGTAAGGGATTACATCAGCCTTTTGTTTATGATATCATAGAACTATTCACGATAATGGATACTCCTAACACGATGGGTTAAAAACAAAACGATTCTAAAAATCTTTTATTTATTTTTTTGTCCATCATTTATTTCAATCATACACACGAATGTTTTAAGATGTTTTAGTGTCCTGGATCATTGATGCGATGGTCTACAAAAGGCCGTCCATAAATGACGTCACACAATCTTGATTTATTTTTCACTCCCCTCCACCCCTCGTCACGCGTACTCATAAACTTAGACCCCCCTCCAATATGACGTCACAAAGCTTTTAGCGCGCCGCCCGACCCCCCCCCCATAAAAGCTATATTTTCTATTTGAAAAAAGTCATGTTTCCAATCACTTTTTTGTCATTTAAATATGTATTTAGTGTAAGGGTGCCCTCTAATATCGTAACACGCGTGAAGCCATGTAAAATGTCGTCATAAAGCAAACTGTAATAAATCAAATTTTAAGAAGAACTTTTATTTAAAGTTGCAAGTTTATATGTGACGTCACATTTCTCCAACAACCTCCCCTCCCCCTCGTCACGCATCTTCACAAATCTGTGGACTCCCCCTTCAGGCGCGTGACGTCATTTGTGGACGGACCCTAACTGGGTCAACATTGAAGGAAGGGGGAAATAATTGCAGTGCTTTGAAGACCGATGTATCTTTTGGGCTGGGGATAATCTCTACTCTGATGTCTCTTTTGATACTTGAATATCAACCAATGCTCAGAATGTAACGGTGATATCAATAGGAGAAGGATTAGCTATCTGACTCATATATTCAAAGTTCATGTGTAGTTTTGACTTGCTAATATGCTATGCGAACATACAGAAGAAGACTGAAGGCCCTAAAAAAGATTATGCCTTAACGCCTATTGTCACTGAAGATGTGTTCATGTGACGTGTCAAGATGTGTTCATGTGACGTGTGTCAAGATGTGCTCATGTGACGTGTGTCAAGATGTGTTCATGTGACGTGTGTCAAGATGTGTTCATGTGACGTGTGTCAAGATGTGTTCATGTGACGTGTGTCAAGATGTGTTCATGTGATGTGTGTCAAGTTTCAACGGAGAATGTGTGATATTTTAATGACATGATTTGACCAAAGCGGACGTTAACTCCGGACTAATTTTGTCCCAGACAATCCTTGAACCAGACAATCCTTGAGTCAGGCATTGAGTCAGGGACGCGGTGGTCGAGTGGCAGCGCGCTCGACTGGCGTACCGATGGTCACGGGTTCGAATCCATGTCAAGACAAGGATTTGTTCCCGGGGCCTAGGGCATCCCTGAGTCACCCAGCTCCGAATGGGTACCTAACACTAGTTAGGCGGCTGGGTAATGCGTGGAACCCACAAAGCCGTGGCCTGTGAACGCTGCATCACTTGCCAACAGATCATCTGTCATGGTCTGTGGACGCAATTATCTTCTGCATAGAAGGAGCGTCTGTATAGATAAGATAAGATAAGATAGATAGATTCCTTGAGCCGGACAATCCGTGACTCAGAAAATCCTTGACCTTACAGACCTTGACACGGGCACACTTTAACCTAGACAAACGTAGATTCGGACAAACTGGTCAACCAAGTTTAAAAGGTCCAATATCATCTATCGTCAAGAAACGAATGTTTCTTCCTCTCAACCACAGAGGTGGGGTCACTTGACGGTCGACCGCCGGGCATGTTGGAGGTTAAGGCCCTAGATCAGTGATGGCGAACCTTTTTGGGGGTGCCCAAAGTTCAATCAAAACCACATGTATAGCAAAATGCCAACACAAAGTGCCAGGAAAGTTGTTTGATAAAGGAAGTAATATTTTAGTCGCATGCCGACTGATGAGGCTCTGAGTGCCGTCTGTGGCACGCATGGAAAATGTTCGCCATCATTGCCTAGATAAGGGGTTCCTAACCAGTGGTTCATGCACCCTCCGTCCGCCCTCAAGGGACGAAGGCTTTACTCCTGCTACTCTCTCTCTCTCCCCCCCCCCTTCCCTTGCTCCTGGCTCTTCTCTCTTCACTCTTAGCTGTGTGGGTGGCATCCGCAACTTGAATGCCCTCACGCACTTTTGACCGCCAGAGGGCGCGGTGCTCAACGATGGGACCGTCCATAAAGTACGTCACGCTACAGAAGGGGGAGGGGGTGTAAGAAAGTGTGACAGGGGGGGAGAAGGGGGGGGTCCGGCCATGTGTGATGTCACGGTGTTTTATATTAAATTTTAATTATTATGTTAATAAAAAAAAATTATTCGAAAATGTGACGTACTTTAGTCCAAGATTTGTGACAGGGGAGGGAGTTAAAAATGGTCAAAAATAGCGTGACGTACTTTATGGACGGCCCCAATGGTCTCCCACGTTTTATGGTCGATCCGCGCCAATGACAAGTCTTTCTTGCAGACGTAATTGTAGGGCAGGCAAGGGCGATGTCTTTTACTCATACCAGTTGCCAGCTCACTGTAAAGCAGGGCTCTTGGAATTCGCTTCAAGTTCATCCTGTGGACATGGTTTAAACCACTGCAGGCGCCTCTCACTCAGGATTGAGTGCATACTCAGCAGATGGCTCCTCCTGAGTAACTCCAAATTTGTGATTGTATCCTGCCACTTGATGGATAAGATCATACGCAAAGTTGTAAGTGGAAACTGTTGAACTGCTTTATTTGCTTGGCGGAGGTCGTTCAGCACTCGCTGCCATAAAGGAGTGTGCTGAGCACGCAGGCCTGGCACACAGTTATTTTCGTCCTGTCAGTGAGCTGCGCATTGTTCTGTACTCTTTCATTTAGCCTTGCCATTAATGATGGGGCCTAAACCGATTCTGGTTTCTATTTCCTTATCCTGGGAGAGACTGCTTGTGATGTTACTGCCAAGGTAGGTAAAATCCTCGACGAGATTCAAGGTGTTTCCTCAATGAAGATTGCTGGGAGACAGTCTGTGCCTTGTCTCATAATGTTGGTTTTTAAATCCCTTATATTAACTTCACCGCCGTCTCTCTCTGTCTGTCTGTCTTGGGCGGGCGGAAAAACAAAAGTAAATAAAACAAACCCGTAAAAACAAAGTTTTTGACTATAAATCCCTTATATATGAGACATAACTAACAGTATTGATTATTTTCAAACATTTACAGACTGACACCGAGTGATGTCCCTTGTCTTTAATAAATGGGGGTGGGATGTGAAGGGGTGTCGGCACGACGGTCGGCGTCAACACGACGGTCGGCGTCAACTCAAACTCACGTGGAAGTGGAAGGAAAAAAACAATAAAAAACAGTGAATTTGAATTACATACCTCATATAAGGATAAACTAAAAATGCATTAATTTAATTACGGTACGTTCGATCGATCTGAAATTTTGATACGATGCATTGTTAGGTCAGACGGGTCCGTGTGCCAAATTTCAGTTTGATCGGATCATAGGAAGTGGGTCATTTTTGACTTCTGTTTTTCCGCCCGCCGAGCCCAAGACAGAGAGAGAGAGAGAGACGGCCGCGAAGTTAATATAAGGGATTTAAAAAACAAACCCGTAAAACAAAGTTTTTGACTATAAATCCCTTATATATGAGACATAACTAACAGTATTGATTATTTTCAAACATTTACAGACTGACACCGAGTGATGTCCCTTGTCTTTAATAAATGGGGGTGGGATGTGAGGGGGTGTCGGCACGACGGTCGGCGTCAACACGACGGTCGGCGTCAACTCAAACTCACGTGAAACTGGAAGAAAAAAAACAATAACAAACAGTGAATTTTGAATTACATACCTCATATAAGGATAAACTAAAAATGCATTAATTTAATTACGGTACGTTCGATCGATCTGAAATTTTGATACGATGCATTGTTAGGTCAGACGGGTCCGTGTGCCAAATTTCAGTTCGATCGGATAATGGGAAGTGGGTCATTTTCGACTTCTGTTTTTCCGCCCGCCCGCCGAGCCCAAGACAGAGAGAGACGGCCGCGAAGTTAATATAAGGGATTTAAAAATGACCCACTTTCCGTGAGCTGAAATTAGGCACACGGGCCCGTCTCACCTAACAATGCATCGTATCAAAATTTCAGATCGATCGAACGTACGTAATTAAATTAATGCATTTTTAGTTTATCCTTATATAACGTATGTAATTCAAATTCACGGTTTGTTATTGTTTTTTTCCCACGTGAGAGTTTGAGTTGATGCGTTGAGGCGACCCATCGAAGTACCGGCGTGCTTTTGTTTACATTTTACGTGTCATGCTGAGCTCGCCCCCCCCCCTAGGGTTGTGAAGCAAAGTCGAGTTACGACAGATTCAGTCTGTAAATGTTTGTAGCATTTGAAAATAATCAATACTGTTAGTTATGTCTCATATATAAGGGATTTATAGTCAAAAACTTTGTTTTTTACGGGTTTCTTTTATTTTTAAACCACGTTTTATTTATTCGCTTTCGTTCCTGTGGATTTGTTTGTCTGTCCACAATTTTTCAAATCTGCCAACGTAAAATTAAACCTCTTCTGATGGTTCTAGAGATCTAAAAATTTTACCACAGACAGATCTTGGATGACAATGCATTGTTTTAAAAATTTCAGATCGATCGAATGTATCGTTATAAAATTATTGAACTTTTTAGTTTATCTATATATAAGCATCTGTACCGTCTGCTTTTGTTGACATCCATGCGTTCACCCCGTGACCACATCACCGTGTTTTTAAAACGTTGGGCGGGCACTTATGAGGTGTTTGGTATAAAAAAAATAGAGGCTAAAAATATTTTTAAAAAAACACGTTTTTGTGAGTGGACTAAAAAGAATAAAATAAATAGAGGTAAAAAAAGATTTCTAAAAACCACGTTTTTATAAGTATACTAAATACGTGGGGCATGTGTTTGGTATAAAAATTAAAGATTTATAATTAAGAAGGCAAAATAGATATCTATAAGTGAGAGAATGAGTGAACTGCACATGTAAAACCTCATAAGCGCCCGCCCAACGTTTTTAGTCATATTATATGAAAGTACTTGAAGTTATTAGTTTTAAATTATTTTCTTCTTTTTAGTACACTTATAAAAACGTGGTTTTTAAAAATCTTTTTTAGCTCTATTTATTTTATTTTTAGGCTTATCGTTAAACCGAATTCATTGCATGCCTTTGAGAACTTATTGACCAGCTGTTGGAGTCATATCTCTGCATGTGAGGTGAGAGCTGCGTCATCCACGAAGACAACTCTCTGATTAATACAGCTTCCACTCTATGTTATATAGGCTTCCATCAGCCCTGGTATGAATGTTCACACCCTCGGAACAGTCCTCGAAAGCACATCGCAGTAGCACCGAGAAGAAGATACCAAAGAGTGTTGGTACTACAAACTGGGAAGGGTCCTGAGGTGGCACCATCGAAGAGCACTGTGCTGTGCATATTGGTGTGAAAAGACTCGATGATGTTGAGAAGCCTCGGCGGGCATCCTATTTTTCAGTGTACGGAACAGACCCTTGCGCCTGACCAGGCCAAATGCCTTTGTCTATGAAGGCAATGAAGAGGGCTTTCTGTTGCTCCCGACATTTCTTTTACAGCTGACGGAGTGAGAAAATCATATCCATGGTTGACCGCCGCATTGCGATTAGGGGTAGAAATTTTGTGCCGGAATTTGCAGGCGTTCAAGGATCACACTGGCATAGGCCTTTCCCACAATACCCAGTAGGTACATGCCTCGATAGTAGTTGCAATCGCAGTGATCACCTTTGGTTTTGTACAGCGTGACTATTTTGGCATCACGCATATCCTGTGGGATGTGACCTTGTTCCCAGCCATCACATATGAGCTCGTGCAGAGGCTTCAGTAATGCTTGCTTGCCGTACTTAAGAACTTCAGCAGGAATGCCATCGTTACCTGGAGCCTTCCCATTACTCAGATGATCGATGGCCTTACTAAGTACCTCTAAAAGACTCTGGTCTCCGCAGTAGCAAATATCCCCACACATGAGAGTCTTTACCTCCTCGGTGACTTCTACTCCAGAGTAGGAGCGGATCACAAAGCCTGGTCCACCACTATTGGTTCACACGGCATTGGCAAAATGAATGACAACGGCCAGCGACTGCTCGAGCTATGCAGTACTCACAATCTGTGTGTAACCAACACATTCTTCAAATGCAAGAACATCCACAAAGTGTCATGGAGACACACCCGCTCCAAGCATTGGCACCACTTGATCTCGTTCTCACCAGGCGATCTGACCTGGCCAGTGTGCTCCAACACGCAGTTACCACAGTGCCGACTGTCACACAGATCACTCCCTGGTCGCAAGTAGAATTAAATTAATACCAAAGAAACTGCGTAACTCAAAGAGCAAGGGTAAAACTCGCATAAACACCTATTATATCAAATGATCTGAGATCAGAGAACATTAAGCTTGAGACAGCTCTTAAGGTCAATACCACGCTGAAAGTCATCCCCAATCCTCATGATGCAATAGTGGCTGCGACAGAACAAATTGATGCGACAGGGCTCCATCCTCGAGACACCATATACAACACATCTCTTGTCCTCCGGAGGAAGGAAAAATGCAGATTGGTTTGAGGCCCACTGGGATACAATGAAGCCCGTGACAAAGACAAAGAGAAAAGCCCTATAGGCCTACAAAGCTGCCCCAAAACTTGGCACACTAACATGTCTCAGAAATGCCAGAAACACTGCCCGGGAAGACTGCACGTTTTTTGCGCAACACAAATTGGGTGGAACAATGAATAAGCAGTCAATCAGCAGCCGATCAGGGAGATATAAAAAAAATTTATAACTGGTAACTCATCATAAAAAGATTATAATTTTAGAACGGACACAAATATCTCTTGTCCCCCTTTGCTGAAAGCAGACTCTTAGCTTGGCCGTTGAATAGCCCCAAACATATCTGCTACTTCCATGATCCCTTAATGCAGTGGTTCTCAACCTGTGGTTCGGGGACCACTAGTGGTCCGCGGAGATGTCCCTGGTGGTCCGCAAGGATGAAATTTTAATTTATTTACAAAGTATAATTATCTATAAATTTCCAGCACGGGAATAGCAAAATTTTCAGTAGTGGTCCGCGGCAAAGACACACATTTTTCAAGTGGTCCTTGAATCTCAAAAGGTTGAGAACCACTGCCTTAATGTATGATCAGACGTTCAAAATGAAAGTGTACCATTTAGTCCTACGTCTTTTTATTTCTCTCTTGCCAATCTCTTCTTAAATCTTAGTACTAAAACAAGCAGAACTCAATATTGTTCTTCAGTTTGTAAAAGTACCCTTCAACAGTTTATTCCCCCAAGTGACTGCATATGTCATTTAGAATAAATGTTCATATATCTGTCTATGATTTTGTTTACATGTGTGTATGTATATTTAAGGAAACTGATATGTGGCGTTGCGCGCCAACAGTACAAATACTGACAAAAATAATATATATTTTAAAGTGCACCGTAAAACAAAAACACTACAAACAACACTGGTACATTTTTAAATTTCTAATCTTATTGGAGTACTTTAAAAGTCTTCTCAGAGCATGCTGTCAATATCAGATGCGTTGTATACATCACCAACAGTGGCGGATTAAGACTGCACGGGGCCCCTGGCTGCAATTCAAACTGGGGCCCTATCCAGCCAATGTACCTTTAGATACAATGATTGCTAGCAGCTAATATAAGACTGTAACTTTTAAATATTCATCCAAATTGATTATTCATGAAAAACCCGAATTCGAAGAAATAACTTTTTGCCGGTATCCTAAAATTGAGTGTAAAAGACAATTTATAAAATTTTAAAAAACACATGAAAAAAAAATTTCACACCCCACCCGGGGATCGATCCCGCCACCGCTTGCTCCACAAGCCTTAGTACTTCTCATTCGGCCACGAGACCTCAAATTTGGTTGTCAATTTAAAATATATATACTATTCTTTAATAATTTCTGTTATTGAGCCTATCAAATCAGGTTTTTTGACTGCTAAGACTATCGTGTCGGAAAAGAGATCATTTTAATAGATGAAATTTTATTAATTTATCATATTTTCAGTAATTCATGTATACATTTGTCCACATTTATTATAAAATATGCTAAGTTTGGGGGCCCTAAATCATCGGAGGCCCCTGGCTTTAGCCCGTTCAGCCCCCCCCCCTTAATCCGCCATAGATCACCAATAACAAAGAGAACGAAAACACAAAAGGGGGAATAAACAATTAAGAAACCAACCAGAGGTGTAGATATACTACCGAGCACCGGTGGCCAAACTCGGCTCGCGAGCCGCACGTTCTTCAGCTGTGTTCAAACTGAGGCTCAAGAGCAACTTATAAAATGAAAAATTTTCGTGTAAAATATATAATATAAAAAAATTAATTAGAGTTTTTAAAAATCATAACCAAATCAAATTGTTGAAGATTGGATATAATGTGTTTTTTATTTAAATTTTTAATTAAAAGATGAAGGGTTTACAGTTTCATTCGTTTCTAAAAATTGTTTTGTCATTTAAACGGTTTAATTTATGGTTCTGGTAAAATCTAAATTTCAAAATAGTGTCATTACTGTTTAATCTTAATAGAATTATCAACTAATTAATTAAAAAAAGGATTTCTGGAAGCTGGTGCTAGAAATAAAATATTCTCAAAATAACAAAACTAGTAGGTGACTGAAATCCATCTTCTGTACAACCTTCCGCTGTAAAACTTTGTAGTCCACAAGGAAGTTGATAAAATCCAAAGCATCAAGCAGTAACTAGGAACCAGCATGATCTAACAGGACTTCTTCGCATCACTAGAGTACTAGAATTCAAAAAGATTTAAAGAAACTTGCTAGCTCAAATGCTTATCTGCAGAATCGTAACAATGTTTGTTTACTATAATTATGAGTCTATTTTCGGTGCGTTTGTATTTATGAATTTTTCATATTTATATACATGTATTTATTAAACGGTAACGCATATATGTTTCTTCAACATACGGTAAGGGTTAATACAATTAAATGTTTAACTTACAATGCGGCTCTCAACAATTTATATAATTTTTTAAATGGCTTTCAGTTACTACCAGTATGGCAACCCCTAGTTTAGAGAGTAACAAGTGTACTATTGCTTCGGTATACATTAAACAGGGACAGACATGAAATACGGACTGGGTATAAATTATGGTGTGTAACAGATGAAATATTGACTGGGTATAAATTATAGAGGGTTGTATATGAAATATAGACTAGTTTTAAATTATAGAGGGTGCTAGATGAAATATAGATTTGGTATAAATTTAACAGGGGGACACATGAAATATTTACAGAGTGTAAATATAGAGGGTTGTATATGAAATATAGATTGGGTATAAGTTATGGAGTGTAACAGATGAAATATATACATGATCAGCCGGAAGTCGTATATACACGGGAAGTATATTAAGCACATATTAGGTATGCGTTGTTACAAACTTGTTGTTATAGCATAAGGTGGGGAATAGGTTTGGTTTAGTTAGCACAGTATATACATCTTTGTAGTTGGGTACCTATTTGGTATATTCAGATATAGACGGGTAAAGCTGTTGTATAGATGCTGTTTGTAGGTGGCTACCTATTTGGTATATTCAGATATAGACGGGTAAAGCTGTTGCATAGATGCTGTTTGTAGATGGCTACCTATTTGGTATATTCAGAAGTAGACGGGTAAAGCTGTTGTATAGATGCTGTTTGTAGCTGGCTAGCTATTTGGTATATTCAGATATAGACGGGTAAAGCTGTTGCATAGATGCTGTTTGTAGATGGCTACCTATTTGGTATATTCAGAAGTAGACGGGTAAAGCTGTTGTATAGATGCTGTTTGTAGATGGCTACCTATTTGGTATATTCAGATATAGACGGGTAAAGCTGTTGTATAGATGCTGTTTGTAGGTTACAGTGGGGTATAATTTGGGTAAAGAGGGGTGCAGACGATGTGCAAATGGTGTGTAGATTGTTGACGTAAACAGTATAGTATAGATGTTGTGTAAGTGTGGTAAATATACGGCAAAATGTGGAGTAGTCCAGGAAAGTTTGTCAAAACTTCTTGTTTTCTTTTTTTGGTTTCTATTGTTCTACTAATAATATTATATGATTAGTTACGAACAACTTAAAACCATGTCTTCGTGTGTGCACCAAATGAACTTGTTCTTATCTGGATAACGCCAAGTTTAGTTTTCACTCACCGTCTTAGCTCCTCGGCGCTCTGCATATATTCTAACATCTCGGGTGATCTATACAGTGGGTTAAAAGGCTAGGGGCTCTGGTTTGTAATGATTGTCTACTCAAGTGATCTGGTTACTTGTGTGGGCTGCTGAATGTGTGTGGGCTGTTGAGTGTGTGTGGCTGTGAGTGGGTTCTCGTTCATCTCTGGGAAAGGAGTGGGGCGGAGTATACGCCACTGTATTTACCCTCAAGTCAGCCTCGGGAGAGAATGGAAACTAGCGTTGTAATTAACGAGGTAATTCTGGTGCAAATGTTGGACCTAAAAAAAGCGAGCACTCTCTCATTCTATCTCAGTGACGTGCCAGAGACGTGGGTGCAGAGAACTTTCAGTCGCCAGTGTTTCCGAAATGACTTGAAACTGTCAACCACTTCGTCTACCTTCGCCCTGTAGGTGTGTTCTACATACTCGGGCCAACCTCTTTCTCATTAGCTTCATCTTTCGGTAGATTATTTTGTGAACCAGCATATCTGCACGGGAGGTAAAACATAGTCAATGGTTATGTTCTAAAACATAGTCAATGGTTATGTTCTAAAACATAGTCAATGGTTATGTTCTAAAACATAGTCAATGGTTATGTTCTAAAACATAGTCAATGGTTATGTTCTAAAACATAGTCAATGGTTATGTTCTAAAACATAGTCAATGGTTATGTTCTAAAACATAGTCAATGGTTATGTTCTAAAACATAGTCAATGGTTATGTTCTAAAACAACCAGCAACACCTTCCGAATCTACCTGTAATAACGTCCTGACTCTACCAGAAACAAATTCTAACTCTACCAGAAACACCTTCTAACTCTACCAATAACATAGTCTAACCTTACCAGCAACACCTTCCAACTCTACCTGTAATAACTTCCTGACTCTGCCAGAAACAAATTCTAACTCTACCAGAAACACCTTCTAACTCTACCAATAACATAGTCTAACCTTACCAGCAACACCTTCCAACTCTATCTGTAATAACGTCCTGACTCTACCAGAAACAAATTCTAACTCCACCAGAAACACCTTCTAACTCTACCAATAACACAGTCTAACCTTATCAACAACACCTTTCTAACTCTACCAGCTACATCTTCTACCTCGACCATCAATATTTAATTAACTCCATTCTCTCAAATGCCTTGAGAATGTTAAAGAGATAAATATAATTTTTTTTAACCTTGTATTAACCAACTCCTTCTTTAAGGTTAAATGATTGTTTGTACTAGTCGTACTGCGCTGACGATGGATATAAACGACCGAGTGGACATCTCATAACTAAATTATTGACAAACACTCGAGTCAACTCTACTTGTCTCGTCTATTGAACAAACAGAAATTCAATTGAGTTGGATGTTCGGGACTTTTTCTCACGATTGGTTGATCCCCCTGTTGATAAAAAAAGTTTTTTGAGGTTTTTATTTTGAGTGGAATTTTTTCCAAAAAAATTTGTTTATTCGATGCCATAGATACAAGAATTTTTGTTCAATATTTAAATCCAAACTTTGAACAAGTTCATATGGTAAAAAATGAAAATAACTAATAAAATGGATTGAAAAGTATTTCTAAGTGAATGAAACTTATCAGAAATTAATCGATAATCAATCAACATTATATGTTCCTGGTTCCTTTAAAAAATAAAATATTGGACTTAACTTCTTGTATAACATAAATAATAGTTCTCGAATCAAATAGAATTGTAGACAGAACTTTGTTGTTTACTATCTTTTTCACACAAAAAAGTGACTGCAACACATTACATCCATAGAGAGAGTTTCTTTATTCAAATAGTCTTCAAGGAGCGTTGCTGGAGAGAGAGTGAATAGTCAGAGAGAGGTTCTGTAAGTTAGGAAACGCATGAGTCGGAGAAGTAGTGTACCTTGCATTGAATCTCTCGCCCTAATGTTCTGCTTGCTCTTGACCCTCCTGTAAAATCCCTCAATTGTGAGATAAAAATGTTGTTCATTAAACACATTTCACTTTTTGAAGGACGCATCCAATTGGATGTCCAGAATATCTTCACTTTCACTAACAGTCGCGCTTGGCGATAGGAGTCATGCCCAGCTAACCACCGACTGCTCGCGTTCAAGATGTGTGTTCACGGTGGTACATCTTGTAAATTAACACGCTCTACTGATGGTGTATCTTTTCAAACCTACACGCTTTACTGATGGTGTATCTTGTCCACCTACACGCTCTACTGATGGTGTATCTTGTCCACCTACATGCTCTACTGATGGTGTATCTTCTCTACCTACACGCTCTACTGGTCGTGTATCTTGTCTACCTACACGCTCTACTGGTGGTGTATCTTGTCTACCTACACGCTCTACTTGTCGCGTATCTTGTCTACCTACACGCTCTACTGGTTGTGTATCTTGTCCACCTACATGCTCTACTTGTGGTGTATCTTGTCTACCTACACGCTCTACTTGTCGTGTATCTTGTCTACCTACACGCTCTACTGGTGGTGTATCTTGTCTACCTACACGCTCTACTGGTCGTGTATCTTGTCTACCTACACGCTCTACTGATGGTGTATCTTGTCTACCTACACGCTCTGCTGATGGTGTATCTTGTCTACCTACACGCTCTACTGATGGTGTATCTTGTCTACCTACACGCTCTACTTGTGGTGTATCTTGTCTACCTACACGCTCTACTGGTCTTGTATCTTGTCCACCTACACGGACTACTGGTGGTGTATCCGTCCACCTACACGCTCTACTGGTGGTGTATCCGTCCACCTACACGGACTACTGGTGGTGTATCCGTCCACCCACACGGACTACTGGTGGTGTATCCGTCCACCTACACGGACTACTGGTCTTGTATCTTGTCTACCTACACGCTCTATTGATGGTGTATCTTGTCTACCTACACGCTCTACTGGTCTTGTATCTTGTCCACCTACACGGACTACTGGTTGTGTATCTTGTCCACCTACACGCTCTACTGGTCTTGTATCTTGTCCACCTACACGGACTACTGGTGGTGTATACGTCCACCTACACGGACTACTGGTGGTGTATCCGTCCACCTACACGCTCTACTGATGGTGTATCCGTCCACCTACACGCTCTACTGATGGTGTATCTTGTCTACCTACACGCTCTACTGGTGGTGTATCTTCTCTACCTACACGCTCTACTGATGGTGTATCTTCTCTACCTACACGCTCTACTGGTGGTGTATCTTGTCTACCTACACGCTCTACTTGTCGTGCATCTTGTCTACCTACACGCTCTACTTGTCGTGTATCTTGTCTACCTACACGCTCTACTTGTCGTGTATCTTGTCCACCTACATGCTCTACTTGTGGTGTATCTTGTCTACCTACACGCTCTACTTGTCGTGTATCTTGTCTACCTACACGCTCTACTGGTCGTGTATCTTGTCTACCTACACGCTCTACTGGTCGTGTATCTTGTCTACCTACACGCTCTACTGGTCGTGTATCTTGTCTACCTACACGCTCTACTGATGGTGTATCTTGTCTACCTACACGCTCTACTGATGGTGTATCTTGTCTACCTATACGCTCTATTGATGGTGTATCTAGTCTACATACACGCTCTACTGATGGTGTATCTTGTCTACCTACACGCTCTACTTGTGGTGTATCTTGTCTACCTACACGCTCTACTGGTCTTGCAACTTGTCCACCTACACGGACTACTGGTGGTGTATCCATCCACCTACAAGCTCTACTGGTGGTGTATCCGTCCACCTACACGGACTACTGGTGGTGTATCCGTCCACCTACACGGACCACTGGTGGTGTATCCGCCACCTACACGGACTACTGGTCTTGTATCTTGTCTACCTACACGCTCTATTGATGGTGTATCTTGTCTACCTACACGCTCTACTGGTTTTGTATCTTGTCCACCTACACGGACTACTGGTTGTGTATCTTGTCCACCTACACGCTCTACTGGTCTTGTATCTTGTCCACCTACACGGACTACTGGTTGTTTATCTTGTCCACCTACACGGACTACTGGTGGTGTATATGTCCACCTACACGGACTACTGGTGGTGTATCCGTCCACCTACACGCTCTATTGATGGTGTATCTTGTCTACCTACACGCTCTACTGGTGGTGTATCTTTTCCACCTACACGCTCTACTGATGGTGTATCTTTTCCACCTACACGCTCTACTGGTGGTGTATCTTGTCTACCTACACGCTCTACTGATGGTGTATCTTGTCTACCTACACGCTCTATTGATGGTGTATCTTGTCTACCTACACGCTCTACTGGTGGTGTATCTTGTCTACCTACACGTTCTATTGATGGTGTATCTTGTCTACCTACACGCTCTACTGGTGGTGTATCTTGTCTACCTACACGCTCTATTGATGGTGTATCTTGTCTACCTACACGCTCTACTGGTGGTGTATCCGTCCACCTACACGGACTACTGGTGGTGTATCCGTCCACCTACACGGACTACTGGTGGTGTATCCGTCCACCTACACGGACTACTGGTGGTGTATCCGTCCACCTACACGGACTACTGGTTGTTTATCTTGTCCACCTACACGGACTTCTGGTGGTGTATCCGTCCACCTACACGGACTACTGGTGGTGTATCCGTCCACCTACACGGACTACTGGTGGTGTATCCGTCCACCTACACGGACTACTGGTGGTGTATCCGTCCACCTACACGGACTTCTGGTGGTGTATCCGTCCACCTACACGGACTACTGGTGGTGTATCTGTCCACCTACACGGACTACTGTTGGTGTATCCGTCCACCTCCACGGACTACTGGTGGTGTATCCGTCCACCTGCACGGACTACTGGTGGTGTATCCGTCCACCTACACGGACTACTGGTGGTGTATCCGTCCACCTACACGGACTACTGATGGTGTATCCGTCCACCTACACGGACTACTGGTGGTGTATCCGTCCACCTACACGGACTACTGGTGGTGTATTCGTCCACCTACACGGACTACTGGTGGTGTATCCGTCCACCTACACGGACTACTGGTGGTGTATCCGTCCACCTACACGGACTACTGGTGGTGTATCCGTCCACCTACACGGACTACTGGTGGTGTATCCGTCCACCTACACGGACTACTGGTGGTGTATCCGTCCACCTACACGGACTACTGGTGGTGTATCCGTCCACCTACACGGACTACTGGTGGTGTATCCGTCCACCTACACGGACTACTGGTGTTGTATCCGTCCACCTACACGGACTACTGGTGGTGTATCCGTCCACCTACACCGACTATTGGTGGTGTATCCGTCCACATACACGTACTTCTGGTGGTGTATCCGTCCACCTACACGGACTACTGGTGGTGTATCCGTCCACCTACACGGACTTCTGGTGGTGTATCCGTCCACCTACACGGACTACTGGTGGTGTATCCGTCCACCTACACGGACTACTGGTGGTGTATCCGTCCACCTACACGGACTACTGGTCTTGTATCTTGTCTACCTACACGGACTACTGGTCTTGTATCTTGTCTACCTACACTGACTACTGGTCTTGTATCTTGTCTACCTACACGGACTACTGGTGGTGTTGTTAATCCATGTTGGTATAGTGATCTCTGCCTTTAACACACCTGGTATTGGTTTACACACCTGGTATTGGTTTACACACCTGGTATTGGTTTACACACCTGGTATTGGTTTACACACCTGGTATTGGTTTACACACTTGGTATTGGTTTACACACCTGGTATTGGTTTACACACCTGGTATTGGTTTACACACCTGGTATTGGTTTACACACCTGGTATTGGTTTACACACCTGGTATTGGTTTACACACCTGGTATTGGTTTACCACCAAAACTCCTCAAACAACCTTATCAGTACCATCCATCGCCTGCAGAAAACATTTCTTTCTATAAAGCTCATAAATATTTGAAGTAGAAGGTTTTACCCACAGACGTTCAATATTTGTATTACAATTGTAACCAAAAAACAGAGGAAGCTAGAGAAGAAAAGATCTTTGTCTCATGCACACATTGAACAAATTGTAAGTAGCTCAAGTCGAGTGTTAACATCGCTTCCATCATCGCCTATTTCAAGTTTCTTTTCTTAATCGTATTCCTTCTAGTTAATGTCAATGTCCATTGAAACGAGAGGTACCCTCTAAACTCCACCCAACTGCCGTGGATTCTTTCGATCGCCCGGGGTCATAAAATAATTGTTGACAACACTTAGGGGAAGTTACCATTGAGAGTAAACAATATCCAAGGGTTATTGTTCTTGAAGGCGGTCATTACGAGATGGTTTTTTTGTCATTGGATATTTGAATGACAAACGTGTTTCTTTAGGTCTTTAATGAGTGCATTAATGATGCCACTTAACGGGGATTTTTTTAAGTCTCTGAGGTGGGAGTTTCTCGTAATAATACGGTGTTTTTTTTTACGGAACAAAATGGCCTTGTCGGGGAATTATATAATAAACTAAAGATAGGGGTTTTCCGATTGATTAAACAAAAATTCTTATGCTAATGATAGAATTAAGACAGGCTTTTTTAAAATACATTTAAGAGTGTTTGTTGATAGATCTAAGCTAAAGTTTGGCTTGAATTTTCAAGAGATTTTAGTTTGAAACCTTGATATCATCAATATACGTTATGGCATCAACAATTTATTTTCTAATGTAAATTATTCGATGTATTATCTTTGAAAGTTGCGACATTTCCCATAGTTTTCTTAAATTGATTCCCAATTGAAAGGCAAAGTTTAACTTCGACTCAACACGTATTTGGAAAACAACGTCTCACGCGTGTGCTGGACGTGCAGACGTATCAGTGATGTTGGAATATGACATTAGACTTTGACAATCGTCTGTCATTGAGTTTGGGATGTTGGAATATGTTATCTGACGCTGACACTTGTCATTGCATGAGTTTTGGATGTTGGAATATATATCATTACTCTTTAATAATTGTCTGTCCATGAATGTCTTATATAAAGTAAATATAATTTTGATACTTGTGTAAGTTATTTATACTGACACTAGCCGAGACGTATACTTTGATATTAGTGAATTACGAAAACTTAAATATTTTTTATTACACAAGTTGTGCATCTTGTATTTCTGTCCTCGAGTTTGGGATGTTGGAATGTGTCATTTGATTTTTACAGTTGTCTGTCCTCGAGTTAGGGATGTTGGAATGTGTCATTTAATTTTTACAGTTGTCTGTCTATGAGTTGTCTGTCCATGAGTTGTCTGTCCATGAGTTGTCTGTCCATGAGTTGTCTGTCCATGAGTTGTCTGTCCATGAGTTGTCTGTCCATGAGTTGTCTGTCCATGAGTTTGGGATACAAAAATAAAATGTAAAACCTGAAATAAGTAAAATTCTATTTGTTTTAAAGTTATTGAAATTGTGATCAGTAAGCCTGTCCACCATCATATGTTGGAGTTATTTACTTGAACAAATCAGATAGAACTTACATACGCTCGAGGCGGCAATATGATTATCAATATCGATAAATTCGGTTTGGAAGAATTATTTTTATCGAATCACAGGGGAGAAAACTTGACCATAATAAAATGGCTTGACATGATGTAGGGAACATTTTTACTGCACAGAAAGTTTATGAAATTGTGTAAAATAATATATGTATAATTAGGTAGGTAATCTGGAAATATGCCTTGTATACAGTCGGGGAATCCACATAATGATTTCTTATACCTTTTTTTGGATAGAAAGAAGAAAATCAATACCAATGTTTGCATTTTTACAATCTACAAGAAATGAATTGGAAATATAAAAAAAATTCTCCAGTTTTAAGCGAGCATTTGCCCAAGTGGTTGAACTTTTCCCCAGTCATGCGCTTAAGACGACGGGCTGGGAGGGGGGAAGGGTCAGTAGGGAGCCAATAAGAGATGACCAGAGCTGCATTTAGGGAATGTTCGGACGCTTGGCGGAAGTGATAAAAATATATTAAGAAGATAATGGACGGTTCATAGATCGGACAGACAGAATGGTTGACAGACAGAATGAAGGACAGAGAGACAGGTGGAGAGATTGGCGGGGCAAATAGAACTGAATACATGATGATATTCATGTCTATGTGGACGGCTATCGTGGAACTGAATGCATGATGATATTCATGTCTATGTGGACGGCTCTCGTGGATAATGCAATTAGTGTGGAGCGATTTATATGTGCACTGACAGATAGATGGATGGATGGATGAATAGGGCAACAGATGAATGCTATGACGTAAACATAAATGCGTGGCTATGTGGCGGCTAGACAGGAAAGGACGCAGACCGCTGCCCAGTTGAAAGCGTGATTGAATTGTTTCATGACAAAATGGGAGGAAAAAAAAGGGGGGGGGGCTGCTACAATAGAAGTCTACAACAAATGACCCGGGGTGCAGACCGTTCATGTAAAGTTAATAATTCATGTTTGGATCAAGAACTGCATCAGCTTATTTTATTAATTAAACAAAGATTTATGTAACTTTGTTATTGTCATCCGTATTCTCAGGGAATTGGCTGGGTATATATATATATATATAAAGCCCGAAGTCCGGCCATTTCGCGAAGTGGCCGACAAGTCTGGCCAAAGCCCGAAGTACTTACAACTAATAATTGTAATAATGTGGTAGTGGAAGTGGGGGATAGTATAAATGCAGGGACTGCCTCGAGAAATGGAGATGCTGCCGTGCTGGTGGAGGAACCATCGGTAAGTTCAGACCGGTTGCCTGACAATAAAAATGAAAAAATTTGTGTATTGTATGTGAAAAAGAGTGCAGTTCGGCCATTTTTGTGATTCCTGCGGCCAAGATCTGCATGCTATTTGTGGAATATGCAGTTAATCAGATGAAGGATGCAGGGGTAAAATAACTTGCAGGCTATGTCACAATAAAGAAGAAATCATGAAGGAAAGGTCAGCAGTTTGCAAGGTCAAGCTGCGAAGATGCTTAAAAATTTAGATGCAAAATTCCCACCAGTGAAAGTTGGAGATAACGTCCGCGTTCGTAGACCGGATGTTGGCAGAGGTCAAGGTGATCCAGGAATCGTTCTTGCAGTTTTCATGAACGTTGAAGATGGCTTCTACAAGGTAGGAACAGAACATTGTATTCTCAAACAACTGATTCCAGAAGCGAGTTTTCCATTGTACATGAGAAACTGCTCACACTAGAATCCGTGGGTAGAGAAGAAAAATAATTTCAAACCGTCGCGTCTTCCCAATCACTGACTGGTGGCCAAGGCTGCACTCGATGCTATTGCAGTACAGAGAGACCCCTTTTCCAGTCCATGATGGACTATGGGGCAAGTGATGTAGCGTTCACAAGTTTTTAGCCACCACTAACGAGCAGGGGAATGTGTGGCCAGCACAATGCCCCAGGGGCCTTGCCAGTACCCGGGCTCGAACCCACGACTCGGGATCTGCCTCGGATCAATAGTCCAGTGCGCTACCACTTATATATTGCAGTACTAAATGTACAACAAATCGCTGCAAATGTATGAAACGATTATGTCATTTAAAATGTCATAAAAGTTCATACTGTTGTAATAAGTGATAACGGAAAGAAATAGTTTACTATACTTATTAAGTTTCACTTTTGTAACTAGTTTTATCATTTGTAAATAACAATCAATGTTAATTATTAAATCTTACTAATCAACATTCAATCTACTCATGACTTCTTTCTTCGGGCTTTGGCAAATCGACCCCTACCCATTTCGCGAACTGGCCGGCCAAAGGCCGAATTTCGGGCTTTGGCCGGCTAATTTACAGCAACATTGACCACTTCGCGAATTGGCCGGCCACTTCGTGAAGTGGCCGATTTCGGGCTTTGGCCGTAACATTTATACACATGCAAGAATATTTCTGCAACACACGAAAAAAATGTGAAAATGTTTCACTGCAGTTGTTTAAAAAAATATTATGTAAATTTAAGATTGTGAAGACCTAAACTTTCCGCTAAAGGCTTAAAACCTTTCGAAAAATTGATAGCTGATAGTGAGTCATAGATGCAAACCATTACCGGGCTCCACTGCTCCACTAGGAACACTCCAACCAGGCATCTTGTCACGCTTGTGTATCGCTGTAGTGGCCTGCTTATTTGTGATAGTGTTACATTAAATAAATTATCGTCATAAAAATCATGCATGTTGACTTATGAAAAGATTTTTCGCTTTATTTCTCTCGGCTGCTAACATCGATTTCCCGTTAAAACAAAAAGAGAAAATCGTAATTTTGTACCAATCTTCGTGTTTAAACATGCATCTTGACATTTTTCTGCTTCATTTTTGCCATTGAAGGGCGCATTTTTGTTGGAGCAATTTCCCCAATGTTTGATTGATCAAACACACAAAATTTTAATTAATTAAACACAGAAGATTTCTTTTGATTTAACGCACAAGTTTTCAGTTGATTTAGCAGTTACGATTACAGTTAATTGAATACATAAGATTTCAATTGATTAAGTACTCAAAATTTAAATTGATTAAACACACAATATTTCAGTTGATTAAATAGACAACATTTTAGTGCATCAATTAATCCAATACTCAAAAGTTCGGTTAATCCAACACTCAAAAGTTCGGTTAATCCAACACTTAACGTTTCGGTTGACCAAACATGTAATTGTTGAAACATTGATAATGCAAATTAAAATTATTTTTCAAATCAATTATTTAAGTTATTTTTTTTATTTCTAAGTTACATTATCAGTTTGTCAATTTCTTTATGACTTAGCCAAGTTTTTACTTTTCATTTATTTAAATTTTCTTTCCTCGTTTGGTCTTGTTTGTTGTTGCATTGGACTTTTTTACTCGATCTCTTACATAACAGTTGGATGCAGACATATTTTACGCATTGTGTTCATCAATTCTTATTTTCAATATTTTTGTTGTTTTCCTTTTATTTTTGGGGATTTAGCATGAGTTTTTAAAGTGATCCTTTACGAATATATATTTTAGAAATCTTTTAAATTTCTTTTGAGGAAAAAAACAATTTTGAAAAAAAATAGCTTCGATTTCAAGTTTTTAGAATAATAAAGTCATTTTTTAAAAAAATACCTATAAATCCTTGACTGATGCACATGCCATTAGGAGTAGAACAACGTCCTTGAATATAATAGAGTCTTTTCCCAGGTCCACTGCTGGCTCTCTTCTATAACATCTACACGTTTTCTATCCATCAACTGGTGGATATCTTCCATAACATCTACATGTTTTCTATCCATTTCTTCCATTCCTGCAGCCCTGCGACTTCGAAATTTTAACAAGCACCGGCTACGCAACGAGCTCCATCGCACGTCCGGTCCCAGCATTAACGACAACTCCTGCACACTGCAAACCCAGAGCACGGGGTTAGGGGCCCTGGCCTCCTCCTGTAGTAGCCTCACGCCCCCCTATCAGAGCTCGAGCTCAAACCTAGCCGCACCCACCTTTAACGCCGCCTGTGGGAACGGCTCTGGACCAGGCCTGGGAGTCGGCTTTGGCCATGACGTCATTGACCCATCCCTTCAGAGGCGGCGGTCCCCGAGTCACAAGCGGAAGATAAGATTCCAACTTTTGCAGAAACCCCAAAAAGACGATTCCAACTACAGCTGAATGCACCCGAAACGTCACGGAAAGTAGGCCATAACGCAGGTGTTATGTCCAAATGTGTCAGTCAATGTTTGGTTTCTGTTATTGGTCACGGAAAGTAGGCCATGCCGCAGGTGTTATGTCCAAATGTGTCAGTCATTGTTTGGTTTCTGTTATTGGTACTAACACCAGTCATTTCATACCTGTGCTTTTACTTTTCGACACCTGCATCAAGTTACAATCATTTTTTGTTTGACTCCGTCAACTTTTTATGTGCATTGTTACCCGATCTCATCTTCTGTTTGCTGTAGGCCTAACGCTGTTATTAGTTATCAAAGACGCGGTGAATATTCCACGGCCTGGTGTACTCATTGAACTCATTGCTTGTTTAATCTGTTGGCTTTTTTCATTTAATGTCATTTCTTTTTTTCATATCTTGATGAAATATGACCTTTTAATATTTGGGTTTTCTTTGTGAGATGTGCAGTGAGAAATGATTGAACACGTGATCAATCCTTGCCATTAATTTTGTTGTCATTGTTTCCCTCATATTTCTGTGAAAGACTTATTTTTTAATATTTCAATTTCTCTTAAAAATTAACGATAAACTTCATTTCAAACTCCCAGTTTCAATTACTTTAAAGATATAACAATATATGAGATAATTCCTTAAGTGAGCTACTCCACTTAAAGTTATCTAGGGTCCTTCCAACTTTAGCCAAAAAAACGGGCTGCAATAGTTTCACTTAAACAAAAAAGGATGATTTCGTATTCAACTTAAAATTATTATTTCGTGTTCAACTTACAATTATTATTTCGTGTTCAACTTACAAATATTATTTCGTGTTCAACTTACAAATATTATTTCGTGTTCAACTTAAAATTATTATTTCGTGTTCAACTTACAATTATTATTTCGTGTTCAACTTACAAATATTATTTCGTGTTCAACTTACAATTATTATTTCGTGTTCAACTAACCTTGCACATAAAATACAGTACGGCTATTTTACCCAAAACTTTCACGACAATGATGTTCACAGCTTTGCACTTGATCGCACATTAAGTCATTGAACACATTTTTTGTTATATTCCCAATCAATGTCGCACAATTTATTACAAGTTAGCAATAGTAATATTTTAATTATAAAGTTAGTATTAGCTAACAATAAATAATTTAATTACTTTATTTGTTTGTTGTTTGTTTGTTTTTTAAATCGCACGAAGTAGTATCAAGGAAATAACAAACGATTGAATTGACAAAACTACTCTTGCCAAATTTTACTCTTAACAGATTTTGTACACTGTAGACTTTTTCTTGTGCATGGCAGAGCCAGCTTTGAGTGTTGTGTTTGTCTAACAGTCGTGGCTTAATGGTGCTTTCATATTGTGGCTACGGAATCTTTCTTGATTATGTTACCATGGTTTCAATTTTTTCCTTATGTTGTCGGAATAAATAGCATGAATGAAGGAACATTAAATCAGAAACTTTCCCTCACGCCCTGTAGGATACAAATTACCATTAAATATACATATTCAATTATTAAAATCTAGGAATCATGTAAATGCACATTATGTTAATGACAGATTATTACGAAATCAAAGTTACATTGAGACAAGAGGCACTCACAAAGTGTTTGTACCAACGTACTTTTATTTAGGCACTCACAACGTGTTTATACCAACGTACTTTTATTTAGACACTCACAACGTGTTTATACCAACGTACTTTTATTTAGGCACTCACAACGTGTTTATACCAACGTACTTTTATTTAGGCACTAACAACAACGTGTTTATACCAACGTACTTTTATTTAGGCACTAACAACAACGTGTTTATACCAACGTACTTTTATTTAGGCACTCACAACGTGTTTATACCAACGTCCTTTTATTTAGGCACTCACAACGTGTTTATACCAACGTACTTTTAATTAGTTTGTTATTGTGCACCAGGAAGCTAAAGTTACTACTAGTTTCTGCCGACAATAATTTCATCAAACTGATTTAACTTTAAAACTATGCATTTCGATCAAGGTTCACAATAAACATAAAGACTATGGGTGAGTAAACTATAAGAATAATGATACAGGCTTCAATATTTACTAACGAATATTTTAAAATGATTGCATCATTTTTCTGATGTTTACATGTCTCTACTCTCTAACTTCACGTTTTCATTCCAAGATAACATTAATGTCTTGCTAACCCCTGCTACTGAAGACACATTTCTTCTTGTCATCTGTCTTTCTCAAACCGCGGCCCGCGAAAGCGTGCAGCAAATTTGAAAGAAAAGTACAATTTTCTGCTTGAACTTGGGCGAAATTTCGTACTTCGTGCGACCCTCATGTGAGTGTAAGCCTCCACTGGTCCAAGACACTGTGACAACATATCGTTGACATAAACCAGCGACCCACGATTTTATTGAACATGTGCTACATCAAGAAAACCAACACAGCAGATGAACTTTTAATCATCCAAGTTCAATATTAAAATATCAACAATAAACTCTCGACACCAAGAGGCGTGGGGCCAATAGCCCGGGATAATCTCGAACCTGTTGGCGCATAATAATACTCCAAACATTTCTTTAAACCTCGACGGATGAATTTTTTCTTTCCACATTGTCAGCGAGTAGCTTTTTTGACATTGGTCTGTTTATGCTTAAATCTTTTATATTTTTGTATGTAAGCAACTAAACTAAAAGTTTGAATCGATACCTTTATGTGTTAGATCCACTGATTTTTTAAAAGAAATGTTTAAACACTATTTATAAACCTCGTTTTTGGTAAAATATAAGAAGCTATTCGAAAACGGCTTTGAACAATTAAAAACTGGGTATTTCATAATAGATAGAATATAAAGGATAGTATCTTCAAAAACCTTTGACTTACACATCAACAAACACTGCTTTTATTTCGACGTTATGGGACCGGTTCAAAAGTCTCAACATTACAAGGCTTCAACAGTGGCGTCACAACGGTAATTAGCATATCATGGTAGATTAAGTAACGGTTGCATGACTTGACATTAAACTAACATATCATGGTAGATTAAGTAACGGTTGCATGACTTGATATTAAACTAACAGTGTTGATGGCAAAGTTTCTAGAGGAGTATTTCAGTTGACGCGCTTTAAAATAAGTTTGAATGATTTAGCTCTTTTGAAAAAAGACTTTTAGTGGATTTAAAAACAGAGGCACAAATCGGAGAGATATTGAAGACTAATAATAAGGTTAATAAAATATTGCACACAAAAGCATATGTCCATGTTGGAGTGTAAGGCGATTCGGGAAACTCAGCCCTTGAGGCAAAGGTTCTCAGACAACTTGGTTGCACACAAAAGCATATGTCCATGTTGGAGTGTATGGCAATTCGAGAAACTCAGCCCATGAGGCAAGGGTTCTCAAACAACTTGGTTGCACACAAAAGCATATGTCCATGTTGGAGTGTAAGGCCATTCGGGAAACTCAGCCCATGAGGCAAGGTTTCTCAAACAACTTGGTTGCACACAAAAGCATATGTCCATGTTGGAGTGTAAGGCAATTCGGGAAACTCAACCCGTGAGGCAAGGGTTCTCAAACAACTTGGTTGCACACAAAAGCATATGTCCATGTTGGAGTGTAAGGCCATTCGGGAAACTCAGCCCGTGAGGCAAGGGTTCTCAAACAACTTGGTTATGGGGACAAATCGTTGGTTTTGGCCAAGTGCAGAAGATGGCATCTATCACTCGAAGCATACTCCAAACCCAATGAGCAATACTGAGTCACGCCATATTCGACTCGGCCTGCAGTTTCGATAACACAATTCTAGTCAATAAAAGTGACATCCGGGTTGTTCAGCTTACACTATAAATAATAGAGAGCAAGGTTTAAATTTTATAGCTTTACAGTAATTTTTTTTAAATGTTTATATTTGCCCGTCTGAACTTTATTCAGGGTAATAAAAGATAATCAATGTTACCATTCAAAATGATAAGCATAAAATTTAATAAATTTGTTAAAACATTTCATAAGCTCCCAAGTACATGTATTTATGTTTTGGGGCTTTTTAATTTTCGAAGCAATATAACTAAGTCTCCAGTTATATTCTCTTTTGTTAGTTATACCAAATACTATAGTAAGAGTAAATCTTAGAATTCATTAGGCCTAGACACTCGGCTCACAAACATTAAAACACAAGATTCTGCCATTGATAATTCATCACTACTTGCCGAACATATAATTTTCATAACCTGAAATATTCTAATTTCACCCCCTGAAATTTTCCTGCTCCCGGCTAATAACACAGAAATGACAGACGCGCAGATAGTGGCCTGTCATTTCCGTTTAGGGCTGCTTTTGAAGAAACACGTCATCAAGCTGCGCACCTCTAATATTGGCGTTCATTAGACGTGCAACCTTTAAATGACTTTATTTCTTCTATTAGTTATTATTTTCATTTTGACTTTTGCCAAACGTATACTTTCCTGCATCGATGTAATTTATAAAATCAATGTAACACATAATTTTTTGGGGCCCCTCTGTTATTTCAACACAACCTTCTCAACGCTATCAGGCCGAAGGATAATCTAGACAATCTGTTTTGTTCCTACAACGTAGCCTATCAAAGTTGTTTGTGTTTGCTTCCCCCCTTTCAACCACGCTTACACTACTTGTTGATATGACGTCATTGTCTGATGTGTTCTACTCTCCACCCCCGCCATAGAATGCCGCATGAGTTAACTTGGTGTTTTTGTACTCTCTCCCCAGCCCCTGTCTACACGTGCCCTACGCCATCACCTACAAGGTAGGGGGTCTCATTGTTTTTATTTCTTTAAATAAAAATTTTCATCATTAATTTTTTTAAAACATGCATCAGGCCTAAACCAAAAAAAAACAACAGTTTTCTTGACTCAGGAAAAGTTCATTGTGCCTGAACACATGATTAACTTTACATTAAAAACATTAGATACCAACATTATTTCCTTGTGCATAAATAATACACAATTTTAAAATCACCCTTCAATAAGATAGTAAGGTAATCAATAAATAAAGATTATGGATATATATGGATATATATGGATATATTTTAAATGTTCATCCTTACGAAAAATTTATTATGTTTCAATAATTATTGTATGTATTATAATACAAGCACAACTACATAATAATCAAATAAGACTCACATATGGAATACATTTCAACCAATAATCGGTAATTAGAGATTATGTTCAAAAATATCAACAGCAGTGGATTCATTCACTCTATCCATTCATTCATCCACTCTATCCATTCATACATCCACTCTATCCATTCATACATCCACTCTATCCATTCATACATCCACTCTATCCATTCATACATCCACTCTATCCATTCATTCATCCACCCCATCCATTCATACATCCACCCCATCCATTCATCGATCCACTCTATCCATTCATACATTCACTCTATCCATTCAGCCATCCACTCTATCTATCCATTCAGCCATCCATTCTATCCATCCATCCACTCTATCCATTCATCCATCCACTCTATCCATCCATCCATCCACTCTATCCATCCATCCATCCACTCTATCCATCCATCCATCCACTCTATCCATCCATCCATCCTCTCTATCCATCCATCCATCCTCTCTATCCATCCATCCATCCACTATATCCATCCATCCATCCACTCTATCCAACCATCCATCCATCCACTCTATCAATCCTTCTATCCATCCACTCTCCCTATCTCCCAAGAATATTTTTCGATTTCCTCATAGTGATGGTATGTTGAGCCATCTATTTCCTCATAGTGATGGTATGTTGAGCCATGTATTTCCTCATAGTGATGGTATGTTGGGCCATGTATTTCCTCATAGTGATGGTATGTTGAGCCATGTAGTTCCTCATAGTGATGGTATGCTGAGCCATGTATTTCCTCATAGTGATGGTATGTTGAACCATGTACTTCCTCATAGTGATGGTATGTTGAGCCATGTATTTCCTTATGGTGATGGTATGTTGAGCCATGTATTTCCTCATGGTGATGGTATGTTGAGCCATGCATTTCCTCATGGTGATGGTATGTTGAGCCATGTATTTCCCCATAGTGATGGTATGTTGAGCCATGTATTTCCTCATAGTGATGGTATGTTGAGCCATGTATTTCCCCATAGTGATGGTATGTTGAGCCATGTATTTCCTCATAGTGATGGTATGTTGAGCCATGTATTTACTCATAGTGATGGTATGTTGAGTTTTGTATTTCCCCATAGTGATGCTATGTTTAGCCATGTATTTCCCCATAGTGATGGTATGTTGAGCCATGTATTTCCCCATAGTGATGGTATGTTTAGCCATGTATTTCCCCATAGTGATGGTATGTTGAGCCATGTATTTCCTCATAGTGATGGTATGTTGAGCCATGTATTTCCTCATAGTGATGGTATGTTGAGCCATGTATCTCCTCATAGTGATGGTATGTTGAGCCATGTATTTCCTCATAGTGATGGTATGTTGAGCCATGTATCTCCTCATAGTGATGGTATGTTGAGCCATGTATTTCCTCATAGTGATGGTATGTTGAGCCATGCGCTTACGTTCCATGGAAGCCAGATTTGGTTCATTAAAGTAAAAATAATTTTTAAAAATAATTCAAGGCTCAGGTATATAACCAATGGGCTTATTATTGTAGGATTTTAAAACGTGTTTTTACATTAACTTTTTATGTATTTGGTTTAAATAGACGGTTGAAAAAAAAAGTGTGGAAAAAAGAAAAAAATCAACAAATTCTTTTTATACTCTTGGGAAAAGATCCTTGCATTATTTAGGAATAGGACGCTCAGCTAGGGCGCCAAGGGGCGAACTAACTCATTAGTGGGATCTCTGTCAGATGAATTGATCACGTGGTCAGTGTTCCTGAAACCCTTGGGCCTCTCTGGCAGTCAAATTTTGGAACCAATTTCCAAATCAGAAGTCTTTTAATAATCAATAGATGTTTTTTTTATTTTTGAACCTGTATTGTTTTCATTTGAGGTGGAAAAATTTATTTATAGAGGAAATTTCTCACGTAGACCTACTAAACACACTTTAATTTCATAGACCTACTGCACAGACCTCAACGTCCAACAAAATAGTTAATGGCGCAATACTAGGAAGTATAAACATATCTTCATTTTAAATGTATTAAAATATGTGTTTGGGGGAGGGGTGTATTAAAATAATTACTAAATATACATAAACTATATTTAAATTTGTTCTTCAAATCATTCCACTGACAACATCCGGTAACACTCACCAACCAATCGTTTCTGTCGTTTCAGCACCAGACGTGCCCGACTGAGCATCACTCCAAAGTTCCACCTGAGAAATGGCGACCTGACCCGCGGCCTGGTGACCCCAGAAATGACCCTATACAACTCTGGACGTGGGGCAGCCCTAAATCCCAAGATGCGTGCCATTATGTCTATATTGTAACACATGAGATTCAGTCTATTTTTAGTTATATTTCTATTTTTGGATTTATCGGACAACTTTAACATAGTACACAACTTAACAGCCGCCTCTTAAATGATGTCATCAGTACTTGTGGTCACGCCACGGGCGGAACGAAACAAAGCAGCAAAAATGTTCAGTGTTTTTGCTGCCAGAAAACCCACTTGCAATCTGGAACATTTCTAAAAGAAAACAATTTATTGCTCTAAAAATGAACTGTAAACGTCTGGAGCATGTAAATATTACAGAGCTACAAATTGTTATTGGGTGTTTTCTACTCAATCCCTAACGAGAAATGCCCAAATTTGTAGCGTTAAATTGATCTGAAAGTTCCACTAACACAACGATCTATGTTTCCTGCTGGAACAGTTCCACTAACATGACGATATATGGTTCCTTAGGGAAAAGTTCCACTAACATGACGATATATGGTTCCTGTAGGAACAGTTCCACTAACACGATGATGTTATGATTCCTGTGGGGACAGTTCCACTAACATGATGATCTTATGGTTCCTGTGGGAACAGTTCCACTAACATGACTATATATGGTTCCTGTGGGAACAGTTCCACTAACATGATGATGTTATGATTCGTGTAGGAATTCAGTTTCTTTTGGGGTTTTTTCAGCTCCACGAAAATTGCCTAAATTTAATTATTTTATAATGTTTATTGTTTCGTAGTTAACCACGTTTAAAGATTTAGAAATTTTGTTTACATGATATCGGCTTGTGTGTGATATTTTTGATGTTGTATTATGAGAACAATGATGTGTTGGTTTCACTTATAACTATATTTCGAAACTATGAACTTAATGAACTCAAGGAATGACGTAAACTGTGATTTTGTCGTACAGATGCTGGTCAAAGTAACTGGGTTATTTTTAAAGATAAATACATATATTTATTACTTTTATTGTTCTACTTGGAAATGTCAAATAGATGTATTATGACGGTGATTGGTTTTGCCGATTAAACGTTCTGTAATCCCTTTTGTAGATTCAGTCATGTTTACTGTTCAAATGCACGCTGTGGATTGCTTCCCCTTCACGTAATACTTCCGGCCCACACTGAGGCCTCGACGCGTCTCGACTATTTCATTGGTAGATCATTTTAATGTTCATTAAACAGGCTTTTCAAATCAGATGTCATTGACAGCAAACGCCACCGGCCCCACCCATTGCAAACCTGAGAGATACAAAGGAGCAGTCGTGTAGCCAGTGTTAAACCCGGCCTAGAATTGGAAAATAAAAATACTGCTTCCTTTTGTTTCCACACACACCAAAAAAACAAACAACAACAACAACAACAAAAAAGTAACAACAACAAAAAAAAACTGCTTCTTAGTTGGCCACAATAACATACTTACGAGTCGAGAAGAACTTTCCCCCTACCACTTTAGTAATGCAGTAATGCAACGACGTAGTAGTAGAGCCATAACAATTTATTGCTGACGATTTCTCATACCTCCTTCAGGCATACATATCTTAACTAGGACACTACCCATCACTCACCAGTGCGCGCGCGCCGTGGTCCCATGCGTATCATCTGTGACGTAAAACTAAGTATTTGTGGGTGAAGTGATTTTATATTTTATGAATTGTTTACCAGAAGTACATGTACTGTAGAGATGTTAAGATTCGGTTACCAGACGTACATGTACTGTAGAGATGTTAAGATTCTGTTACCAGAAGTACATGTACTGTAGAGATGTTAAGATTCGGTTACCAGAAGTACATGTACTGTAGAGATGTTAAGATTCTGTTACCAGAAGTACATGTACTGTAGCGATGTTAAGATTATGTTACCAGAAGTACATGTACTGTAGCGATGTTAAGATTATGTTACCAGAAGTACATGTACTGTAGAGATGTTAAGATTATGTTACTAGAGTAAATTTATTGTAGAGATGTTAGAAGTTATTATTCGGTTACCAGAAGTACATGTACTTTTTAGATGCTATGATTCAGTTACCAGAAGTACATGTACTGTAGAGATGTTAGAAGTTATTATTCGGTTACCAGAAGTACATGTACTTTTTAGATGCTATGATTCAGTTACCATAAGTACATGTACTGTAGAGATGTTAAGATTCTGTTACCAGAAGTACATGTACTGTAGAGATGTTAGAAGTTATTATTCGGTTACCAGAAGTACATGTACTTTTTAGATGCTATGATTCAGTTACCAGAAGTACATGTACTGTAGAGATGTTAAGATTCTGTTACCAGAAGTACATGTACTGTAGAGATGTTAAGATTCTGTTACCAGAAGTACATGTACTGTAGAGATGTTAAGATTCTGTTACCAGAAGTACATGTACTGTAGAGATGTTAGAAGTTATTATTCGGTTACCATAAGTACATGTACTGTATGTCTTACATCCGTTATACTTATACCATACTTCTGAAAGCGCTGTGGAACACAAGGGCCAAACCGATCCAGAAGTTCTTGAGGTAATTCTTTGATTACTCTATGTTGTTAACTTGTTAGTTTTTATGATGTCATCGTCTTGTTATTTTTTGTGACGTCAAATCCTAAATTAGGATTTTTACTAAAGTCTTACCTTCTATTCACATGGGAAAACCAAGAAGATTACCTTCACGGGGAAAGGTGGGGGGGGGGCTCACTCCTTTTAACAACTCTAAGAATTTAGGGGAAGTTTTACTGTACTCATTATAGTGCAATCTTTATTTTTATAAATCATATATTTTAAAGAAAATATCAATATATATAATTCCAGTTGTCTGTATGTATGTATGGATGTAATGTATTATATGACGTCATTGTTTGATCTTATATTTAATACAAGGTGTGCATCAATAGGTGTGCAAATTAAAGATGCGCTGTAAAAAAAATTATATGACGTCATTATTTTAGCTCATATTTTAATTTTGGAAAAGGGATCAATGTAAAAAGAAGATTTGATGATGGTTAATTATAACATCAAAAAACAAAGGGGGCGCCTTAGGCGCCCTACAACCCCTATCATAAAATACTTTGTGTACATTTCAGAAAGTTTAATATTTCGTATTTATCAAACAAGGACAAGTTAGTTGGGCTTATGAAAAAGGTGGGCGCAGTAGGCGCCCTTAAAAAAGTGCAATTTATTCAAAATAAATAGATTTTAGCTGAAAACTTCCCTTATTTTTGACGGGTAATACACTAGTTAAATCATAATTCGTGAAACATATATTTTTGTAGACTGTATTTACGTTAAAAAAATAATTTAAAGTTACTACAAAGTGTGTCTAAAATATTTAGTTTTTAAATTGTGTAAATAGTCCTTGTTGCATATAACATTGCCAGCTTACAAGAAAAGTTCTTTTTAACAGGAAGTGTTAAGATATATTTAGACAGGTCTGTTTTGAAACTTTTATACTATACTTTTATTCGTTTAATTAGGTGGGTGTCGTCTCCAGTAGCTATAGCTACCTCCGAGAATTTACTTGTTCGTTTGTCATTCGATGAACTTACCTGTAGGCGTGTGATTGCATGGCCTGGGAGAGAGATCTAAAGACAACAAGAAACTTTTAAATACTATCAACAACAGCTTAACTCTGTCAAGCAAATGTTTCAGTTAATTGGAGCTTTGATGCAACGTAGCTTCAACAAACATTTTTTTAGACTAAGTATCCTGAAGATTTACAGCACTCACAAAAGTTTTTAAATGAGGATTAAAAATTTAAAAAAGAAGCAACTAAAAATAAATATCGACCTGATAATGTTAAATTAAAATATAAAAGAAATATGAAGCTTAGGAGCAAAAAAAAACAAAAAAACAAAAAAAACAACCAATAACCAACAACCAATAACCAACAACCAACAACCAACAACCAACAACCTAATCCTAGGGAATGTATCCAGTAAACAAAATGCAGCATTTGCTTATGATGCTTCTGAACTTTTATATTTTTTAAAAAAATGTTTAACTAACAATAAGACTAAAGTAAATGATGACGCAGTTAATTTTTCGTCCTTTTCAGCAAAGGGCTTATTCAGACCTGCTGTGTTTTTTTTAAAGTTAGAGTTCTATCCAAATTTATCATGATTTGTGACGTTTTTTGTATGTATTGACCAGCGAGAGCGCTGGCATTCAGGGGCCTGGGGAAACTGTAGCCGTCTGCTAGAGCAGTGCTTCTCAAACTTTTTAGTATTGCGGACCGGCAGGAATTTTTTCCATTGCACCAGGGACCGGTGCACTAATTTCCCTGCACTGACAATTTTTTCGGTCCTTTTTTTTTGAGAACATCTGCGGACCGGCAGCGGATGGCCCATGGACCGACACCGGTCCACGGACCACCACTTTTAGAAGCACTGTGCTAGAGTATGCTTCACTGCAGGGACACGCCGGTGGGCCAGTAACACACTGCCCCTGGTCTGTGATAGTGTACACACTGTGCATACCCACATAGTATCCACATAGCGCCGCACCATGTGCACCGCACTGAGATGCACTGGGAAGTAGTGACTGAGTGACGTTTGGGTGCGTTTGGTGGAGTTCCGGTTCCAACGTTAAAAGTGTTCGGTTTCTAAATTATAAAAACAAATAAACTTTGATGGCTATAATCCTCCACCTTATTGTTTGACTTGAAATACTGTATATTATAAGTCTACACACGGCTACATAGCCTATACTTAAATGCCAATGACAATTCACATGAGATATGATGGTTTAAATAATTTATAGTAATTTATACGCGTAATTTTTCGTCAAGCCTTGAAAATTCTGTTCTTATTTGAGTAGTATTCGTGCATTTTCTAATTCTTTATGCCTAATGTACATTAGAATAAAATTCATTGTGCAGAAAGTTATAACATACTAAAATTCGGATATGTATAGTGTTTTTTTTTAAATAAAGTTAATTAAACAAAAAAAAACAAGGGGGTCACATTGGCCTTCTGTGTTCATTGCCCGCCTCGCTGTCACGTGACACAAACAAGTGGAAGTTCATGACGTAAACACGTAACGTTATGTCTCCAGTCTGTTACTGCAGATGCCATCACTTGTCTCTTTCTAACTGTATCTGCCAGTGCAGGGGCATTTCGTGTGTTTGGTGGGCAGTTTCTCTGGCGTAGCGGAATCAGTGCTCCCTCCCCCCCCCCAAAAAAAAATCAAGGTCCGGTTTCCCTCATTTATTTATAACTAGGTGACGTAATGGGAACTCTATAGATGTCACAAAAGAGCTCTAACTCCTACTAAACACCCTCCGTAAACTACAGTAATTTAGTGTAATTCACAACGGTGGCCCCCTTGATGGTAAACTAAACATTGGCCCCAAAGTAGGAATCGCTCCTGGAACAGTTACAGTAAATTATAAAACTAAATGTGAAGTAAAGAAAAATAATTCTAACAGATTTCAAGAAAATAGTTCTCTATATGTAACGTTTTGTGTGAGTTTTTGTTGTTCGTGCTATTATCGTTGTTGTTATTCTTATTGTTGTTCTTATTGTTGATGTTATTGTTGTTTAAAAATATAATGTACCGTTATTTTAAATTACGGTAGGCGGTCACAAATAGGGCACAGTTGCCTCATTGTTCAACAGCCATTTTTAAAAATAATTTCTAAATCTATTTGTGCAGTTGAGTCCTTCAAAGAAATAATTCTGTAAATGTAAAATACATCTATACAAGTTATACTTATGTGCGTATCTTATTTTAGTTCTACATCTATAAAAGTTATACTTATGTGCATATCTTATTTTAGTTCTACAGTACGTCATAGTTCTTATAATACCTCAACTCCTACTCCTATTACACCATAGTTCATAGTAGATCACAGTTAGTCCAACTAAAATACAAAGTTTCATAAGTATTTTTTCATTTAATTTTAACAAGTTATTTTCTATGAAATAGTCTGGTAGCCAAATTGAGCATCTTTCATACTTTGTGGCGATCTCTTGTATTTTGGAGTAACTTTTCTATGTTTTTAAAAATAGTTTGACCTATTTTTCAACGTACTTAAGACAGCTAAATTTATCTTAAGACTGTGAGCTTTAAGTAAGTCGACCTAATTTGCCTTGTGTAAGTTGATCGAAGTAATTTCAGACTAATGTGTTTCACATTAAAATGACCTAAATTTCCCATTTTGTTAAGACTGTCTTGGGGTACTAATAATAGCTAAATGGAACACTATTGTTCTACATCATACATAGGAGTGTCTTCTTGTGATTTGTGTTGGCTAATTTTTACAAGCAAGTATTACATAGATCCCATTCATACATACAATTTTAGATCAGAAACTAATTCCATAAATATACATTTATCAGTAAGAAATTGTTTTTAACATGATATTTAAAAAAATAAAACATGATTTCCTTAATTTTCACATTCCCATCCATGATTCTGTCAAGTCTAAATGGCGTGGTGACCCCCCCCCCTTTTTTTTATTCAAACACATAAACTTTTGGTTTGGCTAACCTTTGTAAAGTCCCTTGTCTGACCACTTAAAATAATTATTCTTTCGTTATATTCGTTTTATTTGTGTACTATGTGTTCGTTGACGAAGGCTCTTTTGCCGAAACGTTCGCTGTTTTGTTACGTCCTGTCAGGCTAACTAATACCCTGTTTATATGTTATACTCTGTCCACTTATCAGCGTTAGAACTGTCCAGTCGGCCTTATCGAAGTTAGTGGGAAATGCCAGGGGCGCTGTTGAGGTAACTCTGCCGACAAATACTGTCACACAAACAAATCACATCCACACACCAACAAATCACATCCACACACCAACAAATCACTTCCACACACCAACAAATCACATCCACACACCAACAAATCACACCCACTAATTCCACGCGATTACTATAGTTGATTTTTTTTATTACAATCATATTCTCAGAATTTTAAATAAACTTGGACAAGTTTTTCACTACAGCATCAAATCTTCATTGACCAGTAAGTCGATTAGTTCGACTACTCACTCAAGGATTAGTTCACCCACTCACTCAAGGATTAGTTCACCCACTCACTTAAGGATTAAATTACAAAATACACAAACAAATTGTGCAATGAAAACAATAAATTTGAGCTTTATTTTAACTAAAACTACAATAGACGTTTCGGATAATTCCTTATCAGTGCAAGGCCTCCACAACTATGGCCAGGCTCTCAAAAAGAGTATGGAGCAACAAAAAGCTGACCATCAATACAAAAATTGCTGTCTACAGGGCATGTGTGCTAAGCACCCTCCTTTATGCCAGTGAATCCTGGACCCTATACTCCAGACAAGAATGGAGATTGAGTGCTTTCCACGTGCGCTGTCTCCGGCGCATCCTGGGAATCACCTGGCAGGACCATGTCACCAACAATGAGGTGCTAAAACGGGCAAAAATCCAAAGCATGACAACTCTTCTTCGCCAGCGTCGGCTTAGGTGGTTGGGACATGTGTGCAGATTGGAGGATGGCAGAATCTCAAAGGACATCCTCTATTCTGAGCTAGCCAAAGGAAAGAGGACCACAGGCCGGCCTCACCTCCGTTACAAAGATGTGTGTAAGAGAGACCTCAAAGCTATTGTCATTGACATAAATAGCTGGGAGGAACTCGCTGGGGACAGGTGCAGTTGGAGACAGGCATTGACTGCTGGGCTAGAAGCAGGAGAAATAAACCTGCAACAGGTCGCAGACGAAACTCGCCTAAAGAGGAAAAGCAGAGCAATTCAGCCAACCACTAGCACTACCTTTCAGTGTCAGAAGTGCAGCAAAGGCTGCCATTCGCGAGTAGGCTTGTACAGCCACAGCAGACGCTGCAAGATCATGTGCGTAAATCCCACAGGAGCACAGAAAATTCCGTCGTCTCACGAGACTTAAGGAAGCCAAACAACAACAATAACATAAAATAGTTACTTACATAAGTAATATTTAAATTCTTAAATATGTTTTATGTCAACTAAAAAGAAAGGAAAAACAAAAACAAACAAGGAAAGAGGATGTAGGAAAAAGGAGGAAGTATTTACGGTTACAGTGAAAACCACAACGGGAAAAAAAATTCTGCATTTCTGTAAAATTATGAATTTGGTTAATTCCATATGGAGTCAACGTACCAAATCGTTTTATGAGTCTATTTTCCATGTTGATCCTATCATGGGTATTGCTTGCATATAAAATACCAGTTACTGCAATATCTGAAATGCCGTTATGGTCAACACTGTTAAATTTTTTAGACACAGGTCATTGAGTCTGTTTATTTATATTATACAGGTGTTCTCTAATCCGATCTCCAAGACGACGACCTATCTAACCTACGTAAATTTTATTACACCTCTTGCAAAGAATTGCATAAATCACGTTGCGACTAGTGCAAGTGAACCTATCTTTTATTGTGAATTTTTGCAAGAGGGAAAGAAATTTTGTTAATTTCAATCAATATGGACAAGTATTGCAACGGTTACGGTTGCAACATTTTGTTTCAATATGTGCTTTCATTGTGGTAAGGTGACTTCTTACAGGTATATCTCTAAGGCTTCTATATCTCCGGAAAGCAAAAAGAGGAGGTTTTTTGAAGACCTGCTGAGTTAGAGAGTCAGCCATGAGGATTGGTCGGTTTTTGAGAATCAACTGGCGGCTTTAAAATTATAATTATAGGGATGATAAGTTAAAATAAATTTGGATCGATCACATCGATCAGAAACAGATGATGTAATCGTGTCCTGTCTGGTCATGCCTTTAATTCGATTGACAGCGGATATTAAAACTGTTTCCGGGTATGACTTCCTTCGAAAAAAATCCAGCATTTCCCTTCTTTCTCCAAAAAGTCTGCCTCATCAATGCAGACTCTTTTAAATCTCAATAATTGCGAAAATGGGATACAGCCCTTACAAGATTGAGGATGGGACGATGTATACATAAGGAAACTATGGCTGTCTGTAGACTTTTTTGTCCATTTTGTCCATTTTTGTTTTCCAATGCAATCGTCCATGTATCTCCTGTAGTACTCTGGAGAGATACCTTTGTAATGTTCACTCCATAGGTTTCCAAATGGCCCATAAATAAACATTCATAATTTGGTCCCATTTTCGTTCCCATAGCAACTGCACTAATTTGATTTTAAAAAACCTGTCCGTTGAACTCATACGAGTTTAAATTTAGGACCAGCTCAGTTAATCGTAGTATGGCACTTGCGGGGATCTTGAGATTCGCCTTCTTGTTTAGAAAAAAAAATGAGATTGCAGAGAGGCCATGGGCATGAGGAATTGACGTGTACAATTAAGAAACGTCCATTGTAAATAGTAAATGATCTTCATTGGGTAAAACCAAGGAATCCAGAGATTTGATCATATGACTAGTGTCCTTAACGAATGATGGTAAATTTACAACAATAGGTTGAAAAAAACTATCCAAAAAATCTTAAATTAATTCAGTAGAACAAGAGCAGGCGGAGACAATTGGTGTTCCAGGGTTTCCCAGCTTGTGTATCTTTGGTAGTAAGTATAAGCATGGTTTACAAAGATCACTATCATAAATACGTAATTTTTTTTTGCAGAAGATGGTAAATGACCACAATCTCTAAGTTCTTCAATAGTCTCCTTAACAATTTCATTATTAGAAATAATAGGATCGTTTGTCCCTGAGTTGTGAAAAGTTGCATCATTGAATTGTTTGAAGGCCTCTTCAATGTAAAGTCTCTTATCCCACACAACCACAGCCCCACCTTTATCTGCCGGCTTGACAACAATGTCTTGGCGTTTTTTGAGTTGGAAAAGTGCTCGCCATATTCTTTCGATAAATTTGATTTGTTAAGGTGAGTTTGGCGAAGGTTTTGGATTTGATTTTCCGTACTTTTAATGTAAAGGTCAAGCACCTTAGATTGATCAGTAGGAGGGGTCCATGTTGATTTACGTTCGCAGGGGTACCATAGAAGTAAAGCAGTAATCTCAGTGAAGGAAAGAAACGATGGGCATCTGATAGTAGTTGGTATTTATCACTTGAGGCCCGAAGAGGAATGAATTTGAGACCTTTACTGAGAACTGATCTTTCTGGCTCAGAAAGTGGAATATCCGGTTGAATACAGACGACTAAGTTTGATTCATTATCCGTTACGTGAGACGTTGTAACTTTAGGCTTATTTGCAGTTTTAAGATGTTCAATCTTTCTTTTTCTGGCTTCAGATAATAAGTTGTAAAGCTCTCTGTCCACTCACTCAAATATTAGTTCACCTAATCACTCAGGGAGTAATTCGCCCACTCACTCAAAGATTAGTTCCCACACTCACTCAAGGATTAGTTCACCCACTCACTCAAGGATTAGTTCTCCAACTCACTCAAAGATTAGTTCACCCACTCACTCAAGGGTTAGTTTGCCCACTCACTCAAGGATTAGTTCACCCACTCACTCAAAGATTAGTTCGCCCACTCACTCAATGATTAGTTCACCCACTCACTCAAGGATTAGTTCTCCAACTCACTCAAGATTAGTTCGCCCACTCACTCAAAGATTAGTTCGCCCACTCACTCAATGATTAGTTCACCCACTCACTCAAGGATTAGTTCTCCAACTCACTCAAGATTAGTTCGCCCACTCACTCAATGATTAGTTCACCCACTCACTCAATGATTAGTTCTCCAACTCACTCAAGATTAGTTCGCCCTCTCACTCAAGGATTAGTTTGCCCACTCAATCGAGGATCAATTATTATTTGATCCCAAACAATGTGACAAACCCACCGGAAGTGAGAAAGAGCCACAAATGCCGTTTTAGCAGGCTTCCTGCAACTGTTCAACGGGAGGAAACTCGTCCCAATTACGTTTGTCGTATTATTAGAGATAACAACGTTATTGATCGGCTGCGCTGTCGCAAGGCAACACACATGCTGGTTTAGCCTAGTTTAAATATGGTCTTTAACTGCATCATATTTGAGAGCCGGGAGGGGAGAGAGAGAGGTCTCAGTTTGTGAAACTATTATTTTTTCCCTGAAATTATCTCTTGTTTGTTCATACTTTATTTTGTTTTAAATTTAGAATACTGCATCTCTGTTTTCATTATATCCTTCATACCCTTCTCATTGAAAACGTTTCAAAACAAAATATATATAGGCCCTATACTAGCGTATCACCCGTCAAAAATGATGGAAGTTTTCAGCTGAAATCTTTTTTTTTAAATGCACTTTTTTAGGGCGCCTACGGCGCCGACCTTTTTCAAAAGCCCAACTAACTTGTCCTTGTTTGATAAATACGAAATATTAAACTTTCTGAAATGTGCACAAAGTATTTTATAATAGGGGTTGTAGGGCGCCTACGGCATCCCGTTTTTTTAATTTTATTTTATAATTAACCATCATCAAATCCTCTTTTTACATTGATCCCTTTTCCAAAATTAAAATATGAGCGAAAACAATGACGTCATATAATATTTTTTTACAGCGCATCTTTAATTTGCCCACCTTTTGATGCATTGGTGCAGTAATTTGGTTTCCCTGCTTTCTAAAATTAGTAGCGTCACGGATAGACATTACAAATTATATTGTTTAATTAAACTATGTAATTTGCAATCGTCACGCAAGCAGGGTTGTTAATATTGCAATATTGTATTGGTATTGGTAGTATTGCCAATACTTTTTTAAGTATTGGGACGATATTGCAATACTTCTTGAAATTTGATATTGGTATTGGTATTGCCAATAATTATTTTTGATATTGGTATTGATTTTTAACCAATACTAAAAGCAATATTCAATAAATTCTCTACAACATTGGTTGTGAATAAAGCTGAATAATTATAAATTTTTCTTTGGTGTCGCCATCTTGCGAGTGACATTGCCAAACAATTTTTGAATGAGACTGATCAATGTAATAAATGATAATAGAAATCAAATCATATATGATATCTTTGGCAATGAGCATTGACCAGTGACTTACCAAGGCTCGATTAAGGCTTAGGCACTTTAGGCACCGTGCCTACGGCCTACAAACAAAAATAAGGCCAAACAAAGAAAACATATTTTTTTAATTTATATAATATTACATTTGTTGTAATTAGAATTATTTTTAGTAGCGTGAATGCGTCGTTCTATTTCGTTCATAAATTTTCAATGATTGCGCATATTATGGACTGATAGGTAATACTTTCAAGATCTTGATGCCATTTTTTTCTTTGGTCAATATTTTCTTTCCGATTTCCTTTTACAGAATTTCTTGCTTGAAAGTGAGTCAAGTTAATGTTTTGTTTCAGCCAATGCCAATGTAGACAAATTTTTAGATATAACTCATGAATTTAAATTTTGCTGTCACCAGAGTTTACAACATTCTCTGTGTAAGTGACATGGAAGTTAAGTTTGACAAACTTTGTGATGAACTTGATATCAAAAGACTACAGCCTGTACAGAAAACATTTGTTAAAGAGTATGTTGCTGTTATGAAGCCTATTTGCTGTGGACTAGATACTTTGCAGGGTGAAACTAAAAAAGACATTGGACTTGGTTTCCTTCTACCAACACTTGTCGTGATGTTGTTGAGCCTTCTGGTCCATGAGGGGCATCTACCGATCATCGTCGGCGTCTGCAATTCCTCCAAGGGCATAGGCCACCTACGAGAGACCTCCAGGCATCTCTATCCTGGGCCAGCTTCTCCAGGATCTTGCATTCATGGCCAATTCTCTTGATGTCTGCCTCCAATTCTCGGCGCCAAGTGCTTCTTGGACGGCCTCTTTTCCGCTTACCCTGTGGGTTCCATTTCAGGGCTTGCTTTGTTGTGTTAGGAGCAGGTTTCCTTAGTGTATGACCAATCCACCTTCACCGCTTCTGGAGAATCTCTTCCTCAATGGGCTTCTGTTTTGTCCGCTGCCACAGTTCCTGGTTGCTGATTTTGTCTGGCCAATGAATTCTGAGAATCCTTCTTAAACAGTTGTTGATGAAGGACTGGATTCTGGTCAAGTTTACGGCCGTTGTTCTCCATGTCTCGGCTCCATATAGCAGCACAGGTTTTACCATAGCGTTAAAAATCCTTACTTTTAACTAGCTGCCTAAGTTGTTAGAGACCCAAACATTCTTGAGTTGCTGGAAGGCTGCTCTTGCTTTTCCGATCCTTATTTTGACGTCCGCATCTGTACCACCTTGTTTATCTACCACGCTGCCAAGGTAAACAAAACTGTCCACCTCCTCAAGGGCTTCTCCTTCAAGCATAATGGGTGATGTACTGGTGGCATTAACCTTGAGGATTTTACTCTTCCCTTTGTGAATGTTGATACCCATGCTAGCAGAAGTGGCTGCGACAATGTTTGTTTTCTCCTGCATCTGTTGTTGGGTATGTGCAAGAAGGGCAAGATCATCAGCAAAGTCAAGATCGTCGAGTTGATCCCACAAGGTCCATTGGATGCCATTCCTTTTCTGCTGTGTAGATGTTTTCATCACCCAGTCAATGGCTAACAGGAAGAGGAATGGTGACAGCAAGCAACCTTGTCTCACACCAGTCTTCACCTGGAACGCATCTGTCACCTGCTGGCCATGGATAACTCGGCAGTTTATCCCTTCGTACATGTTTCTGATTATATCCGTAATCTCCTGTGGCACCCCGTAATGCAAAAGCAATCTCCACAAGGTTTACCTGTCAACACTGTCGAAGGCTTTTTCATAGTCAACAAAGTTGACATAGAGTGGCGAGTTCCACTCTAGTGACTGCTCTAGAATGATGTGCAGTGTCGCTATCTGGTCCGTGCAGGATCTGTTGGTGCGAAAGCCAGCTTGTTCGTCCCGCAACAGAGGGTCTACAGCGTTTTTCATCCTGTTAAGTAGTACACGGTTGAAAACCTTTCCTGGGATGGACAGCAGGGTGATCCCTCTGTAGTTCGAGCAGGACCTTAAGTCTCCCTTCTTTGGGATCTTGATAAGGTATCCCTCTTTCCAATCGCAAGGAACTTGCTCCTCTTCCCATATCTTCATAAACAGAGGGTGCAGCATTTCCACACTGTTTTCCAAGTCCGCCTTCAGTGCCTCTGCTGGGATGCCATCGGGTCCTGCAGCCTTTCCATTTCTGAGTTGTTTAATGGCCCTGCTAATATCTTCTTTGGTGGGACTATTACAGTCAATGAGTAGGTCATTATCGGCTGCTTGAATATCTGGTGGATCCCTTGGTTCAGGCCTGTTTAGGAGCTCTTCAAAGTGCTCCTTCCATCTCCCTCTCTGTTGCTCCTCACTTGGTATGGTGTTTCCCATTTTGTCCTTTACTGGTCTCTCTACCTTGCTAAATTTCCCTGACAGCGTCTTAATGGTATCAAACAGTTCCCTCATGTTCCCCTGGTGAGCTGCATCCTCTGCTTCTTTAGCAAGTTTATCAACAAATTCCTTCTTGTCCCTCTTGATGCTTTTCTTAACTTCCTTATTTGCATCTGCATACTCCTTCTGGGCCTTGTTTTTCTGTGCTCGGGTGCGGCTGTTATTCACTTCTGCTTTCTTTCTTTTCCTTTCTTCTATTTTACTCAGCGTACCTGCTGTCATCCATTCTTTGTGTGCCTGTTTCCTGTTTCCTAGCACTTTGTCGTGATGAAGGCTCAGTTAAAAGTGTTTCTTGATCAAGGAAAGAATGATCGGCTCGTAATTTGTTCTCCATTAGCTTCATGTCTTTTGAATGCCATCGATAGAAGAAGATTTTCAAACATGTTTGACAGCATTGATGCTCAGCTGGCATCCGTTGTACATTCCAAATTCAAGTTGGACTGGATAGATGATGATTTACAGCGTTCGCATCTTATTGAAGCACTGAACAGACGCGTTTCACAATCACTGTTGGTTGCTCCTACTGATGATCAGAAAGCAACATCGGCTGCTGCTGATGGTACAGATAATCAGCCAGACTTCTTCGCTGGATTGTCAGCCAGACGACATCGTGTGAATGATTCACCTGATGTGAATCAAGAAATTAATAATTACTTGGCAGACACTTCAGACAGTATTGCATCATTGGATGCCTATCCGCATATCCGTAAAATATACATAGACCTGAATACAGGACTTCCTTCAAGCGCTGCTGTTGAAAGGTTGTTTTCATTAGGAGGACGAGTATTTTCCCCTCTTCGTTCACGACTGAGCAGTGCGCATTTTGAAATGGTTACTTTTCTTCGCCTGGCTAAGTGGTAACGACCAAATAGGTGGCGTTACCCTGTGAACTCTACTAAAATTCATCGTTCATCGTTAGTTTTCCAGATGTGATGCAATCCACTGACTCGGTCTGACTGGTTTTTTTTACTATAGTATGATGTTTAACCGTTTATGTATCATTTGCTTTTCTATGACAGTCATTTGCTTCATTCATCCATTCATTCATCCATCCATCCATTCATTCGTTCATTCACAATATGTGTACAGTATACATATTAAAAATCTTGTTGCTTAAGGACGTTAAGGTATACCGACTTATTTAAAATGTTGTCAAAGACTTTTGAATGCTTTGAGGAAAACTGATGAAGCAAGTGTTAACTATTGAACAAAATTTGGTTAAAAATACATTGTCTAAATTAGCCAAAAATGTTGTTATCGTTTATCGATGTAAGTGATATAGAGCGATGAATTACGTATTTGCGTTTTATTCGTCGAATTACCCAAATATTGGTATTGGTAAGGCAATAATAAATAAATATTGGTATTGGTATTGCAATACTGGTTTTAAAATTGTATTGGTATTGGTATTGCCAATAGATTTTACAGGCAGTATTGGTATTGGTATTGCCAATAATTTTTTTTAGTATTGTTAACAACCCTGCATGCAAGTAGTGTCTGACAGTCCTGACGCTACTAATTTTAGAAAGCAATATATATATATAATATATATATATATTTATTTATGTATTTATTTGTAATGTGTCATATAATGGATAGGTATATTTGTATTGGATATCTGGCATCTAATCGAAGATTGCCATTGGTCCTAGCGAACTGTAATCGAGTTCATAATATAGTTAGACCATTGATCCCCCACCTGTAATGAACCAAATAAAACACACATAAATATTTGATTTATCAGATTTCTTTTCATCATGTGATTACTTTTTTTTTCATGCCATTTTTATAATTCTTCGTTTTTTGCCTAGCTCTAGTGACATTTTAAAAACTGTTTTTCCCCGAGTGGGCGAAGGGACGGAACTGCTGCTGTCAGTGAATGCTAATGAGCTTAGGGGAGATCACCCGAAAATGTGTTGTTTGGAGAATGTATAGTCTCCAGGCATGCAGTAGCTGAAATTGAAAGGATTAACACTGAGATACAGATAACAGATGAACTTTGACCTTGTCAGGTTCATTTGGGGGTCGGGGGGATAGAGGCGTTGAGTTATTTTTTTTCCGAGCTTGATCTCAAACTTTTCAACAAAAACTAGGGCCGTGACAACAAAAAACATAGGGCCTTGACAACAAAGACTAAGTCAGTGATCAGTAGTCTGATGATTCAGCAACTTCAGGTGGCGCTAATATTTATCAATGGGAGATCTCATGTAGCAGACGATGACACAACCGACAGCCCTTATCTTCTGACCGACTTACAGATAGACACAGTCTTTTCATCATATTTCAAGACTAGTTATTTGCTTTCAAAAATGTGATTTAAAAAATGATGTGAGTTTACCATTTAATTAATAAATAATATTTAATTTATCTTCAATGTATTCTATTTGTGCCATGCTTCAATATCCCCGACATCTAAGTAATTAGATACTCAATTCGGACCATCGTTTTTTTCTTTGAGTGTGAGACATGTCCACAAATTTCAGCACGTCAAGTGAAGGGAAGTTACACAGTTCCGAGTTAGAGAGTTCCGAGTTAGAGAGAGAGTTCCGAGTTAGAGAGTTCCGAGTTAGAGAGTTCCGAGTTAGAGAGTTCCGAGTTAGAGAGTTCCGAGTTACAGAGTTCCGAGTTAGAGAGTTCCGAGTTAGAGAGTTCCGAGTTACAGAGTTCCGAGTTAGAGAGTTCCGAGTTAGAGAGTTCCGAGTTACAGAGTTCCGAGTTAGAGAGTTCCGAGTTAGAGAGTTCCGAGTTACAGAGTTCCGAGTTACAGAGTTCCGAGTTAGAGAGTTCCGAGTTACAGAGTTCCGAGTTAGAGAATTCCGAGTGAGAGAAATTGAGAAACGCTGTAAAATTTCTTTGTGTTGAAGGATGAACGTCTTGGTTCTTGTATAGACTGATGATTGTCATTGTTCTCAAATATCAGATGTTTTGCTTTATTTCTCTTATATTCACTTATATGAAAATGGGGGGGGGGATGTACTCGACTTTTGTGTTTCCTGAGTTAAACACTAATTTATTAAATACATTGATTTATGTATTCCTAAAAATTTTACTTAGGTATCTTTGAAGTTTATAGTTGCTCTAGGTAAAAACGTTCTGACACGAGTTTGTTGTTTGATTAAAAAATTAAAATTGTTTTGATTGAATGACTAAATGATTGATTGCTGGAAAATAGGGAAATAGGGAAAAATGAAGAAATTATTTTAACCAAACATATGAGGTAAAAACGCAGATATAACTAAAATAAAATGATGGATTTCACGATTAATATCAATGACTTGAATTTGTCCTTTGTTCTGTATTTATTGCTGTATTATGTATTGGAAATATGTCTTAATTTTACAGTATTTTCCTTTGTAGAATGTGTTCCAAGAAGCGCCCACGTTTTGCTCTAGTCTCCGTTGTATTAGTTGTTTTAAACTAAAAGATTTTGAAAATGAAATACTTTAATATGTGTTTCAATATTTTGAATGAATATTTATGACTGGACATTGTATACTATAAACATGATATCGTTTGAACTTAATTACATATGTAAATGTGCTACTGAAAAATGGAAGAAAAATATATTTTATTCTACCCTATGTAATACTATTTGTTTATTTATTGAAACTTTAATTGCATTGCGTTTGAATGGGGAGTCAATGCTTGTGACACATTCCACTGGCCATAATATGTGACAACTTCAGAATTCCCTTTCGTTAGAAGTCTGGACTTTCATCAATGCATAATATGAGCCTTAGGAGGCAGCCCATAAATGACGTCACGGACCTGTCACACATTTGTGACGAGGGGTGGGGGTTGTTTAAGAAATGTGACGTCACGTCAAAACGTGCAACTTAAAATAAAAGTTCCACTTCAATATTGGATTGCTTATAATTTATTTAATGACGTTTTAAGTGACTTCACACGTGTTTTGATATTAGAATGCAACCTTACATTAAATACATATTTAAATGACCAAAAAACATATGAAACATGCTCATTTTCAAATAGAAAAAATGGCTTTTATAAGGGAGGGGCAAAGCTTGGTGACTTCACATTGAAGGGGGGTGGTCTCCCTTTTTGTAACGACGGTCGTCGACGGGAGGGGGAAGGGGGATGAAAATCGACCGAAATCGAGTGACGTCAATAATGGACGGCCCCTTTATCAAGATTACAACTACAGCGCAATTAAGTTAATTCTACAAGACACTTTTACACTGCTGATAACATGGTCAGCCGAAGGTGGCATCCATCGCAAGTTACTTACTTTAAATAATGCTCCAATATTTACTTTTTTTATTGTGGATTTAGAAAAATTAGAAGTAATGGGGGGAAAAATATTCGAATCTGTAAAGAGTAACCCTATTTAATAATAATAATAAATTTATAATTTATATAGCGCTGTACCCAAGTACGGAACTGGGCTCACAGCGCTTTACATAAAATAATAACGTACATATAAGTATTAAATACACATTCATATCATAACAACCACATACATGCCAGTACTCTGTACACATAAGCTACGTTTATCGTTAGAAGAAATGTGGTTTAGTTAATTTTGAAAGAAAAGTTTGAGGAGATGTTTCTTAAGTGCAGTCTTGAAAGGCCTTCGTAGTTTGAATACTGCGGATGTGTAATGGTAAAGAATTCCATTGTTTGGCGGCACAAAAGAGAAAGGCCTTTCGCCAAATATTTTAGTGCGTGTCTTAGGAACAGTGAAAATACGTTTGTTAAATTACGAAACACAGAGACACAAGAAGATAGAAGAAAAAATAGAAAATCAGTAAAAAAAAATAACAATCATCTAATCACTCAAATGGACATAGTGATAAAAACATTTCTTGTTCCATTCACAGGGACAAACAAACACAAATTCTCTTTCTTCCCGTCTGCCGTTTGAGCGGGGAATGAATTGCCTAGGAAAAAAACAAAAGGAAAACTAAGACAAATGTAAGACTATACTAACAGATATGGGTTGGATGGGGCACAAAATTCTTTTGTATAGAAGAAGCGTCTCTAATGATGTTTTATTTTCAATCTCTAGAATAAGATGTGGTAAATCCATAGATCGTAAAGGGACAAGTCAATCCTCATGACGTCAATGTGTTCGGAAACTCAATAACTGGCAGATGTCAAGGTTAAGACAGTGTGAGATATAGGGGACAACCGCAAGGACGGTGAGATAGAGACAGGAGAGCTGAATGTATAGCAGCCTGGTACTGGGCAGTGAAATAGGGAGAGAAGGGCTGAAGGTACACCAGCCGTGTGTACATGTCAGTGAGATACAGAGAGGTGGACAGAATGTACACTTGCTGGGCAATGGGCAGTGAGATAGAGAGATGTGGGCAGAATGTACACTTGCTGGGCACTGGGCAGTGAGATATAGAGAGGTGGACAGAATGTACGTTAGCTGGGCACTTGGGCAGTGAGATATAGAGAGGTGGGCAGAATGTACGTTAGCTGGGCACTGGGCAGTGAGATATAGAGAGGTGGGCAGAATGTACGTTAGCTGGGCACTGGGCAATGAACTGGACTGTATACCGTCTATGAACTTCTTTTAATTGGCAGGAAATGAAATGACGCATCCCATGAAAGAGTAGGTGGATTGATTCTGATGATAATAATAATCATTCCCTTATAACACAAATTTTGGTTGCCAGTAACTGCTATTATTATTATTTTTATTAATATAATTATTATTATTGTTACAAAATACATGAAATTAAGATTTATGTAAAACAGTACTGAAATACTTTAGAATTTGTACTGATGTAAAAAAATATTGTTGCTAAACAAAACCATACTAATTAATTTGTTAGATTTTAAAATAGAATTAAGGAAAGAGAAAGTGGTCAATCATGACGTGGCACAAAATAATATAGCACACATTTCGAAGATGCCTATAAATATAGCACACATTTCGAAGATGCCTATAAATATAGCACACATTTCGAAGATGCCTATAAATATAGCACACATTTCGAAGATGCCTATAAATATAGCACACATTTCGAAGATGCCTATAAATATATTTGTTTCGTAAAAATTCCAGTAGCATCCAGGAATGAGTCAAACACTAAAGTTTTTTAAAAACTTCTGAAACTTACAAAAACTGGTGGAATATCTGGGTCTTAAAACAAGTTGGTGCAAGAGATCTGGAGTACGTTCTGGGGATGGTGTGTGAGGCTAATACAACCGACATGCCATAGACACAACCGACATGCCATAGACACAGCCGACATGCCATAGACACAGCCGACATGCCATAGACACAGCCGACATGCCATAGACACAGCCGACATGCCATAGACACAGCCGACATGCCATAGACACATCCGACATGCCATAGACACATCCGACATGCCATAGACACAACCGACATGCCATAGACACAACCAACAACCAGCTTTCAATAGAAACTTGAACTTTGAACTATCCCTTATGTCACATCTGATTAACATAATTTTGTGACGTAAGGTCACATGAATGGTGGACGCGGGAAGAAAGGAGCATTTCTATTGGTTGAAAGTGTTGGGCGAGGGACTTCCGCCGAGGAAGGTTGTGTAATGAACGATTCAAGATTTCCACGTTATATTACCTCAAATTATATCTGTGTATATATATATATATATTAAAGTTGTTTTGGATAAACGAATTCTTCAGTGAATTATTGTACACAAGATTAACTACTGTGAGAACGCCTACATAAAAGTATACAAAGTAAAATCGTTACACCTTAAACCCGTCGTTGGGTCGTGGGGGCACCATCGTGAACTGCTCACTATCTCACGCCATTTGTCCCGGTCCTGTGCTGCCCTTTGAGAGTTGCTGAATGACAGACAGGCCGGTTCACTCTTTGATATTGTCCTCCCTCCCATCTCTTCTTTTGTCTGCCTCTTTTCCTTCCTCCCTGGAATGTGCCTTGCAATATAGTTTTTGCGAGACCTCCATTTCTTGTCACGTGTCCATCGTAATTTCCCTCTTCTTAATGGAGGAGGTGAGACGGTCCTCGTAGGGGCCAATGACAGTACTTCTGAAACATCTCATCTCCAGCGCATTGATTCTTCTTTGTTCACAAACAAAATGAGTGGTGAAAAAATCAAGAAACATCAACAAGACAAATCGTGATGTTTACAGGGAAATCAAGACAATTTTTAATGGAGGTGAGAAGGTCCTCGTAGGGGCCAATGTTTTTAGGAATAACTATCATTTTAATTCCTATATTGTTTTATATCTTCATCTTGAAGTTTTTTAAATTCTTGATTGAGATAAGTTGACTTCCTATTTGAATTTTTTCATCCACATCAATGTATTTTCATGGTGGCTCTGGTTTGTACACTGGCACATTTCCTCAGAATTGTCAAACTACACCTTCAACATTCCTATTTTAGATCGCAAATAGTTTTAAGCACTCTTGCTCTAATTTCACCTTGAAACCAGGGCGAGTTGTTGGACAATCTATTTTTGTGCCATCCAGCCATTGTCGTCAGTGTATCTTTTTGCCATCATATTTATTCTTCTTCTACTATTTTGCTGTGTGCCACAATCGTTGTGCACCCTGAAGAATCACGAAGACGCATACATTTCTTGTTATTGACATAGATAGAATTTAAGTTTTCCGCGACAGTGTCACTCACTACTATGTCTTGGTTCTCATTTTTTCTTCATGTTTGTTTCATTATTTCTGTATCTGGAGTCTATGCCTGCCTTTCCGTGATCGTCTGTCCTTGTTTTCAAAGTGATCTTGTCTCTATATCTTGTTTCTGTTTTATTTCGTGTTGGGTGGGCCTTAGCAATGCCTCGCGCTATATGTCCTCTTCTGCCGCAATAGCAAATAGTTTCTGGTTTTTAATTTTGGATTGTTGCAAGGAAATCCTGTCTTTTGTCCATTTCGACATCAGGATGTGAATCCTTGAACGTTCGTAGTGCGTTTGTCAACTCTGTTGGTGTCGCACTTTCCAAGAATTTATCAATCAACAACACCCTGTCTAAATATGGATTTTGGATCGCTTGTATCGATAGCTGCAAGTTCCAGCCATTTTGTTAATCCCTGTGCATGCCCTTTTAATTCTTATTTCATGGTATTCTTTTCCGTAGTCATTTTCTGATTTTCCAAAGTGCACAATAATAAGTGTTTTTGTCCTGTTCTCCAGTGAGTTTGGTCATGAGTTGTGTAGGCAAATCTTTTTTCTTCATACACTTTTTATATCCATAACAGATTCAAAATAGTCTAGATAAACGCTTCTTTAACTTTGTCCTCGACGAACTCTCTCGTAGGTTCTTCTTTACCAATTAATCCAAATTTTTCGGCTATAACAGTAATTCCTTTTCTAATGATTGTATTGCATCGATGTTGCTTTCACTTCATTTATTTATTCCACTGATATAATATGTCACGCAATGTTCACTTGTTAAAATAGATGACTCTCCACTGTCTAAAATACTTTCATCTCCGTAGTAAGAATTTATGTCAGTATTTCCATTAAAAATATAAACTCCTGTTGATATTCCTTTAGGAATTGTGAATCATTACGACTCATCGAAAATAATGTGCTTTCAATACTGACACCATTTTATGTCACTATTTTACTTCTTATTTTATGACCGTCGTTTTCCTTCTGAGAGGAATCGTTTTACTTCTGAGAGGAATCTTTTTACTTCTGAGAGGAAATCCTCGTTTTCACTTCTGACACCATTTTATGTCACAAGTCCGTCCTTGAGACTGATTTCTCTAGCGTTTGTGGGGCTTCACCATCCATCTCTCGTACAATAAATAATTCACTACAATTCCAGTCAGGAAAAATACACTTTAATCATGAAATATTTAATATATTGTGATCTCTAGAATTCTTAAATAGCACCACTCTAATGATTCAACTTCTCAATCTGGACCTCTCACAACTACACACTTCATGTAACCTCCCTGTGTCCGCCTCGACTCAGTGACCACACACTCCCAGCCTGAACTTGGAATCGCATTCCTTTCTTATTTACACCAGTTTGCTCCCCTTTTATTTTTTATGTCAAACCCGTTAACTTTTTCACGTGACGAGACAGTCTCTGCGTTGTGAAACCTAAAAAGTTATATTTCTGCGTGTAGTTTGCATATTCAAGTTATTTTGTTGACTATAGTATTTGAAAGTTTGTATTGTGAGAACGCCTACAAAACACATTAACAAGTAATAACGTCACCAAGAGACATATCAATTTGGCAAATTTTCCCCGCTTTCCAGACACGTTTTCCCGGTCTCCGGCTAAGTTTTAACTTATCTCAAAACTTAATAGTTTTGTTTTTTGCCATTTCTCAGGCCCAGTTTTGCGCAGTATCCTGCAAAAATTAGCCCAGCATTCCCCACATGACATCTCGAAAATTCAATAGATGAAACAAACATGCAAAAGACACATTCAGCAAGCATTCATTCAATAGACACATTCAGCATTTAATAGACATATCCAGCATTTAATAGACATTATATCCATTATTTAGGAAATCTTAAAATCCACTGTAAGGGGCCAGAATGCCACCCCCACCACCAAAGTGCTCTTATACAATTAAACTAGAATGGTGAAATTTATGAAAAACATTTGACAAGTTATTAATATTGTATAAATGTGATTATCTCCTTTTGACAAATCAACTATAAGACCTCTTGCACCTAGTGAACAATTTATGAAATAAAAATTTTCATTTGTAATTTATAATATAAAAAAAAATTAAAAAATAACGTCCAAAAAAAAACTTGACCCAAACAAAGGGTTGAAAATGATTTAGGATTGATTTAAAATTTAAAAGTTGTAGGGAGCGATTGATTCTGATTGGTTGGTGATACATTCGAATTTCGAAGTATTGACCTTTACTGTTGTTTAGTTTTTATTAAAATTATTAATTTATATTTAAAATTTTATATCCAAGAAGAAAAGTTTTCTTTAACAATGAAAAGATGACTTAGCAAATTTTATCGATAAAGACGGCAATCCATTGCGTCTCTCCTGCCAAATACCTGCAAATTACTAAGTTAGCAATTTGAATCGACACTATGAAAAAGTAAAAAAGATTTTGCATCGCGGTATCCAAATGTAATCTGAATTAATAAACGGCAAGCATGATAAGTTAAAGTCCGGAATATGTCAACATGAGTCACTACTGAAAAGAAGGTGTCACTTCAACTGAGGCAAGAACTGCTGGAGCGAATGTGGTCGTGAGTCGTGACCCATAGTGCTTCAATGCAATAAAAAATAAATAAAAAATTGCATGATTATGTGTTTACATTTACCCTATATCAGCAGCTTCAATCCAAATAATGGCCTGATTTATATACTGTATGATAATGTGTACATGCGGTATTATTTATATAATGCATGATTATGTTTACACAATGACACTCTATTAGCAGCTTCAGTCACACAAAGGGCATCATTTATATACTGCATGATTATGTGTACACATTGACACTATTAGCAGCTTCAGTCCAACAAAGGGCTTTATTTATATACTGCATGATAATGTGTACATATTGATAATATAGTAACAGCTTCAGTCCAACAAAGGTCTCTATTTATATACTGCATGATTATGTGTACACAGTGACAATATTAGCAGCTTCAGTCCAACAAAGGGCATTATTTATATACTGCATGATTATGTGTACATATTGATAATATAGTAGCAGCTTCAGTCCAACAAAGGTCTCTATTTATATACTGCATGATTATGTGTACACAGTGACAATATTAGCAGCTTCAGTCCAACAAAGGGCATTATTTATATACTGCATGATTATGTGTACACAGTGACAATATTAGCAGCTTCAGTCCAACAAAGGGCATTATTTATATACTGCATGATTATGTGTACATATTGATAATATAGTAGCAGCTTCAGTCCAACAAAGGTCTCTATTTATATACTGCATGATTATGTGTACACAGTGACAATATTAGCAGCTTCAGTCCAACAAAGGGCATTATTTATATACTGCATGATAATGTGTACATATTGATAATATAGTAGCAGCTTCAGTCCAACAAAGGTCTCTATTTATATACTGCATGATTAAGTGTACAAAGTGACAATATTAGCAGCTTCAGTCCAACAAATGGCATTATTTATATACTGAATGATTATGTGTACACAGTGACTATATTAGCAGCTTCAGTCCAACAAAGGGCATTATTTATATACTGCATGATTATGTGTATACACTGACAATATATTAGCAGCTTCAGTCCAACAAATGCTACATGTCTAAAATATGTGACGTTTGTTTCCTGTGGAAACTATTAACGAGTATGTTTATGAATATTTCATTTCTGTGCACTTTGTCTTGTGTATACCTGACCCATTTGTAGTGACACCTTCATTGCCGAAAGCAGAATGTAGTATCTGCTACTGACACATTCCAGACTTTAACTCAGTAAGTTTGCTTTTTCTTAATTCCGATTGCAGCATATAACCATGATGCAAACTCTTCATGACATTTTCATAGTTTCGCTTCAAATTGCTGGCTTTGTAATTTGCTAGCCATGTTTGGCAGATGAGACAAATTCGCTTACCCTCATTATATTTATTTGCAGTCTTCTTCCCATTCTAAAACAAAACTTCCATTATCAATATTTGTATTTCCTGCAAATGTTTGCAATATTTGATGTAAACGTATAAATAATAATACGTTACTAAATTTAGTAGGACTTACAGACCGATGATAGCCAATACCATGAAATGTGTATTCTTACCGGAACTATAACAAGAAAAATAGTAGTTAACATCACAAACCAACCAGAAACTAATAGTATCATTCAAATAAAAAAATTTAAAAAAACGTTCATTTAATTTTTATAATAAATATTTCAAACTAAAAGATTTAATTGTATAAAGATATCGTGAGAAGCAATGTGAACATTGAAGAGTATCACTGGTAAGGCTGTCATCGGGTGCCCGGGAACCCGGGTACCCATCGCCGAGGAATTACCTGGTCAGTAAAATTGCGCCCGGGTACCCGTGATAATTTTAGTGCAATGTCTACACCAGTGCTATCCAACCTGTCTAAAATGGCCCACCAGATCTTAGTACAATTTACATTATTTTTTTAATGAAATATAAAATAGTTGTTGTTTTTTTAAATTATAAAAAAGAGCTTGTTTGATTCAGTATTTTTGAAAATTTAGTACAGACTACTTGAGAATTGTGGCATTTTTAATAAGACGGGGTGTGTGCTGCAAAGGAGGCGGTGGTTTGGTAGATTTATGTTCAGGGTGTCCCATGTCAACATTGGTGAAACTTCCAGTCACGTGATATCGGATAGTAGCAGTCTCCTTTTGCTGCTTTGGACATGGTGGGGGGGGTCACGCTGTAACCAAAGCCTATAATTAACAACCACGTTTGGAATTATGCATGGCTAAAGGTCAAAGGGTTTGAAGCTACCTGGTCATTTTAAAATGCCTGTGTCTCCCAAGATTGGTTTTGATTTTAAAGATAGGCAATCGTGGCAAGTTAAGGTCCGTTCTGGAAGGAAAGTTAATAATAGAACGAATGTAATCAGAATGGCACTTGAGGGTACTATAATATTCGTAGATAACTGATGAGGAATGTTAACGAGTTGAAATTAAACCTGCCTGGGTTCGTCGAGGGGGTGTCCATCCTGTATTTTTTTAGACATGTTTGTGGTAGTGCAATTCACTCAAAAAGAAAATCTGAGAGACAACAGGTACGATTTTTCAAAGAACATTTGTTTCTAAAAAAGAGAAAGCCAATATGACGAGTAGGAAACGAAAAGTTACAGAAGAGAATCGTATTTTTAACTCTTCTTGGGAACTGAAATTTTGTTTTCTTTTTTTAACGAAAATCCAGTGTGTTTGATTTGCCAGGCTACTATTTCTGTTATCAAAAGGGCAAATCTGCAGTGACACCACAAGTCAGTGCTTGCCAATTTGTATTACGATTATCCGAAATGAACGAAGCTAATAGAAGAAAAAGTTAGTTTTTTTAAAGAAGAATTTAAATGGCTAGCGAAATATCTCCTGTCAGATTTTCAGTTCAAGTGATTGTTCTACTGAAGAGTCTTTTAATGTTTGCTGGTTATTAGCAAAGAAAAAAAATCGTATCTAGATAGTGGACGGTTAAACTTTTTTTTCAAGAATGTGCATATTCATTCTTTTCTGAGTTTAAAAAAGGAGAAATAAAGAAACAAATATCTTATCTTCAGTTTTCCAACCAGACTGTTGCAAAGAGTGTTGAAAGTATGTCCGGTAATATATTGGAGCAGTTGCTTACGTATTCAAAAAACGCTTCTGGTTTCAGTCTGGCATTGGATGAATCATGTGATATCACTGACACGGTCCAACTCATTGTTTGGGTTAGGTTTGACAAGAGGCAGACATTTAAAGAAGAATTATTGACACTAATTCCTTTGAAAAATACAACCCGTGGTGAGGATTGTCCTCCAGCAATGGTAGGAATGATAGTTGGCCTCATTGGCTTGCTGATGGCTGACAATGATTTTCCAGACATTCTGTTCTTTATCTTTATAAGACTTTGTTTAGCGCACCCCCCGCCCCTAAAAAATCACTTTGGCACCCCTTTGCTCATTGTTTTTACACCACTGAATTATAGTAGTATTTCAATTTCAGCATTTTTACATCGCTGATTCATTACATATAAATTGGCATTTACATAATAAACAAAAAAGTATAAAGCTAATAGAGGGCATAACGGCGAAAATTTTAAGGCATTTCCAAAAGTTAAACCAGGTACATTGGCGTAGAAAGGGGGGCAAATGCCCGGGGTGACACTTTGGGGCGGCAAATTCATAGTCCTTAATTAGATTGAAAGAGAAAAATTAACAGAAAAAGGATCTCTTTTGTCAAAATACAATAAACACCAAGTATTATGAGAACGTAACACTTATGAGCAATTTGATTCTTCAAATGTGACACCTGCCCCTGTTGTAAAAGGAACAATTACTGAACCCTATCAATTTTTAACATGAGATAATCAAAAGCTGATTTTACTGCTGGCATTTTGTTAGGGGCGGCACACTACCCGTTGTTATTTAGCATCTAAAAAATTCGAAAAGAAACTTCTTTCTGTTACAAGAAAGTCCATTTGTACAATGTGAAAAGATTGAAAATCAGAGAGAGGTTGCTTTTATATTTGAAAACATGTACTCTCTCGATACATGTACTCTCTCGATACATGTATTTTATGAAATCAATGACGCTCAAAATTATTAATAAACGATAATAGTTAATAAGTGCTAATAAAATTAGTTTCAAAGATTACTCACAGAGAACTCATTGAATACTTAAAGGATGATTTGACTTATTCTATCATTTTATTTTGAGATGTTATTGAATTTGAATCTTCCAGTCAAAATACGAGAGAGCAAATTTAAGCGGGGAATATGTAGTCATGTTATGAAAATAAAATCAGTTGACGGAAAAATGTCATTATTGATAAGATGAGGTTACTGTAGAAAATCATTTGAGGTTTCGGCAGATACATAATTCGTAAAACAGATATGAAACATGCTAATCTACATAAATGAAATTTTGCCTATAATTTAGAATTTAGAGTATTAAAGTATCTCATAGGAAATTTTCCAGCTAGGATTATTTTATCTCGCGGGGAAAAAATTAATTAATAAATTTAAATCAAGTTTATTAAGATATTATGGCTTGAAGTTAACCTGCCTAATATAATATATATTCATAATGGATATTCTTTACAAGTGACAAAAGTAATTCCAGCTGCGAAATAAGCTTGTTTAAAATTAAGTTAATGAAAAATTTATTATGATCAACATGCAATTTTGGACATTGAGCATGGCATTGCTGATAATATTTATACATATAAGATTGTGCTTTGAGAAAAAATAGAAAACTTAAATTTCGATAACTAAAAAAAGAACTTCTATTTAGAGTTAACATAAAATAAAGGGTCCTTATGATGAATTTCTAATTTCAAAAAACATCTTTCTTTTGGTATCAACATATTTTCCGTGGTGGTGGTAGATCTGGGTTCTGGCCCGGGCGGCACATACCCACGCTACGCCGCTGCCCGGACCCCTTCAAGTTTTGGACTGGAGCCCGGCAGCTCTTTTGAACAATATTGACTGCCCTACTGAGATAGATTCGTTATTTCCACTAGTAAAGGTAGATATATTAGAGGCGTTGTATAAACTAGTTAGGTAGAAGTATATATAGTGATTTTCAACAGTGAGGTAGATTTTGTTGTATTGTATTAACTATTGAGTTATATTTTGTTGTATGCCCTAATGGGGTATATTTGTGATATCCCCTGAGGGGGAAGGAACTGATTGATTTGGTGAAGTTAATGAACTTTGTGCAGTTGAAGAACTCAATGCAGTAAGTGAATTCCTCTCCATTACCTAAGGCAGGGGTGGGAAAACTACAGCCCGCGAGCCGCATGCGGCCCGTAGGCATATACATGTTGCGTTCTTATGTCAATGTTAATTTTCTTTGTTTAGCATTTTCGCTTTATTTTTAAAATTTTATTCCGAGTATTTGATTGATTCGAATCTAGGTATGTTAAATTGGTTTTATGGCTCCATAATTGATTTATGATCATTAGTCATTAATTGGTAACATCCTAATTCGAAACTGCATTTCAGCTCAACTGTAAGTGGCTTTTGTTTACGATTTACATATCGGCAGTTTTTTAAAACTTGTAATTTAAAAGTGAATTGACGTTGATTAAACCAAAAGTGCTGCCAAAAAAAGAAAGATTGAGGACGAAGGTCGTGTTTTTAATGAAGAATGGACTGCTAAATATTGCTTCACAACCGTTGGCAGCAAAGCAGTCTGCTTCCTGTGCCTGAGTGTGTGAGCGTCTTTAAGGAGTACAACTTTTTTTTTAAATCCAACACATTTTGATTTCGGGCACTATTTAACTAACGAAGAGGGAAAATTGAATTTCCAGGAGTAGGTTGATAATTTAGAGAAGCAGCTAACTGTTTCCACCAAATAGTCTTTTATTCAAGATGCTGCAACAGAAGCCAGTTTTGTACTGTCCCATAAGATTGTAAACGGAAAAGGTATTTTTTCTGACAGCAAGTTTATAAAGGAATGCTTGTCAGATGCAGCAAGCATTATTTGTCCAGAACAGATAAAAAAAAGTTGATAGCATTTCTTTATCAAGGAGAACTGTAGTTAGGCGTTTAAAAAAAAATTAGCGTCAATTTGATGGACCAACTTCGTGATGCAAGCAAAGACTTTTTGTGGTACTCTTTTGCGTTGGACAAAAGTACCGATGTACAGAATACAGCACTTTTGTCAGTGGCGTAGCGAGGGGGGCAGGGGGCGACTGCCCCAGGCGGCACTTTGCCAGGGGCGGCAAATCCCTAGTAGTTTTTATATATAATTTCTAACAATGAAAATGTTATAAGAAAATTGAGATTTTAGTCGAAATAAAATAACAGCCAAATAAATTCATAAAAGAAATAAAGGAAATATCATCAAGCATGTGAACGTTTCAACTGCCAGAACTTCTTAAATTCTTCTGATACAAATCCTACTGTTCTGTAAAATCAGAGCCTGATGTGGTATCAACTTAATTGGTTCTTAAAATTTGACAGCTTTTCATGTTGTAAAAGCAAATCTTACTGAACCCTATCAATTTGAAACATGAGCGAATCGAATTCTCCGAACGGCACATTGTTGGGAGTTGGGGATTCCTCGTTGTTAATTAACTTCAAAAAATAAATAACTTTAAATAAAAGTTTAACAATATAAAAAAAAAGAAAATACTTATTTTTTAAAGGAAGAAACTATATTAAAATAAGTAGACTTTTCAAATGCCAAACTTTCAAACTCCTATTCTTTTTATTAATTTAAAGACTTATAAAACTAATGCTACTGCGCTGAAAAACATTGGGGCTGAAGTAGTGTACTAAAATGACAATTATATGCTGTTACATTTAATAGATTTTAACGTAGGTAAAATACTGGAACAATGTTGTTGGCGTAGTTATATGGTCTTTTCTTTCAAAGCAAAATTATTTTAATGTGAATGTCTTTTTTGTGTGGAATAAACATAAATAGAAGTTAAAAAAAGATTTTTTAAAACCACGTTTTTATAAGTGGACTAAAAAGAAGATAATAAGTTTAAAACTTATTAGTTCAAGTACTTCGATTTAATATGACTAAAAACGTGGGGCGGGCTTTAACATATGAGGTTTAACATATGCGGTTCACTCATTCTCTCACTTATAGAACTCTCTTTTGCCTTCTAAATTAGAAATCTTTAATTTTTATACCAAACACCCGCCCACGTTTTTAGTCATATTAAATCGAAGTACTTGAACTAATAAGTTTTAAATTATTTTCTTCTTTTTAGTCCGCTTATAAAAACGTGGTTTTTAAACATCTTTTGTTTACTTCTATTTATTTTATTCTTTTTAGTCCACTTATAACAACCTGGTTTTTTTTAAAAAATATTTTTTTTACCTCATGCGCCCGCCCAACGTTTTAAAAACATTGTGATGTGGTCACGGGGTGAACTCACGGATGTCAACAAAAGCAGACGGTACAGATGCTTTTATATAGTCTATAGATAAACTAAAAAGTTCAATAATTTCATAACGGTATATTCGATCGATCTGAAATTTTGATACAATACATTGTCATCCACGATCTATCTGTGGTAAAATTTTCAGATCTCTAGGACCATCCAAAGTGGTTCAATTTTACGTTGGCAGATTTGAAAAAATCTTGGACAAACCAACAAACCAACGAACAAGAACGAAAGCGAGATAACAAAAACGTGGTAAAAAATGATGAATAAAATTGCTTATGTAATGGAATTAAAACTTGACACACACAAACACAAAAGTAGCCACTCTTGAACAGGTGCTCAAAATTACCTTTTTTTTTCAATTTAAAAGAATCATAGATTGGATAAAAAGAATAAACTATTAACAAAGAACAAAACAAAGTGGCAAGAGGTTCTTACGACAATTCTAAAGAGATTTTAAATAATTGATGATCTTAAAATAATGGACTGCAGAGGCCCAACGTGTGTTAATACACAGGCCCAACGTGTGTTAATATTTCTTCATGCCTGAAAAGTATTCAGGAGTTTAAGAAAAACGCAAAAAATTAAATGTCAATGTCAAATCTCGCACAAAAAGTTCATTTAACCAATTTTGTTTACATGATACTCCTACTGAAACGAACTCTCTAACTCTGTTTTAGTACACTAGAACGTTGTTACGAATTCTTTTCCATCTGCATACTTCGTTTGGAATATCAAATTGCTTCTACAAGCAATGCATTAAACAGAATTCACGATACAAAATAGTGAATATACCATGGGGGCCGTCCATAAAGTACGTCACACTATTTTTGACCATTTTTGACCACCCCCTGTCACAAACTTTCACAAATCTCGGGACCTCCCCCCCTAAAGTACGTCACACTTTCGAAAAATATTTTTTATTAACACCTAATTAAAATATTCAATTTAATACTTAAAATACACTTCACTATTAAACTGTATTAAAATATAATATTTCCATGTAAAATTAGGAATGTCACGGATTCAAAATTTTGAAATCCGGCCGGAGCTGAATTTGGCCGGATTTATGAAGTGAAATACGACTTGAGCCCGGAATCAGATTTGTTAAAATTTGTTATGAGCCATTATGAATATATATATAAATTAGGGATCTACCGGCCAGACAGATTTATGAAGTGAAATCCTGCCGGAGCCGAAGCCGGAGCCGTATTTTTAAAAATAGCCGGATTCCAGATTTTAATTTTACGTTACAAGATTTGAAGGATGGATGGATGGATGGATGGATGGATGGATGGATACAACATACAAACAGTGTGACTTAAATAAAAGCGTGTAATAAAAGCGTGTAAAAAGGAAACAAAACAATTTGACTAAAAAAAAGACTAGATTGACAAATTATGTGACCAACTCTTGTGCTATATTGAATCTGTTTATTATGGTCATGTGAATTACGTTTCATTCAAAAATATTCACTAGACATCATCTTACAACGGTGAAGTGAAGTGTTCATCCATAGTTACGACTGACATCAATCTTTCACCATCATCGTTTCCTGGAAGGATAATTGCAGACAGATAAACTCGTCCTCATCTAGCCACTCAACAGCCTCTGTATGTGCATTTCCTCTTCTGGCAATAACTGCCATGGATTCTCTTTGCCCTATAGAAGCAATTCTCAGAGGACAGATGCGTTTTATCTGAGTTGATTCTTGAACAGTTTGGGTGGGCACATCTCCTGAGCCCGAGCTCTGTGTTGTCCTGTATGTTTGTTCAACATGTTTGACAGATGATCTGTTGGCAAGTAATGCAGCGTTCACAGGCCACGGCTTTGTGGGTTCCACGCATTACCCAGCCGCCTAACTAGTGTTAGGTACCCATTCAGAGCTGGGTGACTCAGGGACGCCCTAGGCCCCGGGAACAAATCCTTGCCTTGACATGGATTCGAACCCGTGACCATCGGTACGCCAGTGAGCGCGCTGCCACTCGACCACCGCGTCCCATAGGAGATACATTCAGGAGATACGCATTTCATGCTATTTTGACATAAAACTAATTCTAATGTTTCATAAAAAATTTTAACATTATTTTTAAAAGTATTTACATTCTACTTAAAAAATATAAATAAATTAGCAAAAAAATAATTTTTTAAAAATAAATGTGTGACATCACACATGGCCTGACCCCCCCTCCCCCTGTCACAAAGGTTCACAGTTTCTTACACCTCCTCCCCCCTCGGAGCGTGACGTACTTAATGGACGGCCCCATGGTATACATTTTGAGGTTATTTTTAAAAGCTTTAAAAGAATTGATAGATGCAGACAAAAAGCTGAACACACGAACAGACGCAGGAACTTTGAAAGTCACAATGAAATCTTTTTATTTCCTAATTTATAATTTATATCAAAGGTGACCAAAATTATTTACAAACTTATAGTGTTCAACAGAGGCTTCTCACAGAGAAATTAATGGAATACTAAGGGATACTTTGACATTTAATAAAATTTTATGTTGAAAGTTTTATTCTTCATAATAATAACATAAGATTACTGTAGAAATTCATTTGGGTTTTTGGCAGTTATATCGAATTTATAAAACATATATAATTTCATACAACAGCTAATATACTGGACTTTGAAATTTTGCCTTCAAATTAGAGTATACAACATATCTCACATGTCATTGTCAAACAAGGAATATTTGAACCCCACGGGTATAAAAAGAATAAATGAATTCAAGACAAGTTAATTTATTCAAGTTTTTTTTATATATTTAGGCTAGATTTAACCTGCCTAAAATATTATCATGAATTCGAACAATCTCTTAAATAATGCAATGTGCTAAAATAGATTCTCTAAAATAAAGCTAATAAACAATTATTTAAGATCAATAATGAATACACCAAGATTATCTAATCAATAGTTATTTTGGCTAATGAGCATGGTATGGCTGAAAACAATTGTGCAATGAGGAAAAACATAAAACTTCAATTTTATTCAAGAAATGAAGCTTTTCTATTGATTTATAACACAAACATGTATTGTGTCCTTATTTTTATTTTCTAATAAAGACTACCTGGTATCTTTAACATAGGGGCCGTCCATAAATGACGTCACGCGATTTTGGTCAATTTTTAACCACCCACCCCCTCGTCACACAAAACGTAGAACTCCCCTCCAATATGACACCACAAAGCTGTGACCCCTCCCCCTAAAAGCCGCATTTTCTATTCTTACAATTCACAATTCTTACCCCCCCCCCTTTTCCCCTCGTCACACATCGTCACAAATATAGGTGCGTGTCGTCATTTACGGACGGATCTTATAGCATTAACATATTTTTCGCGGCAAATTTGGGTTCTGCCCCGGGCGGCACATACCCACGCTACGCCGCTGACTTTTTTGGGTATTAATACGGGAAATAAACACTCGACTTGAGCTAACAGAAGAATTATTTAGTGTTGTTCCACTCAAAGACACAACTAAAGGCCAGGATTTATACAATGCTGTTTAGAAATGTATTGAAAGAACTGGTTTGGTGTGGAACAAGATAGCAAGTGTAACAACAGAGTGCTGACCATTCACTCTTACCTCTGAACTATTTCATCTATCATGAAAGTCTGTGAAAAGCTGCGTTAAATATCAAGCATGTTATTGACCCAGTTGTCAGTGTGATAAACATCATCAGAGCCAGGTTATAACCACAGGCAGTTCAAGTTCAAGGCACTGCTTGAAGATTTGGAAACTGAATATTATGATATTATCTACCACAACAGGGTCCGCTGTCTGAGCCTGGGCAAGATATTGAGGCGAGTGTGGGATCTCAAGGAAGAAATAGTTATGTTCCTGTAGATCAAGGATTTGTTTGTGACTTTGTTACCAACATTTTAATGAAGAGTGGAAGTCAGACTTCATGATACCATTGACATTATGGAAAAGTTGAATGTCAAACTTCAGAGAAATATCTTGTTTGCACATGAAATTTATGTGTATGTTAAATCATTTCAGGCAAAGCTCTCGCTGTTTTTCAGGCAAGGAGGTGAAAACAGGTTTTGCCATTTTCCTTTGCTGAAACAGAAAACCATTTCTAGTGAAAAGGCTAACAAGTACAAGGCTCAGTTGGATGACTTGGTCGTGAAATTTAAAGGAGGTTCGAGGACTTCAATAACCTAGGAACCACTCTTCAATATCATCAGTTCACCATTTAGTGCAGAAGCTGATTCAGCCCCAGAGGATATACAGTTATAGATGCTTGACCTATAAGCAGATTATGACATAAAGGAGAAGTTCAAATCAGTTCTTCTGCTGGAGTTTTATGGATGTTTGTCAGCAGCAGCATTTCTACACTAAAAACCTTTGCTGCGACACGTGTGTCAATATTTGGGTCCACACACATCTGTGAGAAAGCTTTTTCTTGCATGAAATTTAACAAGTCTAAGAAAAGATCGATGTTGACTGACTGCAATTTGAATGTATTCATGGGAATCACAACGGTTCAAGAACATCATCCGAAAGTGTAAACTGTTACATACTTATCATTAATTATAATTGTAATCTATGGTCAGCTTAAATGTAAATTATGTTCCTACTTCTCCATAGTTATGACAGGTAACAAACTTTTGTTGAAATAATAATGAATAATAAAATATTATCAAATTAGAAACTATTTCAGTTTGTATTTTAAAAGGTAATGTACATATGTAATAGAGTGTAAAAGTGAAATAAAATCATAAGTACATGGTAATTATCATTAATTTAAATTTAGAAGTTGTCAATTGTAATTGAATTATATGCGGCCCGCCTATAACAAGTTTTCAATGCGGCCCTCCGTAGAAAAAGTTTGCCCACCCCTGACCTAAGGTATAAGGTTTGCAGAACGTATTATGTTATAAAAATAAAATGATACGCGGTAAGGTAAATAAAAATACGTGCTAATAGGTAAATAAAAAAGTGAATCTTACCTGAATTAATGTCAACGCAGCTTGGAAAACTATAGCTACAAAAGGGACAGCCACACATCGTAAACATCTACATCTGTTCCAGTGTTCGTCTGACTACATTGACATCTACAGTTACACCCGTGGCAGTAAGACAACTTGGACTTCTCTTGATGTTCTAGAAGAGGCCAGTGAATGCGGTGATTCATCAGAGCAAACTCCACAACATCGCCAGTGTTGGCTATATAAAGCTTTCAAACTGGAGTCGTGATTGCTTGCTCCATTAAGTTTTATCCAATAGTATAGTGACATAGATGATGTGTTATCCATTAAAGGTGTAATTTAATTGTCTTTGCTTTTGTTGTTTCTGCAGTTTGTTTTGATATCTAAACCTATGCCAAACCCTAAACTTGTGTATTGAACCATGGCTGATGACTTGTGCATGTGATGAATGCTTTAGTCTTGTTTCTCTGCAAAGGAAAAAAAATTGTTTTAGGGGACTTACATTTCGGAGAGTCTATGAAAAAAACACATTAGAGCTTAGACGATAAACCATTACCGAACTTGTACTAGGTTAAGCGAAAAAAAAGCAAGCTATTTTTAGCATAAGGTTAGAGAGTTGGCTTATGATGCTAAAAATAAGTCATATAAATATTCTTAGTTTTTTTTTAAAAGAAATAAATTGGAAACAAATACATAACAGACACCTGCCAACAAAAAATTGTCATGATGAAATCCTAGACACATCATCCTGCCTAACTTTGACTAAACACAAGGAACGGTCAAGTAACTCTTTAAAAAAAATGCTATTCACTCAAAAGTCACGAAGTTCATTCGCACGGGGAACACATTGGTTGACACATCCCCCCACCCCCTTTTATTAAAAAAAAAGTTCAGAGCTACAGGAAAAAAGGGGATGCCAATTTTTTTTTAAAGAAGCCGTTTGACCTCGGTTTTATATGTGATGATGTGTGACAACAATCTCGTTGTTAGAAACACAACAAATAACTGGGAGAAAGATTGGCAGAAATCATTCATCATCGTCGACGGATGCCCAATTTAGGCTTATAACATAACAATTTAATAAGGGAATGAAACGGACAAAAATTGGTGAGACTGCAATCAGGATTTTAGATAAACAAATATATGTTATTAAAACAGGGTGTGAATAGGCATGTGCCTGATAAGACGTCGCAGAACAACCGTTATATCACAACAATATTATTAGTGAACAAGGATATAAATTTAGTGTGGGGGTGGCAATTTTGTACATTAACCACGAGCGAAAAAAAAATCCGAACTATTCCTCTGGATCATCACTCAATAGTTTTCCAAAAATATAGTAACATAAAAACATAACATTAGTTTACCTAAGAACTTTGTATTTAGCAAAATGAGGATGACGGAATCCGATCAGCTGTGTACAACTCCCAACAACCGCTTCTCGGGGTGAATGACGATACTGACTGGCCGTATATCCGTTTCGAGTTAGCCCGCTTATTTTACAGCGACCAATGAAATGACAGAGTGTAAAGTTCAGCAAATAGTAAAGCAATAAATTTTCATCATGTTTACATACAAAACACAACTGGTTTGCTCCAGTTTCATGGAAATATCTTTCAGCACGAAAGTCCATTCCATAGCCATAGCCATCGAAGTGTGACGAGTGTAAACAAAGGGGTTTGAACTGTCCAGCATGTGAGTGAAAAAAATGTTTATTGAAGTGGTGGCCTTCGTGCCAGAGGCGTCACTAGGGGGGATGCGTGTGGTGCTGACCGCACTATGACAAGGAGTTACACCAAAATGTAAAATTGGTTCTATGCTCCTGTTACTTGGCACTGGCAGACTCGGAGCAGATCTATGGGGTTAGTCGTGAGGGGAGTAACATCACGAACTGCCACACTTGGGGACACCTAGTGACGTCTCTGCTTCATACACTGACTCTCGTACCTACTAAGATTATGAAATATTTTTTAAAACAAAAAATATATGAAGGGTTAATTTTTTTAGGAGTTAAACTAAATTAAGTCATGCAATTTTGGGAAATACATTTTTAGGTGAATTAATTTGAGTAACAGCTCTCCCCTGAATACCGAACCTTTTCATTTCCTGACCTAGTGTAGAGTATAATTTACGATCGCTTTATGCGTTATGAAATTAAAATCTTCGCTAATAATTAAACTCTAGCTAGCAGTAAGACAAAATTAGCATAAAAACATATCCAAAATAGATGTCGTCCATAAATGACGTCCCGCGATTTTGACCGATTTTTAACCCAACCCCCTCCCGTCACACTTCGTCACAAAAACTTAGACCCCCCTACAATATGACGTCACAAATCTATGACCCCCCTCCTAAACGCGGTCTTTTCTATTTGGAAATGAACATGTTTCATGTCACTTTCTTGTCATCTAAGTATGTATTTAGTGTATGGGTGCACCCTATTATCGTAACACGCGTGAATCCATGTAAAAAGTTATAAAATAAATAGTAAGAAATCGAATATTTAAGTGGAACTCTGATTTTTTTGTGTTTTGACGTGACGTTCCAATTCTTAAAGTCCCCCCTCCCCCCCCCACGTCACGCATCGTCACAAAAGTGGTACCGACCCCCCCCCCGTCTCCCTAAGTGTGTGTCGTCCTTTACGGACCGCCCCCAAGCATTAAACAAGAGAATTCAGCTGACTCGGATGGAGAGTTGAGTTGTCAATCTGAGAATTAGAGAATAAGAAATGTGTATGTATTCAAAATTGTTAGCATAGTAAAATTACGAAACTGTTTTTCCTTTTTCAAGTCCAATAAGCTGTGTTAAATTAACGAATAATTAACAAATAGCTGATAAGATACATTCTTCTCAATATACCTACATTTACATATTGACTCATATTGCCCCAATACCAGTCATATGTAAGTGAGAATCCACTTGCCAACAGATCATCTGCCATGGTCTGTGGATGCAACTATCTTCTGCATAGAAGGAGCGTCTGTATAGATAAGAAGATAAGATAAAACCAGGTAACTATCGTTGTCACTTTTTAGCCAAACATTAAGCAATGGTGAAACACGACCTCAACCTTGGCTGATAGGCATATATTCGAAGAGCAAGGGTGCAGTGTTTTACGACCATAGTTAGATGTTTGGGAAATTGGAGTCACTAGCTAATGAAGGGTTCAACGACTGGGAAAACGCAGTTCCGAGAACGAAGGAACATACGAATTCGGACGAACACAGGTCAGTAATTTCGACACTATTATCTAGGCATTATGATGGCTGCAGGGTTGACAAGAGTCTTGTTCTTCAAACAGAAGAAGAAATAAAATACTGGCATGAGGTTTTGAGGCGCATTGTGGCTGTTGTGACGTCACTTTCTGCACGTGGATGGCCGTTTAGAGGTTCCCATGAGAGATTTGGATAAAATAAACAGTTGGAACTATGTAATGACCCTAAAACTTTTGGCTGGGTTCGATCCTTTTCTGGACTTACACATAAAACACAACGTTAACAAAGAAAGTGGCACAACATTATATCTTTGGTCAAAAATATGCGGAGAAATGATCAATATCATGGCATAAAAGGTAATAAATACAATCGTGACTGACATAAAACATGCCAAATATTTGTCTATCTCTGTGGACTCCAGTCTGGACATTTCTCATGTAGACCAAAATTCTTTCATTGTGAGTTATGTCTCTGAAGACGGATGTACTGTCGAACGATTTTTTGAGATTCATTCCAGTATTCATTCATAGTAATATACACTGCATTTTCTGATAATTATTAAAGTCATTAAAGTCAATTATAAATTAAATGTTCTGTACAAGGGGCCGTCCATAAATGACGTCACGCAATTTTGTTCAATTTTTCACTCCCCCTCCCCCTCGTCACGCTTCGTAACAAAAACTTAGACCCCCCCTCCAATATGACGTCACATATCTTTAAACCCCCCCTCCCTCCCCCATGAAAGCTGTATTTTCTATTTGAAAAAAGAGCTTGTTTCAAATAACTTTAGTGTAATTTAAGTATGTATTTAGTGTAAGGCTGCACAATATCGTAACACGCGTGAAGCCATTTAAAACGCCATTAAATAAATTGCAAGAAATAAATATTTAATCATAACTTTTTTTTAAATTGTGATTTTCCGATGTGACATCACATTTCTCAAACACCCCCTCCCATCGTCACAAATGTGTTGACTCCACTCCCCCCTAGGTGCGTGACGTCATTTATTGACAGCTCCTAGTGCATTTAATTTGCTAACTTTCCTAAATATCTTCGAGATGGTTGGGGGGGCCCAAAAGACAAAAGTGCCTAAGGGCCCTGGGTCTCGTTAGTCCGAGCCTCATCAATTCTCTCTTTTTATGGTATGCCATTGGTTGACCTGGCAAAAAAAGGAAGAAAAAAAATTTAGCATAGATTTTTAAATTATTTGTTATTATTATTATTACTATTATCATTATTATTATATTTATTTATTGTTGGATTTAGCATTTAAACCGATTGTTACAAAATCTTTGCATTTTATTGTATTCCTAAATATTGGGATCGAATCCAAGTGGCGTGCCACTTACATAATTTTTTTTATTTTTTACTTTTTAAGATCTTTTAATCTTTATTATTTCTTTTAATACAATACAATTATCATTTATATCATTAAAACACATATCTATTTCCAAATGAAATTGTTCATATGCATTCAAACATTAAAAAATACAAATATGAATTTAACATACAGATTACTTTCTATATTTAACATTGACCTGATTTTAACAAATAAAGTGTACATTATATATTTTTATAAACATAAGAACCTTAAATATTTTCGGTATGTTTAATATCATGTTTTGTATTGTTGGTCTAAACATGTGTTCTAATGTTATGTTATTGTAACTGTAACCAATGGAAACAGCCATAAGTCTGTGATGCCATATGTGAAAGTATTTTTAAGCGTATAGTTTGTTGTTTCTTGTTTATAGAGTCTGGTATTATGCTTGGTGTTATTGCTTTGTCTATATCTACATTGTGTATTGTTCCTGCTTGTATGAATTGTAAATTGGATGTGAGATATAAATGTTGTTTAGTCTCATCAGCCCCTGACCTACAGAGTGGACAGCCTATTCTTGCCCCTCTGTCCTTATATTTCCTTCTGGCCTACAGAGTGGACAGACAGTCTATTCTTGCCCCTCTTTCCTTATATTTCCTTAATGAGACTGGTGTTGTTTTGTATATTAGTCTGTATGTTATTTCTTTTTCTTGATTAGGTATTTCTCTAATATGAGTATTTTTAAATATGTCTTCAGTGTTTGTAATTCCATAATCTTTAGTCCATCTAATTCTATTGTTCAGAGGTGTTGCTTGTCTTTTGATTCTTCTTCTTTGTTCTCAATTTTGAGTTGAGTTTTGCGTGCCGACGAGTTTTGCGCCAATTGGCCCGTGGTCTCCGACTGTTTTATCTGGATGTGCTTCCATAGCCTTTGGTCAGCCAAGACCATCTGCAAGGCAACAGTTGATTTCGGCAAGTGATGCAGCGTTCACAGGCCACGGCTATAAGGGTTCCACGCATTACCCAGCCGCCTTTTATTTCCCTAACTAGCTGGGTAGACTCGGGGACGCCCTAGGCCCTGGGAACAAATCCTTGGCTTGCCATGGATTCGAACCCGTGACCATCGGTACGCCAGTTGAGCGCGCTGCCACTTCGACCGCCGTATCCCCGTCTTTTGATTAAATGTGTATATATTTCTTTGGTTGTTTTGTATAATACTTCTTCATTGCCTTTTATTGCTTTGATGCATGCTGTATGAAATTGTGATTGTTTTTCTTCCAATGTAATGTGTAGTGCTATTATCTATTGCTGTTAAATATCCTAATCTGATCCCTAAGTAATAATGTGTGAATGTATTTTCTGATTTTTTCCTAATGGCTTGTCCTATAAATTTTATTCTGAGTGCTTGTATTTGTGTTTGTATGTCTTGCAAGTTTATTCCTCCATTTAGCTTAGATTTGTATTAGTGTTGTATGTTTGATATTGTGTATTGTTCCTTGGAAATATGTATTTAGTTATGTGTGAGTTGATTTCTTTTAAAATTGTTGGTGGGGGTTCCCATATTGTTCCTGTATATATTGTTTTGGGGATGACACATGTGTTTATTATTGTGCTCCTTCCAAAAATTGTTTGTGCTGTGTATTTGTTCCTGTCAATAATCTTTTTAATGGATTTTTCAATATTCCTCCATATTTCAGTGTTTGTCTGTGTCTGATTATTGGAATAAAAGATCCCATAAATTCTAAGACTCTCCTTCCTAATTATGCCTGAAGGGAAATCTAGTCTATCCTGCCACATACCTATTCCCATAATTTCAGATTTGTTTACATTAACTTTGGACCCACTACCTCTTCCAAATTCTTGAAAGATTGAAATTATTTTGTAAATTGACCTATCATTTGTGGGGAAAAAGACAGTGTCATCTGCATATGCAATGACTTTGATATCTCTGGCTCCAGGGATCCCCATTCCTGTTATGTTCCTTTCCCTCCTGATTTTCTCTAGAAGTGGTTCAAAGGCTAGAATATACAGATAAGGAGATAAAGGACATCCCTTGTCTAACTGATCTTTTAATTGCAATGTCTTTTGAAAGTATATTATTTATTATCAGATTGCTAACTGGTTTACTGTATAAGATTTTAACCCAATTACAAAAATACTCCCCTAATTTGTTGTGTTTTAATATCTTGTGAAGGTATGCATGGTCTACCCTGTCAAAAGCTTTCTTCTGGTCTAGTGATAATATGCATGTCTGAATTTTTTTGTCATTTGCATATTGAATAATGTCTCTGATTAAATGATTGTGGTTGTTGATGTCCCTGCCTTTAATGCTGCATTGTTGATTGACATGAATGAGAGTATTTATATGTAGTTTTAATTTATTGACTAATGTTTTGGTAAGAATTTTATAATCTGTGTTGAGTAATGATATGGGCCTGTAATTTTTAAGTTGTGTTTTGTCTGTGTCTTTCTTTGGTATAAGTGTGATGTAAGAAGTGTTCATTGAATTTGGTAGTTCCATGTTGTTGTAAGCTTCTTCTAAAGTTGCATGTAGTATTGGGCCTAGTGTTGTAAAAAAGAATTAGTAAAACTCTAGTTAGTCCATCTGGCCCAGGTGTTTTGTTTTTATTCATGGTGTGTAGTGCCCCTGTAATGTCTTGTAATGTAAAAGGTTTGTTCATTTCTTTGGTTTGCTTTTCTTGTAGTGCTTTAGTCATATATGTGTACTGATCCTGTATATCTGAATCCATTTGTTCATTTGTAAAAAGATGTGTGTAGTATTTTTCAAATGTCATACAATCTCTTTGTGTCAGTTTGTGTTGTTCCATCTGTGTCTATTATTATTTTTGGCTTATCTGTCTGCTTTTTTTGTATGTTTTGTTCTATTGTTAGGAAATGTTTTGTTGGTGCTTCTGTGTAGTTTGTGAGTATTCTACTTCTAACTAGGGCACCATTATATTTATGCTGCTGTATTGTTTCTAATTCTTCCTCTTAAGGGCTGTTCTCACTCTCACTATCAAATTCCCATCAAATTTCGATCAAACGATCGTCTTGTCACGTCACACATCTCAAAATTTTGTATTAATACGCTGCCTCCATATGACGTGAACACGCACTAAAAACAAGGTTCAAAGTTAATAGATGGAAGCAATGTTTAAATTTACAATGACGTCATCAATTTAGTTAATTTTTTAAATTTCTGTACGAGTACGCTTGGGATAGAAGCTCACTATTCAACAGGTTCCTTCCAGAAAACTGATTTAAAATTGTTTATCTACGACGTAGATAAGAAATGTTCATAGATAAACAATTTTAAATCAGATAAACAATTTTGTGTAGACTACGTACTATACAAAGACACCAAACTCCTCTTCACTTTCATTTGTATTTACATGAATGACAATAATCTTAATCTACATGACTTAAACTGTATCCAATATTGTCTCTATGTGGCATTTAAAATTAATGCATTAAAACTGAGCAAGGCAATCTAATTGTATATTATTTTATTAAATGTGCTCATTAAGTGGTACTTTCTTTTAACACAAAGGTTTTCCGTTTGAAACAAAGAGGATATGTTATTTTGTGCTCCTATCGAATTGCGATGTCAATGAATTGTACTGGATCCAAGACTTCCTTTTGGGCAGGGAGCAAACTGTAATAATTAATGGATCTAAATCTGCACCAATAAAGGTTAACTCAGGAGTTCCACAAGGAACTGTGCTAGGTCCCTTACTCTTTTTAATTTATATAAATGATTTACCCAAGAACATCTCAACAGGTACAAAAGTTAGGTTATTTGCTGATGATTGTATAATCTATAGAACAATTAAATCAGAACAAGATAGCAAAATTTTACAAAAAGACTTAGATGAATTGATAAAATGGGAAACTAACTGGAGTATGTCTTTCCACCCAGAAAAGTGTCAACTGTTAAGAGTAACAAAGAAAAAGAAACAAATAAATTCAAAATATTACATTCATGGAAAAGAACTGACCCAAACTAAAGATGCCAAATACTTAGGAGTCTTAATAAATGAGAAACTATCATGGAATCCCCATGTCAATGAAGTTATTAAAAAATCAAACAAAACCTTAGGCTTTATAAAAAGGAACTTTAACAAATGTAATAGAGATATAAAACTAAAATGCTACCTCACTTTGGTGAGACCTGTTCTAGAATATGCATCTTCTGTATGGGACCCATCCACCAAAGAAAACATTGATAAACTAGAACAAATTCAAAAAAGAGCTGCCAGATTCATTACTGGAGAATATTCGAAACTGACAAGAATAACACCATTAGTTAAATCATTAAACCTTGAAACACTAGAGGATAGAAGAACCAAGAGCAAAGTAGTAATCATACATAAAGCAATGAATTCTAATTTAGAAATACAACACAAAGATAACTTAATACAACCCTCAGATAGACATAAGGAAAAAACACCTTTCTTATTCCGTATGCAAGAAGAAACACATACAAGTTTTCCTTCTTCCCGTCCGGAATTCGGGCGTGGAATGGGTTGCCTGAAGAATCCAGGAAAACCAGCACTTTATCAACATTTAAATCTCTAATAAAAATGCAGGACTAGACACAAACCATAGATAAGCGTAGGACGCAATTATCTTCTGTATAGAAGGAGCGTCTGTAAACAGATAAGATAAGATATACTCAATAAAGTTAATGAATTCCTTGATACAGTTTATTTAAAACGGAAAGACTCGTGTTCTATCTGTTGACGGAGCTCCAGCTATTTTAGGTCAATTACGTGGATTTCACCTGATTAAGGCTTTTTGTGACTCTTCGATATCTTTTATCAGGTAAGAAAAACTTATTTATATATGTATAACTTATTAGTACTATACACGATGCTCCGTCTAAGGTCCGTTGGAGGTGTACTAAATAAACTGCTTTGTGAGGTCGGTCAGATGGTGGAGGAGGGAGAGACAATTTGAGTGGTAAAAGAGAAAGTATTATAAAAAAGAGAAAAAAAACGTTACTATGTACTGAATATTCTAATTGTACGCATTAGATTTAATACTCTCATTTTAATTTGTGTTCGTTTATTTACATAAACCGCACAATATATTTTAGCAATGGCAGTCATGTGTTAAACTAATGTTTTGAATTATTGTATTTTTAATTGATGTCTTCTATCTTTTTACAATAGGACCCTCTTTCAGGACTTAGGCTTGTACCACAAGATTGGTAAAAGTACCCTTTCAAAGTTTATTCCAGAAACTTGCATGGCTATATCATATGCCCTTGAAGCTGTCATCGAGGTGAGTGATAAAAAAGATATTATTCAATAATCAATGATAATTTATAGTAATTTAATAAAAAAGGCATTATTTAAAAAAGAGAAAACTTAAGATATTAATAATTAAATTTTTAATATCATATGCAAGTTGACGTATTAATAAAAGCTGTTTTAATAATATGAATAATGAATTTATATGTTATCACATGGAAAGACAATATCAATCAATTACTAACACTCAAAATTATCATGAAATTATCACAGAAATATACATATGCTTCAGGATTTATTGTTTACATATTACACAATTACAATCTGGGAAATGACATTTACAAACTTGTAGACTACATTAGCTAGAACTGCAGCAAGTGACATTTGGTTACTATTTTTCTATAAAAGCTGTAATAAATTTATTTAAATATTAAGCTCAAGGATTATAAAATACTTTCTCATAAATTTTACAGTAAAATCACAATATTTGAATACCATATCTATATTTTTAATTAATTTTAATTAGGGCTGTTATCGATTAATTTAAATTTAATCGTTAACTTTTGAAAAATTATCGATTAATTAATCGATAATTTCAATTAAAGCCAGAAATAGAAATTTATGACGTCATTAAACTGATCATTTCTCACGGACATTGAAAATTAAGAGTATTTTGAACTAAATTTTATGACAATGTGTTGATACTTGATCGGATGTTTGTGCTGAAGGTGGTACGTCAGCGATGTATTTGATCCTTTAAAAGAGAATTGTTTATGGCAGTGAACACAGTAAACTTTTTCACCATCTTCGACTTTGCCATTCGCAGTTAGCTTAAAAACAAAATTTTTGCTTAACTTTCTAGTTATATGTTTAAATTTAACTGCGCTTATACTGTCAGCCATTTTTTAGTTGACGTCTGCCGGTCCACATAAAGTAATAAAATACATTATAATATTACGCGGAAGAAGTTTGTACGTAAAAAAATATATAAATTATTATTAATTATTAATAATTAATTATTTATTAATAAAGAAAATTACAAATATTATAATTATTTTCTTTAATTTTAATCAAAATTAGTAAAAATAAAAGTTGCAATAATTTTTGAAGAAAAAAATGTTTTTAATATTTTTTTGTTTTTTATAAAGAATTAATGGTCATTTAAAATGTGAATATATAAACATGTATTTATAATTTAAATCAGAACAATAAACGGAAAAAACTGTATTAGAATACATGTCCAAACTATAGCATGATAAGACATGACATGAAGACCTGAACAGAGGAACAGGCATACAGGAATAGAAATTTTTTGTATCATAGAAATCATAATCAACCATGAATAAAAATAAGAAAATGAATGAATCAAGTTAGTGAGTGATTCAAACATACTTTTTTAACTTAAAAGTTCATGCACATACCACTGACATTAATAAAACAACAATTTTTTAACAAATTCAAGTACTAGAAATGCCATAAACATTTTTAAAAGAACTTCAGTAAAGAAATAATTACAGTGCCTACTACAAACAAATAAAATATTAAGCCATTATTCAATTATAGTTAAAGGAGAGAAAAAGTACAAATAAAAATTTATGATTATAAGGAATTAAACAAATAAACAAGAAATAGATGCATAGCCTATGCGAAACCCAATGGCAGTATTGAGGAAAAGCACTCAAATTTTGTCAGTCATTATATATGAACAACAAAGTATTTTGCCAGATAAATATTAGGTATGAATGTACAATCTATTAATTTATGCAATACACAGGACTTCAAAGTTCCTATTCAAAATTTAAGGAAGTATTTTTATAACTTTAAAACAACATGAAGTATTAATTGAAACAATATTTTAATACTATACAGATAAAATAATTGGCCACAATTATTTCAAATTATGCTGTTATAAGACAGCTATTTAATAAAAAATTGTTTGATCTTAACAATGATTGTGATACAAAAATATGATCTGCAAATAACAGGAAAACTCCTAGCATTAAAAAGCAACATACAGCATATATAAGTCACATCCAGCATTTAACAGACTCATTCAGCATTCAATAGACACATCCAGAATTTAACAGACACATCCAGCATTTAATAGACACATCCAGCATTTAAAAGTCTCATCCAGCATTTAATAGTCAAATCCAGGATTTAATAGTCACATCCAGCATTTATAAGATACATCCAGCATTTAAAAGTCACATCCAGCATTTAATAGTCACATCCACCATTTAATAGACACATCCAGCATGTAATAGTCACACCTAGCATTCAATAAACAAATCGAGCATTTAACAAACACATCCAGGATTCAATATACACATCCAGCAATTAATAGTCACATCCAGAATATAACATACACATCCAGCATTTAACAGGCACATAAAGCATTTAAAAGACGCATCCAGCATTAAACAGAAACATCCACCATTTAACAGACACATCCAGTATTTAACAGACACATCCAGCATTTAACAGACCCATCCAGTATTTAACAGACACATCCAGCGTTTAACAGACACATCCAGCATTTAATAGTCACATCCAGCATTTAATAGTCACATCCAGCAATTAAAAGTCACATCCAGCATTTAAAAGTCACATCAAGCATATAATGGTCGCATCCAGCATTCAATAGTCACATACAGCATTTAATAGACACATCCGGCATTTAAAAATCACATACAGTATTTTATAGTCACATCCAGCATTTAATAGTCCCATCCAGCATTTAATAGACACATCCTGCATTTAAAAGTCACATCCAGCATTTAATAGTAACATCCGGGATTTAATAGTTAAATCCATCATTTAATAGACGGACACATCCAGCATTTAATAGTCAAAGCTATCATTCAATAGACACATCCAGCATTCAATAGTCACATCCAGCATTTAATAGTCACATCCAGCATTTAACAGACACATCCAGCATTTAATAGACACATCCAGCATTTAACAGACACATCCAGCATTTAATAGTCACATCCAGCATTTAATAGTCACATCCAGCATTTAATAGACACATCCAGCATTCAATAGACACATCCAGCATTTAATAGACACATCCAGCATTTAATAGACACATCCAGCATTTAATAGACACATCCAGCATTTAACAGACACATCCAGCATTTAATAGACATCCAGCATTAAAAGACATCCAGCATTTAATAGTCACATCAGCATTTAACAGACATCCAGCATTTAATAGACACATCCAGCATTTAACAGACACATCCAGCATTTAATAGACACATCAGCATTTAATAGACACATCCAGCATTTAATAGTCACATCCAGCATTTAAAGTCACATCCAGCATTTAATAGTCACATCCAGCATTTAATAGACACATCCAGCATTTAATAGACACATCCAGCATTTAAAAGTCACATCCAGCATTTAATAGTCACATCCAGCATTTAATAGTCACATCCAGCATTTAATAGACACATCCAGCATTTAAAAGTCACATCCAGCATTTAATAGTCACATCCAGCATTTAATAGACATCCAGCATTTAATAGACACATCCAGCATTTAATAGTCACATCCAGCATTTAATAGACACATCCAGCATTTAATAGTCACATCCAGCATTTAATAGTCACATCCAGCATTTAACAGTCACATCCAGCATTTCAATAGACACATCCAGCATTTAACAGACACATCCAGCATTTAATAGTCACATCCAGCATTTAAAAGTCACATCCAGCATTTAATAGTCACATCCAGCATTTAACAGACTCATCCAGCATTCAATAGACACATCCAGCATTTAACAGACACATCCAGCATTTAATCAGACACATCCAGCATTTAATAGACACATCCAGCATTTAATAGTCACATCCAGCATTTAATAGTCACATCCAGCATTTAATAGACACATCAAGCATTTAAAAGTCACAGCTAGCATTCAATAGACAAATCCATCATTTAACAGACACATCCAGGATTCAATAGACTCCTCTAGCATTAAAAAGTGACATCCAGCATTTAATAGTCACATTCAGCATTTAACAGACACATCCAGCATTTAATAGACATATCCAGCATTTAAAAGTCACATCCAGCATTTAAGAGTCACATCCAACATTTAAAAGTCACATCCAGCATTTAATAGTCCCATCCAGCATTTAACAGACACATCCAGCATTTAATAGTCACATACAGCATTTAACAGTAGCATCCAGCATTCAATGGACAATTCCAGCATTAAATAGACACATCCAGCATTTAATAGTCACATCCAGGAATTAACAGACACATCCAGGATTCAAGAGACACATCCAGCATTTAATAGTCACATCCAGCATTTAACATACACATTCAGCATTTAATAGTCACATCCAGCATAACAGACTCATCCAGCATTCAATAGTCACATCGAGAATTTAACAGTCACATCTAGCAATTAATAGTCACATAAATCAATTAATAGTCACATCCAGCATTTAACAGACACATTCAGCATTTAATAGTCACATCCAGCATTTAACAGACATCCAGCATTGAATAGACAAATGCATCATTTAACAGACACATCCAGCATTCAATACACATCCAGCATTTAATATTCACATACAGCATTTAAAAGTCACATCCAGCATTTAACAGTCATATCCAGCATTCAATAGACACATCCAACATTCAATTGACAAAACCAGCATTTAACAGACTCATCAAGCATTTAATAGACACATCCAGCATTTAAAAAAATCACATCCAGCATTTAATTGTCACATCCAGCATTTAACAGACTAATCCAGCATTCAATAGACACATCCAGTATTTAATAGTCACATCCATAATTTAACAGACACATCTAGCTTTTAATAGTCACATAAAGCATTTAATAGTCACATCCAGCATTTAACAGACACATCCAGCATTTAATAGTCACATACAGCATTTAATAGACTCATCCAGCATTTAATAGACTCCTCTAGCAATAAAAAGTTACATCCAGCATTTAATAGTCACATCCAGCATTTAACAGACACAACCAGCATTTTATAGTCCAAGCTAGCATTCAATAGACAAATCCAGCATTTAAAAGACCCATCCAGCATTCAATAGACACATCCAGCAGTGAATAGTCCTATCCAGCATTCAATAGTCACTTACAGCATTTAACAGACACATCCGGCATTTAAAAATCACATACAGTATTTTATAGTCACATCCAGCATTTAATAGTCCCATCCAGCATTTAATAGACACATCCTGCATTTAAAAGTCACATCCATCATTTAATAGTAACATCCGGGATTTAATAGACAAATCCATCATTTAATAGATGGACACATCCAGCATTTAATAGTCAAAGCTATCATTCAATAGACATATCCAGCATTTAACATTCAGCATTTAATAGTCACATCCAGCATTCAATAGTCACATCCAGATTTTAACAGTCACATCTAGCAATTAATAGTCACATAAATCATTTAATAGTCACATCCAGCATTTCAAAGTCACATCCAGCATTATATAGTCACATCCAGCATTTAACAAACTCATCCAGCATTCAATAGAAACTTCCAGCATTTATCAGACTCATCCGCATTTAATAGACACATCCAGCATTTAATAGTCACATCCAGCATTTAATAGTCACATCCAGCATTTAATAGACACATCAAGCATTTAAAAGTCACATCTAGCATTTAATAGTCACATCCAGCATTTAATAGTCACAGCTAGCATTCAATAGACAAATCCATCATTTAACAGACACATCCAGGATTCAAAAGACACATCCAGCATTCAATAGTGAAATACAGCATTCAATAGACACATCCAGCATTTAACAGACTAATCAAATATTCAATAGACTCCTCTAACATTAAAAAGTGACATCCAGCATTTAATAGTCACATTAAGCATTTAACAGACGCATCCAACATTTAATAGACACATTCAGCATTTAACAAACACATCCAGCATTTAACAGACACATCCAGCATTTAATAGACATATCCAGCATATAAAAGTCACATCCAGCATTTAAGAGTCACATCCAGCATTTAAAAGTCACATCCAGCATTTAATAGTCACATACAGCATTTAACAGAAGCATCCAGCATTCAATGGACAATTCCAGCATTCAATAGACACATCCAGCATTTAATAGTCACATCCAGGAATTAACAGACACATCCAGGATTCAAGAGACACATCCAGCATTTAATAGTCACATCCAGCATTTAACATACACATTCAGCATTTAATAGTCACATCCAGCATTTAACAGACTCATCCAGCATTCAATAGTCACATCCAGAATTTAACAGTCACATCAAGCAATTAATAGTCACATAAATCATTTAATAGTCACATCCAGCATTTAAAAGACACATTCAGCATTTAATAGTCACATCCAGCATTTAACAGACATCCAGCATTCAATAGACAAATGCATCATTTAACAGACACATCCAGCATTCAATATACATCCAGCATTTAATAGTCACATACAGCATTTAAAAGTCACATCCAGCATTTAACAGTCATATCCAGCATTCAATAGACACATCCAGCATTCAATTGACAAAACCAACATTTAACAGACTCATCAAGCATTTAATAGACACATCCAGCATTTAAAAATCACATACAGCATTTAATATTCAAATCCAGCATTTAAAAGACTCATCCAGCATTTAATAGACTCCTCTAGCATTAAAAAGTGACATCCAGCATTTAATAGTCACATCCAGCATTAAACAGACTCATCCAGCATTCAATAGACACATCCAGTATTTAATAGTCACATCCAGAATTTAACTGACACATCTAGCATTTAATAGTCACATCCAGCATTTAACAGACGCATACAGCATTTAACAGACACATCCAGCATTTAATCGTACATCCAGCATTTCAAAGTCACATCCAGCATTTAATAGTCACATCCAGCATTTAACAAACTCATCCAGGAATTAACAGACACATCCAGGATTCAAGAGACACATCCAGCATTTAATAGTCACATCCAGCATTTAACAGACACATTCAGCATTTAATAGTCACATCCAGCATTTAACAGACATCCAGCATTGAATAGACAAATGCATAATTTAACAGACACATCCAGCATTCAATACACATCCAGCATTTAATAGTCACATACAGCATTTAAAAGTAACATCCAGCAGTTAACAGTCATATCCAACATTCAATAGACACATCCAACTTTCAATTGACAAAACCAGCATTTAACAGACTCATCAAGCATTTAATAGACACATCCAGCATTTAAAAATCACATCCAGCATTTAATAGTCACGTCCAGCATTTAACAGACACATCCAGCATTCAATAGACACATCCAGTATTTAATAGTCACATCCAGAATTTAACAGACACATCTAGCATTTAATAGTCACATACAGCATTTAATAGTCACATCCAGCATTTAACAGACACATCCAGCATTTAATAGTCAATTATAGCATTTAATAGACTCATCCAGCATTTAATAGACTCCTCTATCATTAAAAAGTGACATCCAGCATTTAATAGTCACATCCTGCATTTAACAGACACAACCAGCATTTTATAGCCCAAGCTAGCATTCAATAGACAAATCCAGCATTTAAAAGAACCATCCAGCATTCAATAGACACATCCAGCAGTGAATAGTCACATCCAGCATTCAATAAACACATACAGCATTTAATAGACACATCCGGCATTTAAAAATCACATACAGTATATTATAGTCACATACAGTATATTATAGTCACATCCAGCATTTAATAGTCCCATCCAGCATTTAATAGACACATCCTGCATTTAAAAGTCACATCCAGCATTTAATAGTAACATCCGGGATTTAATAGACAAATCCATCATTTAATAGACGGACACATCCAGCATTTAATAGTCAAGGCTATCATTCAATAGACATATCCAGCATTCAATAGTCACATCCAGCATTTAATAGTAACATCCAGAATATAACAGTCACATCCAGCATTTAACAGACGCATACAGCAATTAACAGACACATCCAGCATTTAATAGTAACATCCAGCATTTCAAAGTCACATCCAGCATTTAATAGTCACATCCAGCATTTAACAAAAACTCATCCAGCATTCAATAGACACATCCAGCATTTATCAGACACATCCGGCATTTAATAGACACATCCAGCATTTAATAGTCACATCCAGCATTTAATAGTCACATCCAGCATTTAATAGACACATCAAGCATTTAAAAGTCACATCTAGCATTTAATAGTCACATCTAGCATTTAATAGTCACAGCTAGCATTCAATAGACAAATCCATCATTTAACAGACACATCCAGGATTCAATAGACACATCCAGCATTCAATAGTGAAATACAGCATTCAATAGACACATCCAGCATTTAACAGACTAATCCAATATTCAATAGACTCCTCTAACATTAAAAAGTGACATCCAGCATTTAATAGTCACATTAAGCATTTAACAGACGCATCCAACATTTAATAGACACATTCAGCATTTAAAAAACACATCCAGCATTTAACAGACACATCCAGCATTTAATAGACATATCCAGCATATAAAAGTCACATCCAGCATTTAAGAGTCACATCCAGCATTTAAAAGTCACATCCAGCATTTAATAGTCACATACAGCATTTAACAGAAGCATCCAGCATTCAATGGACAATTCCAGCATTCAATAGACACATCCAGCATTTAATAGTCACATCCAGGAATTAACAGACACATCCAGGATTCAAGAGACACATCCAGCATTTAATAGTCACATCCAGCATTTAACATACTCATTCAGCATTAAATAGTCACATCCAGCATTTAAAAGTCACATCCAGCATTTAATAGTCCCATCCAGCATTTAACAGACACATCCAGCATTTAATAGTCACATACAGCATTTAACAGAAGCATCCAGCATTCAATGGACAATTCCAGCATTCAATAGACACATCCAGCATTTTATAGTCACATCCAGGAATTAACAGACACATCCAGGATTCAAGAGACACATCCAGCATTTAATAGTCACATCCAGCATTTAACATACACATTCAGCATTTAATAGTCACATCCAGCATCTTACAGACTCATCCATCATTCAATAGTCACATCCAGAATTTAACAGTCATATCTAGCAATTAATAGTCACATAAATCATTTAATAGTCACATCCAGCATTTAACAGACATCCAGCATTCAATAGACAAATGCATTATTTAACAGACACATCCGGCATTCAATACACATCCAGCATTTAATAGTCACATCCAGCATTCAATAGACACATCCAGCATTTAACAGACTAATCCAATATTCAATAGACTCCTCTAGCATTAAAAAGTGACATCCAGCATTTAATAGTCACATTAAGCATTTAACAGACGCATCCAACATTTAATAGACACATTCAGCATTTAAAAAACACATCCAGCATTTAACAGACACATCCAGCATTTAATAGACATATCAAGCATTTAAAAGTCACATCCAGCATTTAAGAGTCACATCCAGCATTTAAAAGTCACATCCAGCATTTAATAGTCCCATCCTGCATTTAACAGACACATCCAGCATTTAATAGTCACATACAGCAATTAACAGAAGCATCCAGCATTCAATGGACAATTCCAGCATTCAATAGACACATCCAGCATTTAATAGTTACATCCAGGAATTAACAGACACATCCAGGATTCAAGAGACACATCCAGCATTTAATAGTCACATCCAGCATTTAACATACACATTCAGCATTTAATAGTCACATCCAGCATTTAACAGACTCATCCAGCATTCAATAGTCACATCCAGAATTTAACAGTCACATCTAGCAATTAATAGTCAAATCCAGCATTTAACAGACACATTCAGCATTTAATAGTCACATCCAGCATTTAACAGACATCCAGCATTCAATAGACAAATGCATCATTTAACAGACACATCCAGCATTCAATACACATCCAGCATTTAATAGTCACATACAGCATTTAAAAGTCACATCCAGCATTTAACAGTCATATCCAGCATTCAATAGACACATCCAACATTCAATTGACAAAACCAGCATTTAACAGACTCATCAAGCATTTAATAGACACATCCAGCATTTAAAAATCACATCCAGCATTTAATTGTCACATCCAGCATTTAACAGACTAATCCAGCATTCAATAGACACATCCAGTATTTAATAGTCACATCCATAATTTAACAGACACATCTAGCTTTTAATAGTCACATAAAGCATTTAATAGTCACATCCAGCATTTAACAGACACATCCAGCATTTAATAGTCACATACAGCATTTAATAGACTCATCCAGCATTTAATAGACTCCTCTAGCAATAAAAAGTTACATCCAGCATTTAATAGTCACATCCAGCATTTAATAGACTCATCCAGCGTTTAATAGACTCCTCTAACATTAAAAAGTGACATCCAGCATTTAATAGTCACATCCATCATTTAACAGACTCATCCAGCATTCAATAGACACATCCAGTATTTAATAGTCACATCCAGAATTTAACAGACACATCCAGTATTTAATAGTCACATCCAGAATTTAACAGACACATCTAGCATTTAATAGTCACATCCAGCATTTAATAGTCACATCCAGCATTTAACAAACTCATCCAGTATTCAATAGACACATCCAGCATTTAACAGACACATCCAGCATTTATCAGACACATCCGGCATTTAATAGACACATCCAGCATTTAATAGTCACATCCAGCATTTAATAGTCACATCCAGCATTTAATAGACACATCAAGCATTTAATAGTCACAGCTAGCATTCAATAGACAAATCCATCATTTAACAGACACATCAAGAATTCAATAGACTCCTCTAGCATTAAAAAGTGACATCCAGCATTTAATAGTCACATTAAGCATTTAACAGACGCATCCAACATTTAATAGACACATTCAGCATTTAAAAAACACATCCAGCATTTAACAGACACATCCAGCATTTAATAGATATATCCAGCATTTAAAAGTCACATCCAGCATTTAAGAATCACATCCAGCATTTAAAAGTCACATCCAGCATTTAATAGTCCCATCCAGCATTTAACAGACACATCCAGCATTTAATAGTCACATACAGCATTTAACAGAAGCATCCAGCATTCAATGGACAATTCCAGCATTCAATAGACACATCCAGCATTTAATAGTCACATCCAGCATTTAACATACACATTCAGCATTTAATAGTCACATCCAGCATCTTACAGACTCATCCAGCATTCAATAGTCACATCCAGAATTTAACAGTCACATCTAGCAATTAATAGTCACATAAATCATTTAATAGTCACATCCAGCATTTAACAGACATCAGCATTCAATAGACAAATGCATTATTTAACAGACACATCCGGCATTCAATACACATCCAGCATTTAATAGTCACATCCAGCATTCAATAGACACATCCAGCGTTTAACAGACTAATCCAATATTCAATAGACTCCTCTAGCATTAAAAAGTGACATCCAGCATTTAATAGTCACATTAAGCATTTAACAGACGCATCCAACATTTAATAGACACATTCAGCATTTAAAAAACACATCCAGCATTTAACAGACACATCCAGCATTTAATAGACATATCAAGCATTTAAAAGTCACATCCAGCATTTAAGAGTCACATCCAGCATTTAAAAGTCACATCCAGCATTTAATAGTCCCATCCTGCATTTAACAGACACATCCAGCATTTAATAGTCACATACAGCAATTAACAGAAGCATCCAGCATTTAATAGACTCCTCTAGCATTAAAAAGTGACATCCAGCATTTAATAGTCACATTAAGAATTTAACAGACGCATCCAACATTTAATAGACACATTCAGCATTTATAAAACACATCCAGCATTTAACAGACACATCCAGCATTTAATAGACATATCAAGCATTTAAAAGTCACATCCAGCATTTAAGAGTCACATCCAGCATTTAAAAGTCACATCCAGCATTTAATAGTCCCATCCTGCATTTAACAGACCTATCCAGCATTTAATAGTCACATACAGCAATTAACAGAAGCATCCAGCATTCAATGGACAATTCCAGCATTCAATAGACACATCCAGCATTTAATAGTTACATCCAGGAATTAACAGACACATCCAGGATTCAAGAGACACATCCAGCATTTAATAGTCACATCCAGCATTTAACATACACATTCAGCATTTAATAGTCACATCCAGCATTTAACAGACTCATCCAGCATTCAATAGTCACATCCAGAATTTAACAGACACATTCAGCATTTAATAGTCACATCCAGCATTTAACAGACATCCAGCATTCAATAGACAAATGCATCATTTAACAGACACATCCAGCATTCAATACACATCCAGCATTTAATAGTCACATACAGCATTTACAAGTCACATCCAGCATTTAACAGTCATATCCAGCATTCAATAGACACATACAGCATTCAATTGACAAAAACAGCATTTAACAGACTCATCAAGCATTTAATAGACACATCCAGCATTTAAAAATCACATACAGTATTTAATATTCACATCCAGCATTTAACAGACTCATCCAGCATTTAATAGACTCCTCTAGCATTAAAAAGTGACATCCAGCATTTAAAAGTCACATCCAGCATTTAACAGACTGATCCAGCATTCAATAGACACATCTAGTATTTAATAGTCACATCCAGAATTTAACAGACACATCTAGCATTTAATAGTCACATACAGCATTTAATAGTCACATCCAGCATTTAACAGACACATCCAGCATTTAATAGTCACATACAGCATTTAATAGACTCATCCAGCGTTTAATAGACTCCTCTAACATTAAAAAGTGACATCCAGCATTTAATAGTCACATCCAGCATTTAACAGACTCATCCAGCATTCAATAGACACATCCAGTATTTAATAGTCACATCCAGAATTTAACAGACACATCCAGTATTTAATAGTCACATCCAGAATTTTACACACACATCTAGCATTTAATAGTCACATCCAGCATTTAATAGTCACATCCAGCATTTAACAAACTCATCCAGTATTCAATAGACACATCCAGCATTTAACAGACACATCCAGCATTTATCAGACACATCCGGCATTTAATAGACACATCCAGCATTTAATAGTCACATCCAGCATTTAATAGTCACATCCAGCATTTAATAGACACATCAAGCATTTAATAGTCACAGCTAGCATTCAATAGACAAATCCATCATTTAACAGACACATCAAGAATTCAATAGACTCCTCTAGCATTAAAAAGTGACATCCAGCATTTAATAGTCACATTAAGCATTTAACAGACGCATCCAACATTTAATAGACACATTCAGCATTTAAAAAACACATCCAGCATTTAACAGACACATCCAGCATTTAATAGATATATCCAGCATTTAAAAGTCACATCCAGCATTTAAGAATCACATCCAGCATTTAAAAGTCACATCCAGCATTTAATAGTCCCATCCAGCATTTAACAGACACATCCAGCATTTAATAGTCACATACAGCATTTAACAGAAGCATCCAGCATTCAATGGACAATTCCAGCATTCAATAGACACATCCAGCATTTAATAGTCACATCCAGCATTTAACATACACATTCAGCATTTAATAGTCACATCCAGCATCTTACAGACTCATCCAGCATTCAATAGTCACATCCAGAATTTAACAGTCACATCTAGCAATTAATAGTCACATAAATCATTTAATAGTCACATCCAGCATTTAACAGACATCCAGCATTCAATAGACAAATGCATTATTTAACAGACACATCCGGCATTCAATACACATCCAGCATTTAATAGTCACATCCAGCATTCAATAGACACATCCAGCGTTTAACAGACTAATCCAATATTCAATAGACTCCTCTAGCATTAAAAAGTGACATCCAGCATTTAATAGTCACATTAAGCATTTAACAGACGCATCCAACATTTAATAGACACATTCAGCATTTAAAAAACACATCCAGCATTTAACAGACACATCCAGCATTTAAAAGACATATCAAGCATTTAAAAGTCACATCCAGCATTTAAGAGTCACATCCAGCATTTAAAAGTCACATGCAGCATTTAATAGTCCCATCCTGCATTTAACAGACACATCCAGCATTTAATAGTCACATACAGCAATTAACAGAAGCATCCAGCATTCAATGGACAATTCCAGCATTCAATAGACACATCCAGCATTTAATAGTCACATCCAGGAATTAACAGACACATCCAGGATTCAAGAGACACATCCAGCATTTAATAGTCACATCCAGCATTTAACATACACATTCAGCATTTAATAGTCACATCCAGCATTTAACAGACTCATTTAGCATTCAATAGTCACATCCAGCATTTAACAGACATCCAGCATTCAATAGACAAATGCATCATTTAACAGACACATCCAGCATTCAATACACATCCAGCATTAAATAGTCACATACAGCATTTAAAAGTCACATCCAGCATTTAACAGTCATATCCAGCATTCAATAGACACATCCAGCATTCAATTGAAAAAACCAGCATTTAACAGACTCATCAAGCATTTAATAGACACATCCAGCATTTAAAAATCACATACAGTATTTAATATTCACATCCAGCATTTAACAGACTCATCCAGCATTTAATAGACTCCTCTAGCATTAAAAAGTGACATCCAGCATTTAATAGTCACATCCAGCATTTAACAGACTCATCCAGCATTCAATAGACACATCCAGTATTTAATAGTCCCATCCAGAATTTAACAGACACATCTAGCATTTAATAGTCACATACAGCATTTAATAGTCACATCCAGCATTTAACAGACACATCCAGCATTTAATAGTCACATACAGCATTTAATAGACTCATCCAGCATTTAATAGACTCCTCTAGCATTAAAAAGTGACATCCAGCATTTAATAGTCACATCCAGCATTTAACAGACTCATCCAGCATTCAATAGACACATCCAGTATTTAATAGTGACATCCAGAATTTAACAGACACATCCAGTATTTAAAAGTCACATCCAGAATTTAACAGACACATCTAGCATTTAATAGTCACATACAGCATTTAATAGTCACATCCAGCATTTAACAGACACATCCAGCATTTAATAGTCACATACAGCATTTAATAGTTACATCCAGCATTTCAAAGTCACATCCAGCATTTAATAGTCACATCCAGAATTTAACAAACTCAGTATTCAATAGACACATCCAGCATTTAACAGACACATCCAGCATTTATCAGACACATCCGGCATTTAATAGACACATCCAGCATTTAATAGTCACATCCAGCATTTAATAGTCACATCCAGCATTTAATAGACACATCAAGCATTTAATAGTCACAGCTAGCATTCAATAGACAAATCCATCATTTAACAGACACATCCAGGATTCAATAGACACATCCAGCCTTCAATAGTGAAATACAGCATTCAATAGACACATCCAGCATTTAACAGACTAATCCAATATTCAATAGACTCCTCTAACATTAAAAAGTGACATCCAGCATTTAATAGTCACATTAAGCATTTAACAGACGCATCGAACATTTAATAGACACATTCAGCATTTAAAAAACACATCCAGCATTTAACAGACACATCCAGCATATAAAAGTCACATCCAGCATTTAAGAGTCACATCCAGCATTTAAAAGTCACATCCATCATTTAATAGTCCCATCCAGCATTTAACAGACACATCCAGCATTTAATAGTCACATACAGCATTTAACAGAAGCATCCAGCATTCAATGGACAGTTCCAGGATTCAAGAGACACATCCAGCATTTAATAGTCACATCCAGCATTTAACATACACATTCAGCATTTAATAGTCACATCCAGCATTTAAAAGTCACATCCAGCATTTAATAGTCCCATCCAGCATTTAACAGACACATCCAGCATTTAATAGTCACATACAGCATTTAACAGAAGCATCCAGCATTCAATGGACAATTCCAGCATTCAATAGACACATCCAGCATTTAATAGTCACATCCAGGAATTAACAGAAACATCCAGGATTCAAGAGACACATCCAGCATTTAATAGTCACATCCAGCATTTAACAGACGCATCCAACATTTAATAGACACATTCAGCATTTAAAAAAGACATCTAGCATTTAATAGTCACATCCAGCATTTAACATACACATTCAGCATTTAATAGTCACATCCAGCATTTTACAGACTCATCCAGCATTCAATAGTCACATCCAGAATTTAACAGTCACATCTAGCAATTATAGTCACATAAATCATTTAATAGTCACATCCAGCATTTAACAGACATCCAGCATTCAATAGACAAATGCATTATTTAACAGACACATCCGGCATTCAATACACATCCAGCATTTAATAGTCCCATCCAGCATTCAATAGACACATCCAGCATTTAACAGACTAATCCAATATTCAATAGACTCCTCTAGCATTAAAAAGCGACATCCAGCATTTAATAGTCACATTAAGCATTTAACACACGCATCCAACATTTAATAGACACATTCAGCATTTAAAAAACACATCCAGCATTTAACAGACATATCAAGCATTTAAAAGTCACATCCAGCATTTAAGAGTCACATCCAGCATTTAAAAGTCACATCCAGCATTTAATAGTCCCATCCTGCATTTAACAGACACATCCAGCATTTAACAGAAGCATCCAGCATTCAATGGACAATTCCAGCATTCAATAGACACATCCAGCATTTAATAGTCACATCCAGGAATTAACAGACACATCCAGGATTCAAGAGACACATCCAGCATTTAATAGTCACATCCAGCATTTAACATACACATTCCGCATTTAATAGTCACATCCAGCATTTAACAGACTCATCCAGCATTCAATAGTCACATCCAGAATTTAACAGTCACATCTAGCAATTAATAGTCACATAAATCATTTAATAGTCACATCCAGCATTTAACAGACACATTCAGCATTTAATAGTCACATCCAGCATTTAACAGACATCCAGCATTCAATAGACAAATGCATCATTTAACAGACACATCCAGCATTCAATACACATCCAGCATTTAATAGTCACATACAGCATTTAATAGTCACATACAGCATTTAATAGTCACAGCTAGCATTCAATAGACAAATCCATCATTTAACAGACACATCCAGGATTCAATAGACACATCCAGCATTCAATAGTGAAATACAGCATTCAATAGACACATCCAGCATTTAACAGACTAATCCAATATTCAATAGACTCCTCTAGCATTAAAAAGTGACATCCAGCATTTAATAGTCACATTAAGCATTTAACAGACGCATCCAACATTTAATAGACACATTCAGCATTTAAAAAACACATCCAGCATTTAACAGACACATCCAGCATTTAATAGACATATCCAGCATTTAAAAGTCACATCCAGCATTTACGATTCACATCCAGAATTTAACAGACACATCTAGCATTTAATAGTCACATACAGCATTTAATAGTCACATCCAGCATTTAACAGACACATCCAGCATTTAATAGTCACATACAGCATTTAATAGACTCATCCAGCATTAAAAAGTGACATCCAGCATTTAAAAGTCACATCCAGCATTTAACAGACTGATCCAGCATTCAATAGACACATCTAGTATTAAATAGTCACATCCAGAATTTAACAGACACATCTAGCATTTAATAGTCACATACAGCATTTAATAGTCACATCCAGCATTTAACAGACACATCCAGCATTTAATAGTCACATACAGCATTTAATAGACTCATCCAGCGTTTAATAGACTCCTCTAACATTAAAAAGTGACATCCAGCATTTAATAGTCACATCCAGCATTTAACAGACTCATCCAGCATTCAATAGACACATCCAGTATTTAATAGTCACATCCAGAATTTAACAGACACATCCAGTATTTAATAGTCACATCCAGAATTTAACAGACACATCTAGCATTTAATAGTCACATCCAGCATTTAATAGTCACATCCAGCATTTAACAAACTCATCCAGTATTCGATAGACACATCCAGCATTTAACAGACACATCCAGCATTTATCAGACACCTCCGGCATTTAATAGACACATCCAGCATTTATAATCAGATCAGCATCCAGCATTTAATAGACACATTCCAGCATTTAATAGACACATCCAGCATTTAATAGTCACATCCAGGAATTAACAGACACATCCAGGATTCAAGAGACACATCCAGCATTTAATAGTCACATCCAGCATTTAACATACACATTCAGCATTTAATAGTCACATCCAGCATTTAACAGACTCATTTAGCATTCAATAGTCACATCCAGCATTTAACAGACATCCAGCATTCAATAGACAAATGCATCATTTAACAGACACATCCAGCATTCAATACACATCCAGCATTAAATAGTCACATACAGCATTTAAAAGTCACATCCAGCATTTAACAGTCATATCCAGCATTCAATAGACACATCCAGCATTCAATTGAAAAAACCAGCATTTAACAGACTCATCAAGCATTTAATAGACACATCCAGCATTTAAAAATCACATACAGTATTTAATATTCACATCCAGCATTTAACAGACTCATCCAGCATTTAATAGACTCCTCTAGCATTAAAAAGTGACATCCAGCATTTAATAGTCACATCCAGCATTTAACAGACTCATCCAGCATTCAATAGACACATCCAGTATTTAATAGTCACATCCAGAATTTAACAGACACATCTAGCATTTAATAGTCACATACAGCATTTAATAGTCACATCCAGCATTTAACAGACACATCCAGCATTTAATAGTCACATACAGCATTTAATAGACTCATCCAGCATTTAATAGACTCCTCTAGCATTAAAA